>SJYX01010752.1:216129-388572 GCA_006410675.1 Oreotragus oreotragus
TGAAAAATAAGATTAGAAGTATTAATAGTACTGTTTTAAAAATAGAAGCCCCAGTGTTATTTAAAATGATAAAAAGGCAGAAACAAACAAGAACTGAAATACATTACTAATAAATATTGAACATTTAATATTAATAAATTATTGATAAATTATTGTCTAACATTATAAAATTAGAGAATGATGATAAGTGAATACATGAAATTAAGTCCTTGGAGAGGCAGATGTGAACCAGTGTTAAGAAAAAGGTCATATACCAATCTGCTACTGCTGCTGCTGCTGCTAAATCACTTCAGTTGTGTCCGACTCTGTGCGACCCCATTGACCCCATTCTAGGCAAGAATCCCAGGGACAGGGGAGCCTGGTGGGCTGCCATCTATGCTTCTAAATATTTTACTAAGAAGCACAAGAGTTTCAAACAGGGAAGAAAAATGGATTCCTGCTAGAGGAAATGGCATTGAGAAAGCCCATGGGTTTGGAATGATGGTGAAGAGAGTTTGAAAATGAGACTTGTCTTGGGACAGCATTCTAATCAATGGTAGGACTTAGGCCATATTCATTTCTGTTTAAGAACTGAGCTAGGGATGAAGTTAACCTTAACTTCCACAGAGATGTTAACTGTAGTCCTAAGGCCATTTGTTATAGGCAGAGCTATGAGCATCTCAGCTTCTAGGAAGAAGATACCACAATCCTTGTGGTTTGGGGACTTAACATCTCATGTACCTCCTCATGCAAGGAAATGCAGTAACTACTCAGCAGGGAGGTGGGGGTGGATGAGGTGGAAAATAAACTAAATTCACAGACTGATTCCAAATGCCTGCAAGCAGAGGCACTACCACCAGAAGGTTTTTATTTGAAACCACTAATTCCAGAACAAACTGGTTAAGAATTTGCAAGATGGCGCTGATCTCTTGCAAGATTTCTCTTTAGCTGAAAAATTTACTGTCTCATCCCCAAGCTCGGGGGCTTACACAGACCAAACTTTGCAGATATAATTCTAAACTGGGGAAATAAACAGAATTTTCCAGAACAATCAAGATACCTGAGTAGCCATCCTTTTGCAATATCCTCTTATAAAGTCACCCCCACTGTCCCTCTCCTCCTGCCCAACAATCCATCTCAGTCGCTCAGGGTGAATAAACCATAACAGTAGATATGGATTCCTATGAGTGTCCAGGAAAAAACACATTAGACATTCATGGAAAAGACTACATTTGCTCTGGCAGATTTAAAACCACTGTAACATTTTTGGCCCCAAGGGTGTTGGATGAACCACATCCCATGTGTTAGTAGTTCATCTAAATGTTCCCACATAGTTCAGCATTTAAGTAAAATATTTGTTTCCATAAGAAAAATAAAAAGGGAAGGTGGTACTCACACGGCTATTTAATGTATACCTGATCCAATTAAACACACACACACACACACACACACACACACAAAACTTTCAGTTTGAAATAATTTTAGATCTATAGAAGAATTGCAAAAATAGCTTAATCGTCTCTTGGTATCCATAGAGGATTCATTGCAGAAGCCCCTATGGATACGAAACTCTCCAGACCCTCAAGTCCTTTAAATAAAATGGAATAGCACAGGTGGCCATCTATACCCATAGGTTCCACATCCACAGATTCGGACTTGAGTCTGTGGAGGTGGAACCCTTGGATAAGGAGAACCCACTGTACAGAGAAATCCCATAAACGCTTCACCCAGCTTACCCCAGTGTTAACTTCGTGTATAACCACAGTATGTTTCTCAAAATTAAGAAATATTAGTATGTTACTATTAGCTAAGCTTCAGACTTCATTCACATTTTCCTAGTTTTTCCATTAACATCTTTTTTTCTTTCCAGAACCCCACATTGAATTTAGTCATCCATGCCTTTTTCTTTTTTTTTTCCTCAATCATTGACAGTCGCTCAATTGTTGTTTTTCATGAGTTTGATACTTTTGATGAGTCTCTCAATTTGGGTGTGTCTGATGGTTTCTAATGATTAAATTGAGGTTATAAAGCTTGAAGAAAAATAGTTCAAGGGGCTAGTGAAGTGAAAGTGAGGTCGCTCAGTCGTGTCCGACTCTTCGCGACCCCATGGACTGGAGCCTACCAGGCTTCTCTGTCCATGGGATTTTCCAGGCAAGAGAACTGGAGTGGGATGCCATCGCCTTCTCAAGGGGCTAAGTGCCTTTCTAATCATGACTTATTGGGGAACACATAATATTAACATGATTTACCAGTGGTAAAGCTAACCTTGGTCACTTGTTTGAGATGAGGTCTGTCAAATTTCTACACAACCTAACTTTACTTTCAGACAGAGTTGTCAGATTTAGCAAATAAAAACAAAGGACATCAAATGGGACATATGTATACTAAAAAATTATTCATTTTTAGTTCAAATTTAACTGGGCATCTTAGATTTTATCTGGCATCCCCACATTTAGAAATAAATTCCCAAGAAAAATCATAAATGTTTAGTAAGCCCCTCACCTTGCCATAGAACTCTCCTTACCCTACTTTCTAGACATCCCTTGCCCCAAAGACTGCAGTATAGGTAAGAATTCAATTGAATTCTTAAACCAGTAACCCTCAAAATCTAATATCCACCAGACTCCCTTAGCAAGTTGGGTCCTATCACCAGAGCTTCTGATTTAGGGGCTCTGGCAGAAAGCTCTATAATTTGCATTTCTAACAAGTTCCAAGAGATGTTGACCATCCAGGGATCACAGTTTAAGAAGCACTGGCATTGGCATGGAGGGGAATCTGGGTACCTGCATTTCCTTCATTTTCCAGAGGATTAAAGATCTCCATAACCTGTGCATTAAAAGTCTGCCACTACAACACACATTGGGTGGGTCCTAACTGACATAACACACTTTCAGCTTATGAATAACTCATATAAGAGAATAGGAACAGGAACTTCCCTGGTGGTCCTGTGGTTAAAACTCTGTGCTCCCAACACAGGGGGGCTGGGTTCGATTCCTGGTCAGGGAACTAAGATGTTGCGTGTTGTAATAGCACAGCCTGAATTAAAAAAATTTTTTAGAAAACATACTTAAAAATAAATTAAAATTTTAAGTTCTATTTTTTTTTTCAAGAATAGGAACAAAGACAGTTAGAAATCTTTGTTTGTCCTCCAGTTAGAGAGTAGGATTCAGTCTAGATCTTGATGGGGAACTACAGTGGGAAGACTCCTCTCTCCTGTAGCCTCTATTGTTGAGAAGGTTCGAGTTTATTCCCATGAGCACCTACCCATCTGTTGTCAAACTTCATCTCACAATGAGAGCCCATGGCACCATGGAACTTGTCAGAGAACCCCCCCCCACAGGTTGCAGAGATGCAGGTAAACAATTTCTGTTTAGAAATCAGAACGCCCTGTTTCACAGAAAGAAATACTAGAGATGAGAAGCAAGTCAAAAATCAGTCTGGACTATAAGAAAGTTTACTTGGGGCTGGTTTGGGTACTTATCTGATACTTAAAATACTGTTTCACTGTGCTTATAGAAGGCTGTCTTGGACTCAAAACCTCCAAGTGCTTCAGCAGAAAACAAGCAGTCCATAGACTGAGGGTATCTCACCCACCAACACCGTCTTCATTAGTCACCAGAATATTCTGAAATGGAAGGAATGGGCACACTCTTCTACATAACTTACCTGTCTCTGGCATTGGATATCTAACAATGTAGATAGAAGTTGGTTACCTATGGTTTCTCATTGCTAAGCTCAGCTGTTACTTGAATAAGTGGTAAGTGATAAGTTTTCTAACCTGAGAAAGCACACTGCAGGTCTTTGAAAAATAGCTCATTTGTGCATTCTTCTAGCATCCCACTAGGCACACCATACACAGAATCTCATTAATCTTCCCCATATTATTGTGAGGAAGGTATTAATGATACCCTTTCAAAGACTGGCTAAGTAACTTACAAAGCAAGTTACAAACCTGGGATCTAGCTTCAATGTTTTAGACATGCCTTTACAATCAATACCCCATTTAATTTTCAATCAGCCCAATCCAAGCTTGTCCAAGAGACAGAACTTCAATCTCTTAAGCCATCAAGTAGAGTACTTGGTATTCTTTAATTACACATCTATAAACAATTATACTAGAAGGTTGGTTATAAAGATAACTTGGCGGGGGGCAGGGGGGTGGTTAGATCTCTGTTCACCACAACCCCCCTTCATCCAAAAAAAAAATCCTCTTTTTCTTATAATGTTCCACTAGACATACAATTTTCAAAGGAAAATGAAATACAATCCATACCCCAAACCTCTAAAATCCATAAAATGGGAAACAAAACCTTAGTTTTATCTTTCACTGGATTTAAGCCCACCAAGTGTTATTTGCTAACACTTTGGGTTAATGAGGAAATCAATCTAAGGATAAACAAAAATCCAATATCATGTCCAAGCTTTTCATTTATAAAAGCCACCTTTAAGAAAGAGTGATCACCAAGTGTGGTTGTCAAAGGCTGTCTGGCATTTACTTGCTTTTGAGCCACAGATTTCAAAACGAAGGGAACAGAATGGAACATCACCAATCCTGAAGCAAAAAGACTAAAACCTCCATAATTTCTTCTTTATATTCTGAAGATTTCAGTGAATGTGAGATTTCCAGGCTTTTACACACCCAGTTCAGTGCAGTTGCTCAGTCATGTCCGACTCTTTGTGACCCCATGAATCGCAGCACACCAGGCCTCCCTGTCCATCACCAACTCCCAGAGATCACTCAGACTCAGGTCCATCGAGCCAGTGACGCCATCCAGCCATCTCATCCTCGGTCGTCCCCTTCTCCTCCTGCCCCCAATCCCTCCAAGCATCAGAGCCTTTTCCAATGAGTCAACTCTTCACATGAGGTGGCCAAAGTATTTTTTTTTTTTCTGGTTCTCTGCTTCCTTTCTGCAGATGCTCAGCTGAGCCAGTGCAGCTGGCTCCCTGACAAATGGGGGAAAATCAGCCAATCTGAGCTGGTTGTTAGCCATCCAGGCAGAGGCTCAGATACATGAGGGGCTGTCTCAGGTGCGGCAGGCCTTCTGGAGACACTGCTGGGAGACTCTTGGCCAGAGCGTGTCCTCCCAGACTCCAGGAACTCAGCAGCACCCCCTTCCACCTCTGGGCTCCAGGTCTGACCAAGGTGACATTGAGGGAGGGCTCTTCCTCTGTTTGTTACCCCGCCCCCGCAACATCCTCCTCTAACTGACAAGCTCTCCTTTCAACCTGCTGGGTTTCTTCCAGCCCATTCAGTGAAAAGCCTGCAACACCAGGACTCTTGTCCCAAGGCATCCTAGTGCACATCTGGTGACACAGCTCAAGGCCTCCAGAAAAATGCCTGATGCGCCTCTGTCCACGCGATTCTCCAGGCAAGAATCCTGGAGCAGGTAGCTGTTCCAGTCTCCAGGGGACCTTCCCCACTGAGAGATCGACCCCAGGTTTCCTGTATTGCAGGCGGATTCTTTACTCTCTGAGCCACCAGGGAAGCCCCTATTCCTTTTCAGATCACCACGTCAAACTGCAGTCTGTGGACACCCAGGCAGAATACCCTGGGGTTCCCCTGCAGGATAGTGAAGGCCGCTCTGGGAATGGTCACTGAGACCAAAGAGTATGCCACACACATATATGTACACATTATGTCCCCACACAGAATGTGAACAAGGAAATACATCTGATCGTTCAGCTCAAGAAAAGCAATTAATACTTTGAATCAAGTTCAAGACAAAGAGAAATAAAAAAGGTCAAAAATTAGAAACTAAGATCCTAAAAGAAGTGGTCACATAAAGGAAGTTTCTAGAGGGATGGAAATGTTCTAGATCTTATTTTGAGTGGTGGTTCCATGAGCATAAATAACTGTCAAAACTCACTGAACTGAGTAACTAAGATCTGTGCGTTTTGTTTTAATTATACCCACATAAAAATTTAAAACGTAAGGGCTCATGTTCCAGTTCTGTGCCTACAGCTATACCAGCCTACTGAAGCAGCTGCCGCTGTACACAAACGCACAGGTAAAATGTATGTGTCACTTCATCAGTTATCCTTTACACAACAGAATACTTCCAAAAGAGATGAAAGTAATTCCTATACGACCCTTAAACACTTTTTAGGAGCTTGTAATAATCCAGAGTAGCTCCGAAAGATTTATTTTTGGAGGGAGAAATGGTTAGGTTGCATGCTACATATGAACTGACTAGTTACTGCTATTCTTATAACCTGAAAGTGAAGGGTGACTTGGTTGGTCTCAAAAGCCTTGATGTGGGGAACACCGGCTAGTAGTGTGGAGGACAGAAAAAATGTGTCTGTTTGAACTATTATTGACTTTTAGATGAAATGAGAACACTTGTTTAATCCAATAAGAGAATAAAAAAATTTAAGAGGTGAAGAAGTACATTACTATATGTAAAACAGAGAGCTAATGGGAAGTTGCCCTGTAGACTAGGGAGCTCAGCCTGGGGCTCTATGACAACCTAGAAGGGTGAGATGGCACGGAAGGTGGGAGGAAGGTTCAAGAGGGAGGGGATATGTGTATACCTATAGTTATTTCATGTTGATGTATGGAAGAAACCAACACATCATTATAAAGCAATTATCCTCCAATTAAAAATAAACTTTAAAAAGGTGAAAAGGCACTGTGTTATATGGTCTGATTTCCTCATTAATGAACATAGAAATTGAGGCCCAGAGAAGGAAGGCAATTTCCCCAAGAACACATCGTCATTTTCTTCCAAACATGGATCTTCTGACTCTCAAGCCTGTTTCTCTGTCCAGTTTTTTATTATTTTGTTTTAAATGCTGTCCTCTAATAACATTATAAAGCAAGTAGGATATTTATATCAACTCTCCAAAATATAATATTTATACTAATATTTTAAAACATCTTCAGAAAAATATTTTTCCCCTGAGAGAGGTTGTTTCTCAAATAAACTATGTTCTTAAAATTAAGAGAGTCTAGTGTTATACTCAACTACTCACATTTATCTTCTTAGAAAGCACCCATGTATATCTTCTCTATAATAGTTAGAGCTTTTTAAAACTCTAGTTCATGTTTGCTGATATCCCATCCCTAGAACAAAGATTCTCAAAAGCAATTTTATTACCGTAAACTCACATTTTTCTTCTGTTTGGAGCCCAGTGTTACTCTTTAACTTTACTTCACTGATTGCCAAGTCATTCTTTTCTCTGTAGCTCTAAGAAATGCCCATGATAAGGTAAAATAATCATATTCTCATGGAAACCAATTCTTATATTTAATATGAAAAAAAAATACTCTTGCTCATGTCTTCAAGATAATGTTCCTAAAGAGAGTGAGTCATAATGAACAGATGCCGATAAGATGGTCAGATCCCCATGAGCCACAATGAAGATGGGTTACTTCCTACCCATACACAAAAGTGAACCCACCAGAGAGACAGTACTTGTTTTGGGGATCTAGAATCCAATGTCCAACTATCCTGGATAATACTGTAGTGACAGCACCCCAGAACAAGAAGGGAGCTGAGTAATCTCAAGGTGCAGTGGATCCTGAGCAGCTTTTTTTTCTACCATAATTTCTTTTGAAATTAAATCTTACTTGGACATCTGACATAGAAAACAAATTTGAGTAATAGCTGTTTGTGGGGTAGTTAAAAATCCTCACTGTTGGATGAAAAGATTCATCTTCCTGTCAGTGGGACCTTAAAACACTGCTGTGGGAGGTTTCCTGGAGTTCTTCTAAAACTAATGGGGAGCTTCAACTGCTAAGGTCCTTCCCACCACTGGCAACCCAGACTCCTAGAGGATTCCTTCCACAATACAGAGCTGAAATCTTTCTCCTGGTAGCTCTTAATTCATGGATATTAGTTTACCTTTGAGGTCAAATTTTTTAAATCCCCATTTCACAGGGGGAAATCTTCACATATTCAAAAGGAGCAGGTGTGTTGTATCTTAGACATGCTCTTCCTAGTACAGCACACACCTGTGTGCACACCTGTCCTCACACAAGGTGTTCATGCTCAAACCACCTCTTTCCCCATCTCTCCTTGGTCCAGTCCTACAGTGGCTTCATGTATTTGTGTAGGCTGGGGGCTCAGCTTTCAAAAAGAGCCATGGAGCCTTTGACTGGGGATGTGACAAGAGGAGGAGGAGGGATTTTGCTGCTGTGTTCTTGTTTTTTCTGCTAGCGTCAAAGTGGAGTCCACCCTTCTCAACAGAGGACCATGAAAACCAGCTTGTGGCCATTTAGAATTACATCAGACTCTGGGGACAAATTCTAAACAGACTTAATATGTTAAAAGAAAATGAAAACAGCTGAACTGCAGGCAAAAAAAAAAAAAAAGAATCTGCTCCTCATCCCTCCTCAAAGGCATCATAACAGTGAGAACTACTTTGAGGCCACAAGGAAGACTTCCTGTTCAGTAACGTTCAGTGTTTAGAGCAGAGCAACAGCTGGAAAGGCAAACTTTTTTAGCATGAATGTTTCACAGTTCGAATCACTTAACAGATGTAAAATTATAGGATATACTTAGCATTGAGGGTTTTTTTATTATTAGCTAAAGAAGATCTTTTTGGAAAATACATTTGATGTTTAGTCCTTCTTGATGACGATGGCAAGAATTTTTTTAAAATGTTCATTACACTAAATAAAAATGTTCATTATACTAAATCATACTTTAATCAGTTTTACAAGTATTTTATACAGGTCTACTCAAGATTAACATTTTAAGGCAATAAATACACAAATTTTACGGTTGAGAAGAGACTATCCTACTGACCAGCCAACTAGTAAAAGATGAGGGGCAGCAAGGCTAGAAATGCCATCAGATGCAAAGTAAATATTCAATGACAGTCACACTGGTGAGAGAAGTCTGAAGACAAGAGATGTCCAGGATCAGAGGCTTAGAGGAGAACACTCAGGAGATCAGGGGGAGGTGATGGCTGGCCACTGCCCTCTATGGAATGTGACTGAGCAGGACCCTATGATGCCCCCACACCCATGTTCTCTGCTTGACTTTTGTCCATAGAAAAACTTTAGTCAGAGAATAGATTTAAATCGGAGAAGTAAGAAACTGCAGCAAGGAAAACAGTCAAGCAAGACAAAATAATAATACTTTGGCCATTAAACAAAGTCAAGAACATTTAGTTTTTCCTCAAGGACTATAGATAATATTTTGAGCCAAGTCCTTTGAACTGTTTTGCAGAGACAAACTCCCACCAGGTTGAAGAAGTTAACTGTTTGCTGCCCACAAGCACATAGACCTCAGACCCGTTAGAACCAGAAGGTTGATGAGGCTGATCACCTCACCACCAACCAATCAGAAGAATGTCCACAGGTTGATCACACCCTGCTCCTTGAATACTGTATGATGAGGCTGATCACCTCACCACCAACCAATCAGAAGAATGTCCACAGGTTGATCACACCCTGCTCCTTGAATACTGTATGATGAGGCTGATCACCTCACCACCAACCAATCAGAAGAATGTCCACAGGTTGATCACACCCTGCTCCTTGAATACTGTATGATGAGGCTGATCACCTCACCACCAACCAATCAGAAGAATGTCCACAGGTTGATCACACCCTGCTCCTTGAATACTGTATGATGAGGCTGATCACCTCACCACCAACCAATCAGAAGAATGTCCACAGGTTGATCACACCCTGCTCCTTGAATACTGTATGATGAGGCTGATCACCTCACCACCAACCAATCAGAAGAATGTCCACAGGTTGATCACACCCTGCTCCTTGAATACTGTATGATGAGGCTGATCACCTCACCACCAACCAATCAGAAGAATGTCCACAGGTTGATCACACCCTGCTCCTTGAATACTGTATGATGAGGCTGATCACCTCACCACCAACCAATCAGAAGAATGTCCACAGGTTGATCACACCCTGCTCCTTGAATACTGTATGATGAGGCTGATCACCTCACCACCAACCAATCAGAAGAATGTCCACAGGTTGATCACACCCTGCTCCTTGAATACTGTATGATGAGGCTGATCACCTCACCACCAACCAATCAGAAGAATGTCCACAGGTTGATCACACCCTGCTCCTTGAATACTGTATGATGAGGCTGATCACCTCACCACCAACCAATCAGAAGAATGTCCACAGGTTGATCACACCCTGCTCCTTGAATACTGTATGATGAGGCTGATCACCTCACCACCAACCAATCAGAAGAATGTCCACAGGTTGATCACACCCTGCTCCTTGAATACTGTAAGACTTTACTATACCCTCCAGGTGGGACATAGAGTTTTGAGGGCATTAGCCTGCTGTTGCCCTTTTTGCCTGGCAAAGCAACAGAGCTTTTTTTTCTACTNGGGCCTGAATGAACTCACAGGCCTCCTGGAGGAAGCCAACTTTATCACCCTTTTGAAGACCCTTCGTTTTAACAAGTGTGGTTATTCCACTGGGGCATTGGGGTGTCAAGGGCCAGAAGCTTTAAAAAGGAAAGAAAGAGAAGGAAATCAGGAAGTGGTGTAACAAAGGCCTAATTATAAGGGAGGAGTATCTCTCTACAGACAGGTCACTGGACGGATGCCAAGGGCTCTCGCCACATAAAGAGAAAGATTGTTATAAAAAGATTTTTAAAAAAAGAAGAAGAAGAAGAAAGAGGCATGGCAGTAGAGACTGTGAGGGGGTGGGGCAGAGAATAGGGAAATGAATAAGAATAATGACTTAAAAGCTTTTTTTTTTTTCTGGTTCTCTGCTTCCTTTCTGCAGATGCTCAGCTGAGCCAGTGCAGCTGGCTCCCTGACAAATGGGGGAAAATCAGCCAATCTGAGCTGGTTGTTAGCCATCCAGGCAGAGGCTCAGATACATGAGGGGCTGTCTCAGGTGCGGCAGGCCTTCTGGAGACACTGCTGGGAGACTCTTGGCCAGAGCGTGTCCTCCCAGACTCCAGGAACTCAGCAGCACCCCCTTCCACCTCTGGGCTCCAGGTCTGACCAAGGTGACAGTGAGGGAGGGCTCTTCCTCCGTTTGTTACCCCGCCCCCGCAACATCCTCCTCTAACTGACAAGCTCTCCTTTCAACCTGCTGGGTTTCTTCCAGCCCATTCAGTGAAAAGCCTGCAACACCAGGACTCTTGTCCCAAGGCATCCTAGTGCACATCTGGTGACACAGCTCAAGGCCTCCAGAAAAATGCCTGATGCGCCTCTGTCCACGCGATTCTCCAGGCAAGAATCCTGGAGCAGGTAGCTGTTCCAGTCTCCAGGGGACCTTCCCCACTGAGAGATCGACCCCAGGTTTCCTGTATTGCAGGCGGATTCTTTACTCTCTGAGCCACCAGGGAAGCCCCTATTCCTTTTCAGATCACCACGTCAAACTGCAGTCTGTGGACACCCAGGCAGAATACCCTGGGGTTCCCCTGCAGGATAGTGAAGGCCGCTCTGGGAATGGTCACTGAGACCAAAGAGTATGCCACACACATATATGTACACATTATGTCCCCACACAGAATGTGAACAAGGAAATACATCTGATCGTTCAGCTCAAGAAAAGCAATTAATACTTTGAATCAAGTTCAAGACAAAGAGAAATAAAAAAGGTCAAAAATTAGAAACTAAGATCCTAAAAGAAGTGGTCACATAAGGGAAGTTTCTAGAGGGATGGAAATGTTCTAGATCTTATTTTGAGTGGTGGTTCCATGAGCATAAATAACTGTCAAAACTCACTGAACTGAGTAACTAAGATCTGTGCGTTTTGTTTTAATTATACCCACATAAAAATTTAAAACGTAAGGGCTCATGTTCCAGTTCTGTGCCTACAGCTATACCAGCCTACTGAAGCAGCTGCCGCTGTACACAAACGCACAGGTAAAATGTATGTGTCACTTCATCAGTTATCCTTTACACAACAGAATACTTCCAAAAGAGATGAAAGTAATTCCTATACGACCCTTAAACACTTTTTAGGAGCTTGTAATAATCCAGAGTAGCTCCGAAAGATTTATTTTTGGAGGGAGAAATGGTTAGGTTGCATGCTACATATGAACTGACTAGTTACTGCTATTCTTATAACCTGAAAGTGAAGGGTGACTTGGTTGGTCTCAAAAGCCTTGATGTGGGGAACACCGGCTAGTAGTGTGGAGGACAGAAAAAATGTGTCTGTTTGAACTATTATTGATTTTTAGATGAAATGAGAACACTTGTTTAATCCAATAAGAGAATAAAAAAATTTAAGAGGTGAAGAAGTACATTACTATATGTAAAACAGAGAGCTAATGGGAAGTTGCCCTGTAGACTAGGGAGCTCAGCCTGGGGCTCTATGACAACCTAGAAGGGTGAGATGGCACGGAAGGTGGGAGGAAGGTTCAAGAGGGAGGGGATATGTGTATACCTATAGTTATTTCATGTTGATGTATGGAAGAAACCAACACATCATTATAAAGCAATTATCCTCCAATTAAAAATAAACTTTAAAAAGGTGAAAAGGCACTGTGTTATATGGTCTGATTTCCTCATTAATGAACATAGAAATTGAGGCCCAGAGAAGGAAGGCAATTTCCCCAAGAACACATCGTCATTTTCTTCCAAACATGGATCTTCTGACTCTCAAGCCTGTTTCTCTGTCCAGTTTTTCATTATTTTGTTTTAAATGCTGTCCTCTAATAACATTATAAAGCAAGTAGGATATTTATATCAACTCTCCAAAATATAATATTTATACTAATATTTTAAAACATCTTCAGAAAAATATTTTTCCCCTGAGAGAGGTTGTTTCTCAAATAAACTATGTTCTTAAAATTAAGAGAGTCTAGTGTTATACTCAACTACTCACATTTATCTTCTTAGAAAGCACCCATGTATATCTTCTCTATAATAGTTAGAGCTTTTTAAAACTCTAGTTCATGTTTGCTGATATCCCATCCCTAGAACAAAGATTCTCAAAAGCAATTTTATTACCGTAAACTCACATTTTTCTTCTGTTTGGAGCCCAGTGTTACTCTTTAACTTTACTTCACTGATTGCCAAGTCATTCTTTTCTCTGTAGCTCTAAGAAATGCCCATGATAAGGTAAAATAATCATATTCTCATGGAAACCAATTCTTATATTTAATATGAAAAAAAAATACTCTTGCTCATGTCTTCAAGATAATGTTCCTAAAGAGAGTGAGTCATAATGAACAGATGCCGATAAGATGGTCAGATCCCCATGAGCCACAATGAAGATGGGTTACTTCCTACCCATACACAAAAGTGAACCCACCAGAGAGACAGTACTTGTTTTGGGGATCTAGAATCCAATGTCCAACTATCCTGGATAATACTGTAGTGACAGCACCCCAGAACAAGAAGGGAGCTGAGTAATCTCAAGGTGCAGTGGATCCTGAGCAGCTTTTTTTTCTACCATAATTTCTTTTGAAATTAAATCTTACTTGGACATCTGACATAGAAAACAAATTTGAGTAATAGCTGTTTGTGGGGTAGTTAAAAATCCTCACTGTTGGATGAAAAGATTCATCTTCCTGTCAGTGGGACCTTAAAACACTGCTGTGGGAGGTTTCCTGGAGTTCTTCTAAAACTAATGGGGAGCTTCAACTGCTAAGGTCCTTCCCACCACTGGCAACCCAGACTCCTAGAGGATTCCTTCCACAATACAGAGCTGAAATCTTTCTCCTGGTAGCTCTTAATTCATGGATATTAGTTTACCTTTGAGGTCAAATTTTTTAAATCCCCATTTCACAGGGGGAAATCTTCACATATTCAAAAGGAGCAGGTGTGTTGTATCTTAGACATGCTCTTCCTAGTACAGCACACACCTGTGTGCACACCTGTCCTCACACAAGGTGTTCATGCTCAAACCACCTCTTTCCCCATCTCTCCTTGGTCCAGTCCTACAGTGGCTTCATGTATTTGTGTAGGCTGGGGGCTCAGCTTTCAAAAAGAGCCATGGAGCCTTTGACTGGGGATGTGACAAGAGGAGGAGGAGGGATTTTGCTGCTGTGTTCTTGTTTTTTCTGCTAGCGTCAAAGTGGAGTCCACCCTTCTCAACAGAGGACCATGAAAACCAGCTTGTGGCCATTTAGAATTACATCAGACTCTGGGGACAAATTCTAAACAGACTTAATATGTTAAAAGAAAATGAAAACAGCTGAACTGCAGGCAAAAAAAAAAAAAAAGAATCTGCTCCTCATCCCTCCTCAAAGGCATCATAACAGTGAGAACTACTTTGAGGCCACAAGGAAGACTTCCTGTTCAGTAACGTTCAGTGTTTAGAGCAGAGCAACAGCTGGAAAGGCAAACTTTTTTAGCATGAATGTTTCACAGTTCGAATCACTTAACAGATGTAAAATTATAGGATATACTTAGCATTGAGGGTTTTTTTATTATTAGCTAAAGAAGATCTTTTTGGAAAATACATTTGATGTTTAGTCCTTCTTGATGACGATGGCAAGAATTTTTTTAAAATGTTCATTACACTAAATAAAAATGTTCATTATACTAAATCATACTTTAATCAGTTTTACAAGTATTTTATACAGGTCTACTCAAGATTAACATTTTAAGGCAATAAATACACAAATTTTACGGTTGAGAAGAGACTATCCTACTGACCAGCCAACTAGTAAAAGATGAGGGGCAGCAAGGCTAGAAATGCCATCAGATGCAAAGTAAATATTCAATGACAGTCACACTGGTGAGAGAAGTCTGAAGACAAGAGATGTCCAGGATCAGAGGCTTAGAGGAGAACACTCAGGAGATCAGGGGGAGGTGATGGCTGGCCACTGCCCTCTATGGAATGTGACTGAGCAGGACCCTATGATGCCCCCACACCCATGTTCTCTGCTTGACTTTTGTCCATAGAAAAACTTTAGTCAGAGAATAGATTTAAATCGGAGAAGTAAGAAACTGCAGCAAGGAAAACAGTCAAGCAAGACAAAATAATAATACTTTGGCCATTAAACAAAGTCAAGAACATTTAGTTTTTCCTCAAGGACTATAGATAATATTTTGAGCCAAGTCCTTTGAACTGTTTTGCAGAGACAAACTCCCACCAGGTTGAAGAAGTTAACTGTTTGCTGCCCACAAGCACATAGACCTCAGACCCGTTAGAACCAGAAGGTTGATGAGGCTGATCACCTCACCACCAACCAATCAGAAGAATGTCCACAGGTTGATCACACCCTGCTCCTTGAATACTGTAAGACTTTACTATACCCTCCAGGTGGGACATAGAGTTTTGAGGGCATTAGCCTGCTGTTGCCCTTTTTGCCTGGCAAAGCAACAGAGCTATTTTTTTCTACTTCACCTAAAACTCTGTCTCTGCGTTTCTATTCAGCACTGGTGCAGAGGCTGAATTTCGGGAACAGGAGGGGCAGAGGGAGAAGAGAGGATATACTGGAAGGCAGAGCTAGATGGCTAACTAGATGCAAAACGGATCCAGTGGGAACAGATTAGTGGAATTAGGGTGGTTTTCAGAAAAGAATGGAGAGAGTAGCATGGAAACATATATACTACCATATGTAAAACAGCTAGTGGGAATTTGCTATATGACTCGGGGAGCTCAAACCGGAGCTCTGTGACAATGTAGAGAAGTGGGATGATATGGGAAGGGGTGGGAGGGAGGTTCAAGAAGAAGGGGACATATGTATACCTATGGCTGATTAATGCTGATGTATGGCAGAAACTAGCACGTTATTCTAAAGCAATTATCCTTCAACTAAAAATAATTTTTAAAAAAACAGGCTACTTTGACTATCAACATTTACATAACTGACTTTTAAAGAGACTTTTGGAAAATTAAGTGAAATCAAGAGAAATCTGGATGGGCATTTGGGAAGGAAAGCCAGCCAACAGGAAAGTGGTGAGTCATGGAAATAGGAGGTCTGGCTGGCCCCATTGGTCACAAATAAGTGAGGACACTGCAGATAAACATCTTGCTCTCTACAGGCCTCAGTTTCCTTATCTGTAAGGCATGAAGCTTGCAGCAAATGGTTTATAAGATCCCTACCAGTTTAAGAGAATATTTTATTTATTTAACTTGCAATCAGTTCAGTTCAGTTACTGAGTAACTTCTCCTCTGCCTTCAATCTTTCCCAGCAGCAGGGTCTTTTCCAAGGAGTCGGTTCTTCACATCAGGTGGCCAAAGTGTTGGAATTTAGGCTTCAACATCAGTCCTTCCAATGAATATTCAGGACTGATTTCCTTTAGGATTGACAGGTTGGATCTCCTTGAAGTCCAAGGGACTCTCAAGAGTCTTCTCCAACACCACAGTTCAAAAGCATCAATTCTTCAGCGCTCAGCTTTCTTTATAGTCTAACTCTCACATCCATACATGACTACTGGAAAAACCATAGCTCTGACTAGATGGACCTTTGTTGGTAAAGTAATGTCGCTGTTTTATAATATGCTGTCTAGGCTGGTCATAACTTTTCTTCCAAGGAACGTCTTTTAATTTCATGGCTGCAGTGATTTTGGAGCCCCCCAAAATAAATTCTCTCACTGTTTCTGCATCTATTTCCCATGAAGTGATGGGACCAGATGCCATGATCTTAGTTTTCTGAATGTTGAGTTTTAAGCCAACTTTTTCACTCTCCTGTTTCACTTTGATCAAGAGGCTCTTTAGTTATTCTTTACTTTTCTGTCATAAGGGTGATGTCATCTACATATCTGAGGTTATTGATATTTCTCCCAGCAATCTTGATTCCAGCTTGCGCTTCATCAGCCTGGCATTTTGCATGTTGTACCCTGTATATAAGTTAAATAAGCAGAGTGACAATATACAGCCTTGACATACTTCTTTCCCAATTTGGAACCAGTCTGTTGTTCCATGTCCAGTTCTAACTGTTGCTTCTTGACCTGCATACAGATTTCTCAGGGGGCAGGTCTGGTGGTCTGGTAGTCCCATCTCTTTAAGACTGTTCCACAGTTTGTTGTGATCCACACAGTCCAAGGCTTTGGCGTAGTCAATAAGGCAGAATTAGATATTTTTCTGGAACTCTCCTGCTTTTTCGATGATCCAGCGGATGTTGGCAATTTGACCTCTGGTTCCTCTGCCTTTTCTAAATCCAGCTTGAACATCTGGAAGTTCACAGTTCATGTATTATTGAAGGTTGGCTTGGAGAATTTTGAACATTACTTTGCTAGAGTGTGAGATGAACGCAATTGTGCGGTAGTTTGAGCATTTTTTGGCATTGCCTTTCTTTGGGACTGGAATGAAAACTGACATTTTCCAGTCCTGTAGCCACTGCTGAGTTTTCCAGATTTGTTGGTATATTGAGTACGGCACTTTCACAGCATCATCTTTCAGGATTTGAAATAACTCAACTGCAATTCCATCACCTCCACTAGCTTTGTTCATAGTGATGCTTCCTAAGGCCCATTTGACTTCACATTCCATGACATCTGGCTCTAGGTGAGTGATCACACCATTGTGTTTATCAGGGTCATGAAGATCTTCTTTGTACAGTTCTTCTGTGTATTCTTGCCACATCTTCTTAATATCTTCTGCTTCTGTTAGGTCCATACCATTTCTGCCCTTCATTGTGCTCATCTTTGCATGAAATGTTCCCTTGGTATTTCTAATTTTCTTGAAGAAATCTCTAGTCATTCCCATTTTATTGTTTTCCTCTATTTCTTTGCATTGATCACTGCAATAACTTGCAATAGTTATTTTTAAAAATGGTTTTCTACAGTTTTGAGGGTTAATTGGTATAACAGCATCTATATTCACAGTGTACAATTTGATCATTATTTTTAAGAAAATTTAAGTGTAATTGCAATGTTGTGTTAGTTTCAGGCATACAAGTGATTCAATTATCCGTATATACTCTTTTTCAGGTTCAGATTCAAGAGAATTGTTTAATTAAAAATAACCTAAAAAATGAAAATAAGAAAACCTTGTCTCAAATAAGAAGGTTAATAAAGACTATCAAGTAGGTTGCTGACGATTCTTCATTTTGAATTTCCTTACTAAGTAACAGGTGTCTGAGCCAATAGTTTCTTGAATATCCTCCCATCATTTTGGTTCTAGGCTGCCTTTTCACTGCCCACCCATCACTGCTCAGTCATTGCTGTGATTCAGATGATACTTTCTAACCCATGATCTTTTTGAGGAAATGATGCTTTTGAAAAATGAGTTACAAACCCTTGTGGGAAAAGAATAGTGTGGAATAGAAAAGTCATTAATAACTCAACTTGGAGCTCAACTTCCCATTTGGGAACAGCAACCAGTTAATAATATGATTGCTGGCTGAATAAGGATTGGTCTTCAAGAGGCAAGAGAAAGAGGGGGTTGTGTTTCTCTTTCTCCAAGAAAAAGCATTTGGAGCTGAAATTTTAGAACCCAAAGAATGACACTAGAATGTATCAGTTGTTGTCCTGGGCCAGTTTGCTTGGAATGGATTTAATCTTATGGTACCATGGGGAGATGTGTATTTATTATTGCCACATCCTAAGTGAGGGATCTAAAGTTCAGAGGTCAAGAAGTCTGTTCTAGGTCATATAAACAGACTGAGAAGCCACCCTCTCCTTAAGCATCTACCGAGTCTTTTCTGTGTTCTAGACGGTGGATACAGTGGGGGTGCCACCATGGCCTGTACCTGGTAAGAGTTTTCATTCTACTAGGGGAGGGGGGAGGAGTGAGCAGCTGTGAACACATTAGCTAACCATAAAGATATATTCTGTAGCATAAGATATGACATAAATAAGCCCAGGAATAGGACAGTGTGTGACTGAGGGGCTACTTCTGCACAGTAAAGGGAAAAACAGTTCTTTGAAGAGGTGGCATTTAATCAAGAACAGAATGACAAGAAGCACCAGCCAGGCATAGATCTGGGCAAGAGTCAGATCAAATGAACAAGAGAAAAGGGCATGGGTTATATGATGGAGACAGCAACATCAAACAGAAGGTAGCCAGAAGAGGCAGCCGGTGGGCAGGAGAGGCAGCTGGGAAGATGGCTGCTGATTAAGAAGGTCCTGTCTCTACTGGGCTGCTGAGGTGGGTCACCTGGTTTCACCCTTGTTTTTTAACAGAAGCAAGGGGAGGGACACAGAAGCCATGTCCAAATTACAGGGGCACCTGCACCTATGAAGGAGGAGTTCATTGTGGGAAGGCTGGGTACCACATTTTAGCATCCTGAAAGCTTAAAGCCACGTTCTGCTTCATGTGCCAACTTTATCTCTCAGCTTTCATCTCCCAGGGAAAGGTGCATCAGTGTGTTGGAGTTGCAGCCTCTGATCCTATAAACCACCCCTAAGTAGCAAGGTAGGAAGGAAAAACATCCTACTGCGATCTCTGCTGTATTTCTTCCACATGGCAAGTTTCATTTTGTTTAATTTAACAATAAACTCATTATATTAACTCAATTCAATAGAAGCAGCAGGGGGATTTCTCCTAATTTAATCTTGGGCTTTGAGGAGCCTTGCTCGGTGCTAAAACAATGCCATGCAGAGAGATTAAAGGACTTGTATCAAGTTCAAAAAATACCTTAGAGTTTCTGAGCACAGCCCACCTGTAATTTAGGAACTAGTCAGCCCACTTCTTACTTAATCCAAAGCATCATCGAGTCAGAAAGCTAATCTCTGCAAGCAAATCATTCTCATGAACGATGTCACTGTAGGGTTTAAAGTCTGGGAAGAGATCCTTTCATCCTTGGAGCTGATGCTCCAATTTGAAAAGGAGTTATTGGATGCACCCAGCCAGGGAATATAAATATCTTGTGCTTACCAATGTCACAAAATCGGTTTTCTGTAAGTCGCTTAAAAATACAAGGACATAACTATCTAACATCTATCATTGCATGTCCATTGTGAAAAGCTATATAGTAGGCAGCCTTTTAAAAAGGTTGTTTCTGATGATTAACCATTATAAGAAGGAATAGCTAGCCTTAAAAAAAAAATCTTAAGGGATAGAAAAGACTATATAATCTGCTGATACTGTGATTTGAAATCTGGAGATTCCATATTCACACACACTTACACAATGGCTAGAGACCAGACAATAGTTTTTGTCCCCAGATGGCAAGGAGAATTAACAAACTCATTAATTAGGATCCCATTGGTGCTGGTATTGAATATATATGAAGGCAGGCCCACTTGAGGGTTCCATCTGGGAGACGCAACTTTTGAAATTCAAAGACAAACTAGATTTATCTTTGGTGCCTTCATATGCTGAGCGTGGTCCTACTGACCATGTGGGCTGGTGTGTATCTATGAGGCCCATGATTATTTATGGAATCAGGCAAGTTTTAAAGTTTATTTCATGTCCTTTCAACTACAAAATGCAAAACAAGGTCACCATGGGAGGTGGGGGAGAAAAGAGCCAGCTCTGAGGAAGACTTTATCCTTATCCCACATTGCTTTTAGAAAGATATGGCTGAAATGTGAGAAAAGGCATGGATAATAGTTTTGGCTCACTCCAGCAGTGGCTAACAAGGTCCAGCCTCTGTCCCTGCTACCAACAGAGGAGTTGGTAGGAGAAAGGCCCAGGCCTCGCTCTGGCTGACGTTCCTCCGTCTCCCCATCTCTCTGTCTCTGGCTCTCTCTCATACAGACTCAGGCTGAAAGTCTCTCTCCCAACCTCTCAAAAGATGACACGTCTTTTCTTGAGGTCAAAAATAAAAGTTTTTAAGGGGAGGGGGGAAAGAAACCAATATCCCAACATGGAGATCTGAAGCAAGAGGGAATTCTTACACAGGTTTCAGTTCCCAGAGTGAAAGGAGCTCAGAGGAGATGAGGTTTCAACTCTGCAAAGCAAAAAAACCCTTCTCACCCTGTCAATTTGCAAACAAAAAGATCTTTGGAGGTTTAGGAAATTTTTTTTCTATTATTTAAATTCCTTGTTATGTGTTTGCTTTCTTTACTGACAGCACTTCTTGTCATGGGAAAGTGTAATTTGCGGAAAGAAAGGCAGAGAAAGGGAAAGGGGGAGGGGGGGCAGGCAGGGTGGAAAGGGAGAGAGGCAAAGACAGAGACTAATACCAGAATTCAAACAACACAGTAAGAGGGCACGTCCTATTAAAGGATTCTTTACGCTTAAAATGGAGTCTATTCTTCGTATCTAAAAATAAGCCTGTGACCTTTTGCATTCTCCAGACCATATGTATTTTTGCAACATCCAGAGTCCCAAGGCACACCCGGCAGTGTGAGAGCTGAGGGCTGTCTGGTCCAGGTCCCCGGAGCTAAGAAGTACACCTGTCAGAGAAGCAGCAGCCAGAATCAAGAGAAAGAATCCACAGAGACCTGGGGGTGGGGGGTGGGGGGCGGCCAGTCTGAACCCAGCTTTCTCTGTCAGTTATTGATTAAACCTCTTATGCATACACACCAGCTCCAGGAAAGCTGAACTTTAATTTTATGCCTCCTACGGAAAAGAGCTGATACAAACTTGGGAGGAAATACAGTAAGCATCCTAAGAACAAACACCTGCACATTCTCAGTGTCAGGTCTGTTTTTTAAGTCTAAAGAAATAAAAAAGAATGTCAAGCCCCACTTATAATCAAAGATATGAAAACTAAAATATGTTACACTTCTTAAAACTTATCCAATTAGCAAAGATGAATAAGAAATATAATACCAATGTTGGTGAGAGTTTATGTAAACAGACACTCTCATGTCTATTTAGAGCGGGAATATAAATTAGTGGAATTTTCTGAAGTTAAATTAGGCAACATGTTGGAAATGCCTTAAATGTGTGGATTTCAGTGTAGCAGTCACACTTTTAGCAGGTAATTGCATCAGTCATATTCAATAAGTTGTTTATCCCAGCATTGTTTAGAATATAAAATGGTTGGAAGCAATCCAAGACACCAACAGCTGATAACCAGTTAAGTCAATTATGTTATATGTGTACAATGGACATGATTAAGAGTCATACTTAGAGCAATAAGAACAAATGAAATAAAAAAACTGTTCAGGAAATGTTGCTAACCAAAGTGGGAAAAAGTCTAAAAGAAAGCTATCTACCTATCTATCTATGCACCTATCCTACCAACCATCCTGCTTACTGTGTGCTAAGCATTTAGCTAAGAACAGATGCATTACCTCCTGTAACACTTCCAACAATCCCATGGAGTATGTATGTACTACTATCTCCTTTTCATAGATAAAGAAACTGGTAAACAGGAAAGGGAAGCTTAAACTCAAGTTGGGGCTGATCTCAACCACACAAGCGTACTCTCTGCCACGACAACGACCATGTGTAAGTTTAGGAACATGTGTCCTTCCTTGGGAATACATCCACTCTAAACTATCCACAGTCATCTCTGAGAGGTAGGCTTCCAGATGATTTTTGATTACTGCTTTGTGAGAAACCCAAGTAAGATGGTAGGTGTTGCAAGAGGGCATCAGAGGGCAGACACACTGAAACCATACTTGCAGAAAACTAGTCAATCTAATCACACTAGGACCACAGTCTTGTCTAACTCAATGAAACTAAGCCATGCCCGTGGGGCAACCCAAGATGGGCAGGTCATGGTGGAGAGGTCTGACAGAATGTGGTCCACTGGAGAAGGGAATGGCAAACCACTTTAGTATTCTTGCCTTGAGAACCCCATGAACGGTATGAAAAGGCAAAATGATAGGAACTGAAAGAGGAACTCCCCAGGTCAGTAGGTGCCCAATATGCTACTGGAGATCAGTGGAGAAATAACTCCAGAAAGAATGAAGGGATGGAGTCAAAGCAAAAACAATACCCAGCTGTGGAAGAGTTGACTCATTGGAAAAGACTCTGATGCTGGGAGGGATTGGGGGCAGGAGGAAAAGGGGACGACAGAGGATGAGATGGCTGGATGGCTTCACTGACTTGATGGACGTGAATCTGAGTGAACTCCGGGAGATGGTGATGGACAGGGAGGCCTGGCGTGCTGCGATTCATGGGGTTGCAAAGAGTCGGACACGACTAAGCGGCTGAACTGAACTGAACTTGTGCTTTTCTGCGGTTTTCATGATTTCTACAATGAGCATGTATTTCTTTCGCAACTAGGAAAAAAATGAAATGAGCTCTCCTTCTGAGATGATATTCTGACTATAATTGTCTGACTCCTTGAGACTCAGGAAAACTCAAGAAGAGCCAGGAAATAGCAAACAGACTCTTTCCCAGATGGACTCTGGAGCCAGGCAGCCACTTACTGACCATGTGCTCTGGGCAAGGTCACTTAGCCCTCTAATGTAAAGTAAGAAATAAATGTGCTCAGGCATCCCACATAATATCGGTTCAATAAACACTGTTTCCCCTTTCTCTAGCCTGACTGCAACATACCAATTGTAAAAGTGGTATTCTCCAAGCTATTCCTAATACATAGTTGTCATCGTCTTAGGGAAGACCACTGACAAAAATCAAAGGGAAATATACCCTTCCTGGAAAATGCTTGATTATTAATGTCTGTTAGATTCAACTGACCTGTCTTTCTCCTCCAAAATTCCAGCCTTCTGTGAATTATAGTCCTTGGTGTTTTAAAGGTTATTTCTTTCTGTTTTACAGTGGTTTTCAAACTAGGAAATGTATACACAAGAAGTGTTACAAATATCCTTCCAGGAAGGATGTGGACACACGGGTTTAAGAGAATTAACTTCCAGAATCTTTATTTCTCTAAGATTCCTTCCTCAATTTGTCTGAGCTCACCTGTGTTGAGGAGTTCATTCCAGCAGACTCACCAGACCCCTTACTTCTACTTTTCGGCAGAAAGACATCATTTTCATCCATTGCAAATCTACTGTGCCACCCTGCCTGGGGCCATGAACAGCTCTGGAAGGCCCCGGAAAGGACCAACTTGATACATGGGTTAAAAGTAAGCCGCCTATCATCAAGGTGACTAATGAAACCAAGGTGGGTAGGGCTCTGGGTTTTTGTAAAGAAGTAGACAGCCCATGGAACCCCACTCCAGTACTCTTGCCTGGAAAATCCCATGGGTGGAGGAGCCTGGTAGGCTGCAGGCCATGGGGTCACTAATAGTCGAATATGACTGAGTGACTTCACTTAAACTTTTCACTTTCATGCATTGGAGAAGGAAATGGCAACCCACTCCAGTGTTCTTGCCTGGAGAATCCCAGGGACGGCAGAGCCTGATGGGCTGCCGTCTATGGGGTCACATAGAGTCGGACACGACTGAAGCAACTTAGCAGCAGCAGCAGACAGCCCACTGGGCTTCCCTGATAACTCAGTTGGTAAAGAATCCACCTACAAATCAGGAGACCCCAGTTCAATTCCTGGGTCAGGAAATTCCCCTGGAGAAAGGATAGGTTACCCACTCCAATATTCTTGGGCTTCCCTGTTGGCTCAGACAGTAAAGAATCTGCCTGTAATGCAGGAGACCGGGGTCCAATCCCTGGGTTGGGAAGATCCCTTGGAGGAGGGCATGGCAACCCAATCCAGTATTCTGGCCTGGAGAATCCCCATGGACAGGAGAGCCTGGCAGGCTACCGTCCATGGGGTCGCAAAGAGTCAGACACAACGAGCGACTAGCGCAGCACAGCACAGACAGCCCATTAGAGTCTAGGAAGTGGCTGTACAGTCTTCTCATAGCCAGGCCACAAGCTCAGGTTCCCCAGCTCCATTCCTCAACCTCAGTGTCTCTCAAATCTCTCTCTCTCCTCTGACAGGTATTTATTGAATAATTATTCCCTCAAAAAAATAAGAATAAGGACCTACTTTATAGTACAGGGAACTCTATTCAATACTCCGTAATGACTTATATGGGAAAAGAATCTTAAAAAAGTGTGTGTGTGTTATATGTATATACATATATATACATATAACTGAGTCACTTTGCCATAGCACAGAAAGGGACACACATTGTAAGTCAACCATATTCCAATAAAAAATATTAAAAAAAGAAACCCCTATCCTCACAGAGCTACGTCAAACTCTCAGTTGAAATCTGAGTTCAGAAGAGGTGTGGTTATCACAGAGATGCCTATTAATATATCGAGAAACATGTTCATTGAAAAATGAAGTCAGATTTTTTCTGGCACAAAATAAATCTGACTTGGCTGGCTGATTAAATAATGAGGACAGATAATTAGGGTATATTATCTATGCATTGAATGAAGTAAATCTGCAGATCCAAGGTTTGATGAATATGTATTTATAAAATGTGATAAAAAGCACTTTTTACCATAATTATATAAAAATATTATTTGTCAGGCCAAGGTTTACTGAAATTAGCAACATTTTAAAATTGCCAACAGTTTCAAAGTAGATCAAGTTAAGCAGCATATTACTAAGTGAAAGAGTAATTAAAGAATATAAATTTTAGTCATTTAATGGTCTGCTGTCTATGGGGTCACACAGAGTCGGACACAACTGAAGCGACAGCAGCAGCAGCAGCAGCAGCAGCAGCAATATCATAGTAACAGTGTTCTAATAACATTTTGGGGTATACACTGAGAAAGTTTAATTTTTAACAAATGCTTTTTGAAGCCAGGTGCCCATTAATTCTTTGTTTTTTACAACAATCAAACAAGACCTAACCAACTGAGAGATGACTAAATATCACCGCTGGGGATGGCTTGTTTTCAGTTTGGTTTGGGCTAATTTAGGAGTTAAAGATAGAAATGATATTGGTCTCACTCCATCTGTGCCATCACATAATATGTAGACAATGTTTCTCACAACTTACATCATAAAAACCAAAACTAGGAAAAGAACTGATGTTGAACCTTTTAAGCAATAAATAATATTCATCCATCTGAGCTACCAAGGAAGCCCAATATTCATCCATAGGATAAACTAATTGGAAGTAAAGCCTCATCCATCTCATTAAGAAAGATATTTTCAATAAATTTTTACTCTGTGTATTTAATAATTATTAAAATATTGAATACACTTATGTTGTTTTCATTAACTTGGTACTAAATGTCATTGCAATAATCAGTCTGGAATACCTTTAATTACTTAGAGCTTTTGATCACAGAACTTCTAAATTTAAATTTATTTTTCACATGCTTATTGCAGAGGATTATGACAGCAGTATCAATAAAAGACTTCTAAGCATAAAAATATATAACAAGATAAAATATCACAGGGGAAATATAATAGAAATACAAGTTTTAAAAAAGACGTGAAATTTTTGCCTGTTAAAGAATAGCTTATTTGTATATTTTTAAAAATGAATGATGGTGAATATTCCCTGTAAACATTATTTAGATTTCACTGAATGACTTTCGAAGATGATCACACCAACTCACTGAAAAAAGAGTCAATATTTATGATTATATCCTTTTCAGCTATTTAAGATAAAAAAATATTAATGGTAAATTTCAGATCAGTTCAGTTCAGTCACTCAGTCATGTCTGACTCTTTGTGACCCCATAGACTGCAGCATGCCAGGTTTCCCTGTCCATCACCAACTCCCAGAGCTAACTCAAACTCATGTCCATCATGTCAGTGATGCCATCCAACCATCTCATCCTCAGTTGTCCCCTTCTCCTCCTGCCTTCAGTCTTTCCCAGCATCAGGGGCTTTTCCAAGGACTTCGCTGTTCGCATCAAGTGGCCAAAGTATTGGAGTTTCAGCTTCAGCATCAGTTCTTCCAATGAATATTCAGGACTGATTTCCCTTAGGATGGACTGTTTGGATCTCCTTGCAGTTCAAGGGTCTCTCAAGAGTCTTCTCCAACACCACAGTTCAAAAGCATCAATTCTTCAGCGCTCAGCTTTCTTTATAGTCCAACTCTCACATCCATACATGACTATTGGAAAAACCATTGCTTTGACTAGATGGACCTTTGTTGGTAAAGTAGTATCTCTGCTTTTTAATATGCTGTCTAGGTTGGTCATAGTTTTTCTTCTAAGGAGCAAACATCTTTTAATTCCATGGCTGCAGTTATCATCTGCAGGGCTTTTTGGAGCCCCCCAAAATAAAGTCTGTCACTGTTTCCACTGTTTCCCCATCTATTTGCCATGAAGTGATGGGACCTGATGCCAGACATTTTCTGATTGTTGAGTTTTAAGCCAACTTTTTCACTCTCCTCTTTCACTTTCATCAAGAGGCTCTTTAGTTCTTCTTCACTTTATGCCATAAGGATGGTGTCTTCTCTATATCTGAGATAATTTATATTTCTCCATCAATCATGATTCCAGCTTGTGCTTCATCCAGCCTGGCATTTCACATGTTGTATTATGCATATAAATTAAATAAGCAGGGTGACAATATACAGCCTTGATGCCCAATTTGGAACCAGTCTGTTGTTCCAAGTCCAGTTCTAACTGTTGCTTCTTGACCTGCATACAGATTTCTGAGGAGGCAGGTCAGGTGGTCTGGTATTCCATCTCTGTAAGACTGTTCCACAGTTTGTTGTGATCCACACAGTCAAAGGCTTTGGCGTAGTCAATAAAGCAGAATTAGATGTTTTTCTGGAACTCTTTTGCTTTTTCGATGATCCAGTGGATGTTGGCAATTTGATTTCTGGTTCCTCTGCCTTTTCTAAATCCAGCTTGAACATCTGGAAGTTCACGGTTCATGTACTGTTGAACCCTGGCTTGGAATTTTGAGCATTACTTTGCTAGCGTGTGAGATGAATGCAATTGTGCGGTAGTTTGAACATTCTCTGGCATTGCCTTTCTTTGGGATTGGAATGAAAATTGACCTTTTCCAGTCCTGTGGCCGCTGCTGAGTTTTCCAAATTTGCTGGCATATTGAGTGCAACACTTTCACAGCATCATCTTTCAGGTTTTGAAATAGCTCAACTGGAATTCCATCACCTCCACTAGCTTTGTTCATAGAGATGTGCTTCCTAAGGCCCACTTGACTTCACATTACAGCATGTTTGGCTCTAGGTAAGTGATCACACCATCGTGTTTATCAGGGTCATGAAGATCTTTTCTGTATAGTTCTTCTTTGTATTCTTGCCACCTCTTCTTAATATCTTCTGGTTCTGTTAGGCCCATACCATTTCTGTTCTTTATTGTGCCCATATTTGCATGAAATGTTCCCTTGGTATCTCTAATTTTCTTGAAGGCATCTCTAGTCTTTCCCATTCTATCGTTTTCCTCTATTTCTTTGCATTGATCACTGACGAAGGCTTTCTTAGCTCTCTTTGCTATTCTCTGGAACTCTGCATTCAAATTGGTATATCTTTCTTTTTCTCCTTTGCCTTTAGCTTCTCTTTTTTTCTCAGCTATTTGTAAGTTTCAAAATTCTTTATTAAGGGGTTAATGACTAAAAAAGAAGTGAAATTCAGTCTACTTCATTTTATGGCTACCCTTTTTCCTCTATGAGACCCAAGAGAATGACATTCACTTTATTGGATTTTAGGGGCTAAAGAAAACATTCGATTTAGTCCTCTCAAGAGATCTGGCCTTACCCCCTCTGCTGCCACAGGCCAGATGTTGATTGCCTTGCCCATGAAGCAGGTGTTTATAGAGTACATAAACAAGCATGGGGCAGCTCCGAGGCCAAGGGTGACATCTAACACTGGGGAGCTCCCTGATGGTGGAATAAATTTGATACATAGAATGAAAGTTTCCCACCTGTGACTTAAAGTAATAGTCAAGTAATTAGTATTTATCATTTTGGGGAATGGAAAAAATCCTATAGAAAAAATCAGCATGCATAGAATTCTCTTTTCTTCATATGCTTTATCTTTGACTTTGTTAGGCAAAAATTTCTCAAAAGCATACGACATTATTTAGGAAGTCGCATGCATGCACCTACCCTCAAGAAGACGTGGAGACAAATGACATAGAACATTTAGCGGGATGCACACATGGCCTTTCCTACTCTCTGCCAACTCTGACTAGGGGAAACTTCTGCAACAGGAAATTACTCTCAGCACAATTAAAGAGATGGGGCGTGTGAGAGAATCAGGTCCTATTTCTTACCATCTTAGCCTCTCAGAGTCTTGGTTTTCCTACCTTTAAATTGGAGTTCAAAAAGACACCTGTCTACTGCTGTGCATAACTGCTCTGAATGTCAAATGAGAGTACAATCCAAAAGAATAGCATACACCGTGACTGATTCATCATTTTGAGCCTTAAATGCTTTTCTATGTCAACATTTTTGGAAGAACAACCTTAACTCAGTATTCTCCATTCTCTTCTCTGTCCTGCTATCACCTCATTCTCTATAAAGCAGTCCATCAGGATGAAAGGATGGATACAGAGAGGTGCTGCTGATGTCATAAACACAGACCAAAAATTTACTATAGGGAAAAATCATACCACAATGAAAGGCTAAAGCTTGAAGCCCTCATTTCACTACAATGAAAGAACCAGCCACAACATGAACACAGTCCTCTTCTTAAATAAGCATGGTTTATGTAGATGGATCCATCATGATATAAGACATTTCTACCTTGATTCACCCTTATGACACAGAAAAGAAAACCTGGCAAATGAATTTTCACTTTTCAGGTCAAGACGAAACACTGATTTCAAGTCAGATGGACTGTCTTAATAAAACTGATAACAACAACGAGAAACAGAAACATCTGATTTCAATCCTACCAATCTTCAACTGCAATCCAGGAGCCAAGATCACTTAACACTTTCTTTACTTGATTTCCATACATAATGCCAAAGCTCTCTTTCGAGGTAAACACTGTAAGTCCTGACGTTATTAACTCAGACAATTGGCACATAAAGGTATCCTAATCCGTTAATTTGGTATTTGACGTTAAAAGTTTTGGACATGGACTTCAACACTGACAGTCTAGTGTTTATTAGTAGGAAATAAAGATAAAAACGTAACTGTGAAGATCTGGCCACAGCTTGAAAAAAATCAGGGTTTAAACTTCTCTGAACATGAAAATGAAAAACACAACAAATAAACAGTCGTGTCGCCTTTTAGTCTTTGCCCCCAACTGAACTGCTTCATTTTTAACATATGTTTAACTGCTATTTTTTATTAAACTCATATTTAGCCAGAGAGGAACAAGCTTACCACATATGCTTTGGGTTATATACTAACTATTCCGTGTCAGATGGTGAATTAAAATGAAAAGACACTGGGAGAGAAGAATTAAATTTATATCTAGCTTATGAAAATCCCTAGCTTTGGGGAGGAAGAGCCTATGGTTGAAAGAATTTCAGATCACTTCTACAGAGAATTTTTTAAGGCACACCACAGCCTGAATCTGACTTTCCTGGTGGCTCAGAAGGTAAAGCATCAAGGCGGGAGACCTGGGTTCAGTCCCTGGGTCAGAAAGATCTCCTGGAGAAGAAAGTGGCAACCCACTCCAGTATTCTTGCCTGGAGAATCCCATGGACAGAGAAGCCTGGTAGGCTACAATCCATGGGGTTGCACAGAGTCAGACACGAGTGAGCAAATCTAATCCTATCATGGAGAGGTTCTGTTTTGAGTACAGTCATCTTGAGCCCCACTGAAAAGGTTCTTGAAGCACTGAAATTATCCCCTTAGTGTCCATCTATAAGCTGTTTCACACTCTAGACCATATTCCTGGCTTATAAGGTCCTGATGAAAACTAGTGACCTGGTAATACTAGGATCCAGTTGCACATAGCTGCTGTGTAACGCATAGCAAACAAAAATAACGATCTATGACTTTTTAGAGCTGGGAAATTAGGACTGCTGACTGGGAGCAATGACATGAATTGACTCCTTGAGATGTTTACATTATGAGCCTGGTTCTTCAGTTCTGATTTGCTATTATTTCAAGACTCTGACTTGGATTTCATTCATCTTCTTGGTTAAGCCAAGCACCTCTACCTCATCATGTCACTTCAACACTCTAAGGCTTGTATGATGATTCCCATGTGAAGGAAAAGGAGTCTGATGAAGGTCAAGGGACAAGTCAAAGGTCATGCAGAAAAGGAAGGGGCAGATCTGGGAATCGGAAAGAGATCTTCTGATTTCCAAATACGGCATTCTTCCTCTTGCCTCATTCCACTGCATACACGTCTAGCTTCTTAGCCTTTCTTTTCTCTCTCCATTTCCTATTTCCTTCCTTGTCTTCTCACCATTTAGAGCTTTATCTCTTCCTTTATTAGCATCTATTATCTCACTATTCAATCTGTTTCTCTCGCTTTGTACAGGTATTAAAGTTCCAGGATCCTAAGAGAAGGATGGAAATTTGAAAAGAAATTCTAATAATAATGACATGCCAAAACTAAGGATGTCAAGACTAAGAAAATAATAAGACACGTGGCATTTGTTGTTTATTTTTAAATGTATAAATCTTTTCTATGTTGTGTGCTGGACGAGTGGTGTCAAATAGAAACTCCAATCTCAAGAGGAAACTGAAGTGACATTCCCTTCTATTTTCTCAAGGGAGATATTGGGAAAATATTCTTACTGAAAGTGTATCGGCGAAAGCTTTCCCATACACACCCCCCAAAAAGATTTTAAAGAAGTATTAAATTCTAAAAAAAGTATTTAAATTCTAAAAAAAAAAAAAAAAAAGAAGTATTAGTAACCTGACATTTACAAAGTAGATTGAATTACTCCAGCCAGTGCTGGGTACTTTGCATTTACCCAGGTCACTTGAGCTATTCTGAATTATGAGGGTTTAACCCCGAGCAGGGGAGGTTTAACCAAGCCTGCTACAAGTGCCCACTTAAGGATTCTTTCAGCAAACAAGAGGAAACATTCTTAAGCTAGAGTTCATGCCTTGCCTGCAATGATGCTTTAACTCCCAGAGAATGTGCCCTCCATTTTCTCCACAGTTTACCTCAATTTACATCTCTATCAAAGCTACAGAAAGGCTGAAAGATGACCTCATCCAGCCAACTGCACAGAAAGAACAGGTAGGCAGTCCAAGCTTCTCAGTGGTGTAAAGCCGCTGATTCCCCACTAGGTAATTATAGAAAACTTAGCTGTAATGTGATACCTCCACCATACTTATTGTGAGCCTCTGGGCCTCAGCTTCCCTACCTCTAAAATGGACATAAGACAGCATCTATGTCACAGAACTGTTTGGAGGATTAAATGAATTCATTCAAGCACAGCCCTAAGAACACTCACTGGAAGATGGTATTAAGTACCCTATACTTCAGCAGATATTAATGCCTTCTCCATTCATTCCTACAGGATACCCACATTGGCATAAGATTTTCTCTTTTTAAAAAAATTATTTATTTATTTGGTTATTTATTTATTTAGTTGGGTCTAGTTGTGCCATGTAGGATCTTCATTGAGTCCTGTGGATCTTTTATTACAGCACACAGACTCTCTCTAGTTATGGAGCTGGGGCTCAGTAGCTGCAGGGCAGCATGTGGGACCTCAGCTCCCTAGTGAGTGAAGTGAAGTTGCTCAGTCGTGCCCGACTCTTTGCGACCCCATGGATAGTAGCCTGCACCAAGCTCCTCTGTCCATGGGATGTTCAAGGCAAGAGTACTGGAGTTGGTTGCCATTTCTTTCTCCCTAACCAGGGCTCAAATCCATGTCCCCTGCATTGCAAGGCAGATTCTTAACCCCAGAACCATCAGGGAAGTTCCAGGATAAGTATTTCTGTTGACAATCTTCCCCCCAACCCTGAATCCCAGTACTAAAATACTAAGTTGTCCTGCTGCCTTTTTCTCTCTCAATCCTTCCCTTAACTAGCTAAGATTCAGTGCCAACGTGATAACCAGACAAAGGAATTTGTAAGCCACCTAATGTATTTTCTCTCACAGATACAGGAATACTATAATTCAAATGAAATTTACATGTGTCAGGAAGATCCTTAAGGAAATACTTTAGTGGAAATTTCAGGTAAAGCCAGAAAATGTTTTTTAACGAGATACCGCTTCTCAAGAACTCGGCAAAAAATCTTTCACTACACCAGGTAGTCACCTAACATCCTGATGCTGCTGCTGCTGCTGCTGCTGCTGCTGCTAAGTACCTTCAGTCGTGTCCGACTCTGTGCGACCCCAGAGATGGCAGCCCACCAGGCTCCCCCATCCCTGGGATTCTCCAAGCAAGAACACTGGAGTGAGTTGCCATTTCCTTCTCCAATGCATGAAAGTGAAAAGTGAAAGTGAAGTCGCTCAGTCGTGCCCAACTCCTAGCGACCCCATGGACTATAGCCTACCAGGCTCCTTTGTCCATGGGATTTGCCAGGCAAGAGTACTGGAGTGGGGTGCCATTGCCTTCTCCGAACATTCTGATGAGTTGGCTCCAAATATTAATCGCCATCATAAACAAACAGTATCTTGGGATGACAAACCTCTCTGAAATCTTGCTGGGGTCACGTCTTCAATTTAGAGCATTGGGTACCAAACTATGAGCCAAGGAAACAAAATTCTCTTTCTAGGGCCTTTGTTTACTCACTGAATTGTGTAAGTCAAGTCATTTGCAGGCCTCAATGTCCTCATTTATATCATGGGAACAATAATACATCCCTGTGATACAGGGAACTATATAGCCTGAGAGCCAAATCTGCTCTGCCACCTCTTTTTATAAATAAAGTTTTATTGGCTCACAGTCATGACCATTTGTTTAGGAACTGCCTACGGCTACTTCCCTGTGCTATTACAGCAGAGGTGACAAGCTGTGACAGAGATCACACGGTCTGCAAAGCCAAACATATTTAACCATCTGACCTTTTTTACAGAAGAAGTGTGCCGACTCCTACTCTGGAAGACTGCTGTGAGAAACCAATAAAATGACTGCTCTGGAAGTGCTTTGTAAACTGTGATATTTATGTAAAATGTAAATCTTTATTACTGCCTTTTCAGTGTTTATAGGCAATTACTGTGCCACTCATCCTGTGGCTGCATTCTTCCAAGCTAAGCAGTCCCAACCACCTCCAGTCTTTTCCTATTAGGTCAAGTTTAAATTTCTTTCACTGCCTTTGTTCCTGGGTGGGGTATTTTTGGACTTGCTCCAGTTTCCCCTGCTCATTTTTCTTATAAATTTTAATTAATGTATAGTATACTGGAAAGGTTATTATCTGGTTCTCAAGTGAAATTCAAGTTAATAGAGCCAAGAACTGGGTTGGCTTTTTAAATAACAGCTCTGTAATGAAGCGCTCTTGGTCAAGTAGAGAGAGCACAGTTCAAAACCAGTTAAGTCATTCACGAACTGTGAACACTTCAGCAAATGATTTAACCTCTCTCAACCTTAGCTTCCACAGCTAGAAAATGAGAGAACAAAATTATATGGGGCTTGGAGACTTATTGTAGAGATAGTGTATTTGTAAATAAAACTGACTTATGAAGAATGCCTGGCACATAGTAGGTTCCAGGACAAGACTATGAATGTCCCTGACCTCTCTGCAACAGTAGCACTCACACAATTTTAAATTTGTGAGTCCATTTATTGGACATAAGAATCCTGCCTTACATTTGTTCCTATTGAACTTCAACTTGCTTTTGATTTATTGAGGTCACTCTGACTTCTCTTTCTTTCTTCTGAGGAGTTAGAATGTATGCCTTTTGGAATTTGTGTTCTGTGAACCTTATTTCCAAAGGATGAAAGAACAAGAGAAAACACAGGTTAACTAGGGTTATAAAGCTAGCTGTCTAAGGCAAAAGTTAAGTGTAGATTTGGTACGATTATTCAAAACCCAATATAACAAAACAGTTTGGCTGTAACTATCAGAGCCTTAAGAAGTAAAATGTGTTTTCCTCTCAGTTTTTCACTTCACATTGCTAACACAGACCAGACCAAAGGGGCAGAAGGACATGTGGGTGGCCAAAATGAGCAATAGGACTGGGGGGAGAAATGAATGGGAAACATGTGACTTTTCTCTCCAGAAAGCTCCCACCAGTTTTTAAGTGCTGCTGCCTAAGGTTTGTTTTGGGATTGTTTTAATCTGAGACATTTTATCTACTAAAACCTTAATTTTTCTGCTCCATTTTCTGCATTTTCCTCCAGCATCTTTGATTCCCAGCATTTACAACCAGCACCAGATCTCTCCCATTAGCCTGGAGCTTGTTAAACTACCGCAAAATAAGATATAAGCACCTCATTAATTACCATCATCAAGAGAATTAGTGAGCCTATCGATAAATATTAAAGTTGCAAATTCTATCTCTAAAGAATGTATTTGCCATGCCCAGGTACTGGATGCCTCACCGCCTGAGACAGATCTCAATCACAGAAGACAAGGAAAGCCCTGGCAGCAGATTCTATTTTAATCCGAGGATTTGAGGAGGGGGACTTGCCTGCCAACTGAGGATTAGTTGTGTTTTTTTTTTTTTTTCCCCCTCTCAGAGTTTTGCGACTTTGAAAACCAGCTAAAAACGCCTATGAAAATGCCTAAATCAGCATTGTGGGAATAATTTTAAAGGTGTTGACAAAGCCGCTCCTATAAAGTGATATTAACGCAAAAAATTTTAAGAAACATTAATTTTGTTGAAATGCACAGAAAAATGTTTGGAAGAAAGTCTTTTTGCTCAAGTGCAACTTCTAATTTTCTAATAATGACAATGATGATTATGCTGGTTAATACTGATTGAATAGTTTAAGTACAAGGCCCATGTGTGAGAACTTCACCTGCTCATCTGTCGCCCCCACAGCTCCAAGAGGCCCATTCTATCATTATTTACATTTTACTCATCAGAAAACTGAAGCTTAAAGAGGTTGACAGACTTGCTGCAGATCACAAACAGCAGTTTTTTAAAATCAGCCACATACATGGGAAGATACTATCCAATTTTGAGAATATGTTCCAAATGACACAAAATAATTATACACTTGTAACAGAGCCACTGGAAAAGGAAATGGCAACCCACTCTAGTATTCTTGCCTGGGAGATCCCACGGACAGAGGATCTGGACTACAGTCCATGGGGTCAGAGAGTCGGACCCAAATGAACAACTGTACCCGAGCAAGAGTCACTGCAGTCTTGGGCTGCTTTATTTGAAGTAACGGGCCCAGGACAAAGGAGGTGATGTTCTGCCTAACTCCTAACATTGCAGCATCCATCTGCGATCAGGAGTATCTGTGTTCAGATACTGAACAGTGTGAACACAGTTATTAAATGCATGGGATATAGATAAACTATGGGCAGAGGGGCTGAGATAATGAGACTTGAGTCAAGACACCTGAGAAATGACTGCAGGAACTAGCAGTGAGTCGCCTGGACAAAGAACAGGACTGGGCTTAGTGAGAGATCACAGACAGGGTAGTAAGTAAGAGCACTAACCTGGTTTTAAGTCTCACCTCTCTCTCTCATTATCAGCATAATGTGAAGTACGTTATTTAAGCTCTCTAGGTCTCAGCGTTCTCATCTCTTAAGATGACACTACCATGGCACTTTAACTCAGAGGGTTCTTGAGAAAATCAGATGTGATATTGGGTTGACCAAAAAGTTCATTTGGATATTTCTATAACAATTTTATGAAAGTGGCAAGGGTTAGTCGCTCAGTCATATCTGACTCTTTGCAACCCCATGGACTATAGCTAGCCAGGCTCCTCTGTCCATGGAATTCTCCAGGCAAGAATACTGGAGTGGCTTGCTATTCCCTTTTCCAGGGAATCTTCCCCACCCAGGGATCAAACTCAGGTCTCCCTCATTGCAGGCAGATTCTTTACCATCTGAACCACCAAGCAGCCCCTATGTTATGGAAAAACCTAAACGAACTTTTTGGCCAACCCAATAATATAAGAAATATATACACAATCTCCAAAATCACTGCAGGAAACTGGGTTCCCAGGGTGAATAGGTGACATGTCAACAAAGGCTTCCATGGACCCAAAGATTTGGGAAATATCAACTTAAGGAATATTCAGCAAGATTTTTACTCTAGGCATTGTGGCTCTCCAAGAAGTGGTAAAAGCAGGTAACAATTCTCAGACATGTTTGGTTAGAACCATTTTTTAAGAACCTTCCCTGGAAAGTGTGTGTTCTGCAGGGCAAGCTCTGGGTCCCCTCTCTACAGAAGAGCCTACACATCAGAAGCTATGCACATCATCATTTGATGTTGATAAACCACACTCCAGAAAGTCTGTCCAGAGGCTTTGGGACCTATAAGAGGGAAAGAAGGGCCCAGTATGACATATTTGGGAGGTGCGCCACTGGGCTGGTTGAAACACAGGAAATGTGCCTGGTAGCCCAGGACATAAGTCAAGAAGCAGCTCATTCTGAAGAAACTGGCAGAGCAGTCCCCTGGTAAAAGATATTTTTTAAAAGTAAAATGGCCCAGATAAACCTGAGATTCATTAAGTGAGGCCTGAAAATAAGGTTGCCCCATATAGACTCATCCAAACACATATGAATGAAAAAAGAAATGAATGAACACTTTTATTTCAAGGTTATCCCCTCTCTTTTAAAGCATATTAAAAAATGCCATTATTATTACCATTGATAAAATTATATATAGCAACACAAAGAGTAACAGTGGAGCCTTTCTTTTCCTATTTGAGTAGATCACATACATTGGATCCTTTTGATTCCCATGTCCTTATTTGCTGGCTTAACCTCAAGGGCTCTGTTGGAATGTGTTACACACAAACAAGTTCCAAATAAGAGAGATGTGACAGAATCCAGGACAGGCTTTGGATAGACATGGATTTTCACATGCTTATTCAAAATATTTGCTGTCAACGATACTTGGTTAAAGTGATTGTTACATACAGCATGGCTAACTTTTTAATGTAAATGAAATGCAAATGTATGCAATGTTATCTTTAATGCAGATGTAGCAGAAAGTATTAAGATATGCTGAGAGCCTAATTAGGTCCCACATCAAAAACTATATATAAACTTGACTCCAATGTCTCAAGAACACAAATTGAATCTAGAAATCCCAGTTTGCAAGCTTAAAAAAAAAAAAAGATGTACATATATATTTTAAACCACAATTCTTTTTCTTCTCCCTTTTCTAAGACTGAGCACTTAAAAGGATGATCTTAGACAGACATTTCAGCTTGGGAGAGGGGGTGTGGAGTGGGTGGGAAAGGAATGACTTTCTAGCAAAAACCAGGAAGCAGAAAATCAATAGCAACACCCTCCCCCCAAAAAAGCAAAACAAAGCTGTCTGTGCTTTCCGTCTTCGTATTAAAAATGATGACTTGCCAGAAAAGCATATTTTTGCATTTATTTCCATTTCTAACCTTCCCAGAGACAAACACGTGTGCTTCCTTCCTAATTGCTGGTACAGTAAAACCTTATGAATTCCAGCTCTGCTTACTGTGTTGTGCATTCCGATTGGGCCAGGGCAGGAGCTGACCTTTTACCTATGGGGTAAGCGGGTTGGTAAAAGAAATAAACATGGTACTGAAGCTCACCTATTCCATTCTGGAGGGAATAAGCCTTTCTCCAGCCTCTACAAACTCTGTTACAGAGAAGTGGTTAAACTATTCAACTTCCTTTTCTATTCATTACAATGGATCCCTCCCCCTAAAACTCTCCTCTATACTTTGTGAACCCCTTATAATTCTTAGTGCATAGTAGGAAAGTGATAAGATTGAACTTGTTTATATTTGTCTCTAAATCCAAGCTGCTCACAAACTCAGAGGGGTCCCATCTTCTGATTCCTCAGCCATGTGGAGTGGGATTAAAGTCACAGCTTCCTGGGGCCTCTGAGGCATTCTGACTGTAACCTGTTTTATGTACTCCTATGGCAATGGCACCCCACCCCAGTACTCTTGCCTGGAAAATCCAATGGACGGAGGAGCCTGGTGGGCTGCAGTCCATGGGGTCGCTAACAGTCGGACAGACTGAGCGACTTCACTTTCACTTTTCTCTTCCATGCATTGGAGAAGGAGATGGCAACCCACTCCAGTATCCTTGCCTAGAGAATCCCAGGGATGGGGGAGCCTGATGGGCTGCCGTCTATGGGGTCACACAGAGTCGGACACGACGGAAGTGACTTAGCAGCAGCATGGCTATATGTAGCCTCTGAGAGCTTATTCTTTTAAGGGACTTTTCTCTTCCCATTAACTTTCAGGATTGCTTTAGGAATTTAAAGAGGGGAAAAGAGATGCTAAGAGAGTTTGAAAACGAATTGAAAGTACCTCATAAATGGAATATGTCACAGGGCTCCAAACTGTGAATGGACTTGTGTTTGTGTAGTGAAGAAAACACATACCATATATTATTTGCATACACGTATATGTATTTTCATCCATGAGTATTTATTGATCCCCACACATGTATATACTAAGCTCTATCACGCCTAGGTACGTACATACGCATATACATACCTATGGGCAAATACAGATGTATAGATAAATATAATAACCTTAAAGATGCTTATAAGACATATGAATATATATGTATGTGATGTACTAACACAGATCTACTCATACACTTACTGCTCATTGGTACATATATATGCCTATATGTGCCAATTCACACATCACATGTGCATGTATCTGAGCTGATTAACCTGTGCCCTTGGCATCAGAGGGACCTGAAATGGCTCAGGACTGAATCTAGACCTCTGTGCCCAGACTGAAGGGCTTAAAGCAAGCAGAGCTTATCCTGCTCTATTCCCCTCTGAGTTTTCTTCCATCTTATCTAATACACCCTCTGAAAGGAAAGATCTTTTTTAGTTCTGCTAAGATCCCCAAATGCTCTTAACATCTCCAAAGCTCTCTAATACAAAAGGACCCAGTTGCTGCGAGGCACAAGAATTGCACTGGCTTCATAGCTCCACGGAACATGCCCAGCGGAATACATTACACACCGCTCGCTCCAGCACGGCTCTTCTGAAATTGATATTGCCGGCATCACTCGCCCCAAATTTCTAACATTGTCATGATAACCCCATTTGTTCTCAGGCTGTGCTTCTCACATTTTAAAGGAACAGAAATTTCCCCATGTCTGTCCTTCATCATGCCCTTTCTTTAAAGAGGAAAAACATCTTCCCCTGGGTTCCTCCTCCATTTGGTGGACTAATTCCCGGTTGCTTTTGTCACTCAGTTATCAAGTATGTAGTAAACATTACTGTCCTAATAATCTGTGAGATTTTAAGAGAAAAGATCAGAGACCAATGGAAGATTGGAAGATTCAGTCTTTGGCTGAATGGTTTGGTTCAAATGACAACCGCTATGGATGCTCAGAAGACACAGAGGCCGTTCTGGAATGAGCCATGGGGAGGAACGGAAAACTGAGTGATCCCGGTGTCCGACCCCTCCCCTATGAAGCAAGATGCATACATGCTCTTCACTCTAATGGTGAGCTCCCTTCTTCGGGAGGTTCCCAAAGGCGTCCTCTCCAGCAGCCTGTCAATCACCTTGTGCCTTCAGCCCCTCCTCCCACTTCCATAGCACAGCACCCTCCAGGGTCCTCTCTCACTTCTCAAACATCTTCTGATTCCTGCCTGGTTCCAAGTACACACCCGTGGCCAACTTCCTGACCTCTGACCTCTCCTCCTTCCCCTATATCCTTCACCATCTCTCTGATGGCTTTAACCATCAAGCTGCTGCTGCTGCTAAGTAGCTTCAGTCGTGTCTGACTCTCTGCGACCCCATAGACAGCACCCTGCCAGGCTCCCCCGTCCCTGGGATTCTCCAGGCAAGGACACCGGAGTGGGCTGCCATTTAGAGGAATGGCTAAATTCTCTCAGGAGTTCCCTATGCACATATCCAGGCATCAGCTGAACACCACCACAGAACGTCCTTCTGTGAAGAGTCTGTGAAATCAGCTCTGAATGCTGCCTCTTCCTTCCAGATCCCTTCGGGGCTACCACTCTCTGAGATGTGTGAGTGCAAAATGCCTCACAAAGCCTTTTTGGTTTTCCCCTCTTTCAGCTCCCGCATTAGGTCAGCTTGCAAGTATCACCTCCGTGGATCTCCTCTCATGTGTCACTTACAATCCATCCTGTCTCCCACCATTCACATTCAGACCTTCCCACCTGAGGCCACGATGAAAGAGCCCTCTGACTCAGAAGTGAGCCCCATACCAGTGGGAAGCTCATAAGCCCTGGACAAAGATGAACCAGGATCCTCATTCCAAGTTGCTGCCTCTTCACGATCCGGCTTCGGACACTGTCTCCATGTCATTCAGTCTCTGTTCTTCCATCTCTGAAATAGGTGTTCTTTTGACTTACAGAAAATAATGATGCCTGCCTGCTGTACCACCACCAAGGTCTCCCTCCTCCAAGTAAGGTATTTTCCAAACCTTCACCCTTAGAGCTTCTGATTCACAATGTCAACAAAAGCCCCCTCAATCTGCATTTTGAAAAGTTTCTCAGGGCATCTTAGGTGCACACTTTGATTCTGGAGGCTCTGTTCTAATCCATCATAGACCATGGAGTCAAAATTACCTTCCTAAAGCATAACTCAAGTCACATTATTCTCAAGCTAAGAAACCTTCAAGTGCTCTGTAATTTTCTGAGGACATTTTTGTACCCCTCCCCATCTTCTCTGCCTACCCAGTGGTAACTGATTCTTGTTACAAATTAGGTTTTTTCTTGGTCACTATCCATCATGATGAACTTAGTTGTAAGTATAAAAATCCAATTGACAGTGACCTAAACAAATTAGCATTTATTTTTGTTTTTCACTTGATGAAGTCTTGAGGCAGAAAGCTTTATACTTTGTCAGAGGTTCCACAATGTCAGGGCTCCAGGCCATAGGCAGTAATTCCCTTGGTTTTTCTCTTACGGAGAAGAAATGACAGCTGCAGCTTCAAGCATCAAGTCCACACTCGTGGTCCAAAGCAGGAAAGATCTGCACAGGCAAACTCCTCAAGGGTCCCCTCTCTTCCCTCACTGGCCGTAACTGAGCCACACAGTTACAAAAGAGGCTGGGAGGGTGAATTCTATTGTGTAGCCTCTATAGCAGGGGGCTGGAAAGGGAGAAGGAGCTTTGTGAATGGCTTTGAGCAGCCAATCAGTAGAGTTCCCTAAATGCACTCTAGATGTCACTGCCTAACTCAAAAAATCTTCCTTCCTGAACCTGTCTACTTAAACAGTTACAGCGAATATTTAGTAAGCCCTGGCTCTAGTAAGAATATTTAGTAAGCTAGGCTTTAACCCTGGTTCTAACGCTTTATAGTATTAGCTTTAAATTTGCACAGTCACCATAAGATAAAAGTATCATTACACCCATCTCACAGGTGAGGATACTGAGGCAGAGAGGTATTTAAAACAGGCAGGCTGACTCCAGATTCCACACTCCTGGCTGCCCTGCAAGGATACAGCTTAAGGACAACCTTCTTCATCAAGAGTATCTTGCAAGCAGTCCTCCTCACTAGCTACACACTTTGCCTCCTTCAGCTCTCAAAGGTACTTCTAATGGCTGAGGCAATGATGTCATTCAAAGCAGGGCATGTGTGGAAGCGAATGGAAGCAGAAGGAACAATGACACCAGGAAGTCATGCTGTTCTTGGCAAACCAGGGTATGCGAACATCTCCCCCGGCCCGGGGTTTTAACCTCCAGAAGGGTGCCTGTGGACATACTACCTGATATCTTACGTGTGCAGTGAGGTCTGTGGGCAGGGACTAGATGTGCATGGTGTGTGCATCCCCCCGGTAGGCTTCACATGGTGTTCTGCTCAGAGAAAGTGCTCTTGGTTCTTCAGCCATGTGCTGATCTGAGGGAACCTTGGAATGCTGGCAGGATTTGCTTACGCAAAGGGCCACAGGGTGGCAGCTAAGAGGATTGGGTGAGGTATAGGCTCTGTAGTCAGTCACTTCAGTTCAGTCGCTCAGTCGTGTCCGACTCTGCGAGACTGCCTGTATTCAAATACCATGTCGACCACCTGTGGGATCTAAGACTTGGAATAACTTACTTCACCAGTTTGTTGCCTCAGTGTCCCTTTCTATAAAATCAAGGCAACATGAAGACACTTATCCCACAGGGTGTTGGCAACCACTGCAGGAACTAATGCATATAAAATGCCTGATGATATACTAAAAATTTTGGCAACCATTAATGAACATGCACATTAATTAATCTGTATGAACAAATATATTTCAGTAGAAATGTGAGTGGCAAGTGTGTCACATGCTAAGATACTGTAACAAGATAGATTAAGATTGGCTGTGTGGCCACTGGGCTTGAGCTGAAGGGCAATACTATTTCCCCAATGCTTTGATGAGCTCAAGTTTCAGAGGACCATCTTTGTTTTCATGCCAGTATTGTCAATGGTACTCACACAGACACACTGTGCTGATATCTGCTGTAGACTCAGCAAGACGTAAAACACACAACGCACTTGGAGAATTCCGTCTCACAAGGCCTTAAAAGTGAACTGAACAAAAGCCACGTTTAAATTGATGTCCAGCACTAAGAATTGGCAAAAAGTGAAAGTAGTGGTAGTCGCTCAGTCGTGTCTGACTCTCTGCGACCCCAGGGACTGTAGCCCGCCAGGCTCCTCTGTCCATGGGACTCTCCAGGCAAGAATGCTGGAGTGGGTTGCCATTCCCTTCGCCAGGGGATCTTCCCAACCCAGGGATTGAACCCGAGTCTCCTGTATCACAGGAAGATTCCTTACAACTGAGCCACTGGGGAAGTATTATTATTATCTTTAATTATTACTTTGGTTGCACTGAGCGGCACGTGGGACCTTAGTTCCCTTACAAGGGATTGAAGCCATGCCCCCTACATTGAAAGTATGGAGTCTTAACCACTAGACTGCCAGGGAAGTTTCAAGACTGTACACAGGGTGAGAGAGCTCACCACACTTATCTTCATCAGTAGGTAACTCCCAGGCACTGGAGAAGAAAATGAAGAAAATGAAAGTAGCCAATGTGAATGCACTGATGTGTACAATCATGGCACTCTCCTACCCACGTTCAGTTCAAGGCCCAGTTACACTGCCCTGGGGGCCCATTAAACTGGTCTCTAAGGAGTTTATGGGGGAAAAAGGTAGAGGCATGAGAAAGAAGATCGATTGTGTGTGTGCCTGGTACTATACGAAGTTCATAACATACTCCTGATTTTTTAATACACACAACCCCTAGAGAGGAAGGCATTAACCCCACATATTGGGATCCCAGTTGAGGACACTAGCCTCGCAAAGGCACAGGAAATAACTTCATATTCTAAAAAAACTCATTCAAGTGGCAATCATCTTGGGCAAAAGCAGAAATCTGCCTCATTTCCTGATAGATTCTGGTTGACCTTTTTGTTTTGCTTTGCTTTTTCACCCTCCATGTTTTTGCGTTAGCACCTTTCGGATGTTTAAGCTCTCCAAAGTCTTGGTCCAGGCCCAGATCCCTCATCTCATAATTCCAGCAGCCAGGACTCAGACCCAGGTTTCTGTGATGCTAAAGGCCCATCGTGTACAAGCTGACGAGCCCTTGCTGGACTGTGGTTACTCTGGAACGTTCTAATCACTTCCTCAGCATAGCAGCACACAGAAGCACAAGACCTGGTTTCTCCTCAGACTTCTCATAAGACTCATCTCTGTCCATATGTCAGACAGGGTGTCACTGAGCCCTGTGGAAATGTGTTGCCTGAGAGACCTTTCAGCTCGCAGAGAGCCACTCATCCCCTTGAAGGGCAGCCAGGCCAGATTCCCAGGCTGCACAGTTCTATGATGACACGACGCAGGCTCATCATCTCTGGGGTGGTGGGGCAAGCCCTGCTCATTTCTGAGAGCGACAGCCCTTGAGTCTTAGCATTCTTCACAACTTCTAGAGAGGAAAATGTGGTTCACGTCATCTCTGTGAGTAAAGCATATAACGGAGACCACAGGACAGCCCAGAGCTATGGAGCAGAAGACACACATTTATGAGAAGTCCCTGGGCTGAACATTTTAAACTCAAAAGAGCCACCCGAGAATGGTTCTGAGTTTAAAAGCAGAGAAATCTGGTCCAGCGTAAATGAAGCTTATTAAGATAAAGGATTAGTGCAGAAAAATTAAATGAATAGATGAAGAAAAAAGTTTGAGGGAAAAAAACTCTCCCTACTACCTTCTACCAACGGAGAGTGGGCAGCATGGGAGGGGGATCGCCTTTCACCAGGCGAGCGGCAGCAACTCTGGATGGGGTTGACTTTGCGCACACAATTCACCATGCCCACGTTCCTTCAGGCCCCACAGTAATGCTCCTTGCCGTGTATTTGAATTAACCAGACCCAGAGGATAAAACTTTCAAATTAAACACATTCCTAAAGGATTTCAGGCTCATTGTGTATGCACCAAGGAAACATAACATCCTAAAAATAATACATACACAGAGAGAAGCACATTTTCCATGAACATTAAAGTGGAATATGAATTATGACCCAGCTCATGGGAATAGACATCTGATTACATGCAAAATGTAGCTTTTGTAAATAACATCAGTCTTTGTGAGCTACCACAATTATTATCAACCATTTAATTTTACTCCCTAGCAACTCATCCATCATTGTTCAAAGTGTCCACTTTTGTTTTTTTCCCCGTCTGATTCATGAGGCTCCAAATTTTATAAAGTTCACCATGAAAGCCGTGTCATTTACCAACCCAGCAGCGAAGGAGTTCATGAGATTACGAGATTCACTAAAGCATATGCTGCATTGTGTATCTGCTATTTCGGGACGTATTCTGCTGGCGAATTGCTAGAAGCAGCACAATTACAACAGTAGCCATTCTGTTAGATTTTTATACAAAGGAATTGAGAAAATGTGTTTACACTTTGGGTATTTGGGAATTTAAGAGCAAACTGACTCCCAAGAAAATAGGGTATACTTCATCTCCCTGTCTCTCTCGCCCTCAATATTTGACACTATTCCATGAATTACCATCCATGAAGCCAGTTGGTTTATGTCATATTTAATATGCTTGCCTTATGAAGAGTGAAATAAGTCATGAAATAAGTCTGTTGCCAGCCTCGCAAATTCTATTTCACGACAAAGTAGTGAGAAATGTCTATCAACAGAATTAAACTTTTCTAGCTGGCCTCCAAATTTGCCCTTAGTTTATTTCTGTTTTCAACTCTCAAAAACCAGACACAGGGAGTACCTATGGCTGATGACCTTGTGTTCCTATAGGAATTGCTAGGAGGTACATCTGAGCAATGCTGTCCTTTATACCCAATAAACACTTGGCCTCACAAATCATGTTGCACTTCCTCTCCCTTGAAATTATATTTAAGTAAGAGGTGAGGACTTTTCACTGGCTCCCAGAGGCCTTTGAGTTTTAACTCCATCAGAAGTAAGCTTAGAAAGCCTTCTGGCCTACAAAGTGTTAGTTGTTCAGTTGAGTCCAGCTCTTTGTGACCCCATGGATGGTAGCCACCCAGGATCCTCTGTCCATGGGATTCTCCAGGCAAGAATACGAGAGTGGGTTGCCATTCCCTTCTCCAGGGAATTTTCCTGACCCAGGAATCGAACCCCGGTCTCCTGCGTTGTAGGCATACTCTTTACCATCTAAGCTACCAGGGAACAAAAAACTGTTGTCAGATACCCCCATGCAGCTAATGGCATTTGTCACAGTAAGTGAGCTGCATTTGGTTACACTATAAACGCCTTTGTACGTGTGTGTGTGTGTGTATCCTTTGTTGGATATGAGTCCAGTGTGGGCAAAGCACCATTACTACCACACGCACTTCTGTGCTCAGATAGCATTCACTGAATTGATATTCAGGGTGAAATGAATGAGAAGAAATAGTTAAGATGAGAATGCAAGTTTCTAATAAACATATTAACAGTTCAGCAGATAATTTCTTTCCTGTCTTGGCATGAAAAAGTATTAACTGGAAGGCCTGGGAAAATCTTATGCTAAAGGAATTCATTTGCATGTAAATACAGAAGTAGCAAAAGAAATAAGAAGTGGCTTTTTTTTTCTTGTTCTTTTTAAGCACCTACTTTGTGTCAGGCATTGGCTTGGAGTTTTGTTTGTTTTGTTTAATCCCTAAGTATCCTATCGCAATTGATAATAATTATTCTCACTTTTAAAATTAGGAAACTAGGGTCCAGGGAAAGCAAACATCATGCTCAACTAAAAAAGGGTAGACGTGGAAGCTAAATTCAGATCCATGTAACTCCAGAGCGCAAGCTATTTCCCCCAGCCTGTTAAAACAAAAGTTTTAAAAATCAGCCATAATCCTTAATGGGACTTACCTGGTAACTCAGACAGGAAAGAATCTGCCTGTAATGCAGGAGACCCAGGTTTGATCCCTGGGACTGGAAGATCCTTTGGAGAAGGAAATGGCAACCCACTCCATTATTCTTGTCCAGAAAATCCCATGGACAGAAAAACCTGGACTTCAGATGGCATCAGATCACAAAGAGTCAAACACAACTGAGCGACTAACACATAATCCTTAATAATTTTCAATATTCAACTTTAATTCTCTACTTGAAAAGCTGTAGTTAAAAGGAGACCCCAGATCTGCCAAAATGAATAGGCAGTGTCTAAACTTGTGTAAATTTACATGAGATTTGATATCAGAAGAACTGTGGGATAAAGCCCGAGTTATTTCTCTCAAAGCCTCAGTTTACTCATCTGTAAAATGGTTAACTGTAGTGCCTGTCTCACAAGGTGGTTGAGACAATGAAATTAACATTCACACCTGAAGCTCACAGTACAGCACCTAACCCAGTAATTCAGGAAGCAATTTGGGAAAGGAGGTAGCTACTGTCATTCCAGCAAAATGCCATTCAAGCAAAATGTTGACCATAAACTATTTCCCACACTCTAGTGACAAAGAGGAGACTCACTAAAAAAAAAAAAAAAAAAAAATCCCACAGACAACTGACAGAAGCCTGCCCCAGTAATAATTTCTTTTCTCTTCCCATCTGCTAGCTACCTAGGCCACTCCAGCTCTGTGAGCGCCTAGCAATGCATTAACTTCTGCACGCTTCTCTGCTTCTGCCTGTCATGGTTACTTCCATATTTTTGCAACTTAATTCAAATAAATACATACAATAAATGCTGAATTCTATTAAGAAATACAATTGAGTAAAGGCCTGCTGGAGGCAAGAAGAAGAACAGAATGGTTTATGGCGGGCCCTTCTCATCTAAAGCACAACAGAGGCCATGCCAGGGAAATTCATACAAATGGCTCAAATATCTCCACTGCCAGATGCAATCTTGTTTCAATGAGCAGAATTAGGATTTATTCATTGAACAAGTATCTAATGAGCTCCTACTGTGTGCACAGCGCTGTGTTAGCGGTTGGGAAACCTTGGTGAGCCTGAACAGATATGATCCCTAGCTCCTCTAGTTGATAGTGAAAAGATCAGCATCCCATTAGGCCAAGAAGTGTGCAAACAAATGTAAAACTGGAGCTACAAGAGATACCAGCAAGAAGAGAAAAACAGTGCAGTGAAATCCAATCTAGCATGATCAGCCTGCTTCCACAGATCAGGGAAATTCTCTGAAAAAGGGATGCTCAATTCAAGATTTGAGGAATGGCCCCAGTGTCCATCAGTTGATGTATAAAACATGTCAGACTCTTTGCAATCCCATGGACTGTAGGCAGCCAGGCTCCTCTGTCCATAGGATTTTTCAAGCAATAATACTGGAGTGGGTTGCCATTTTCTTCTCCATGGGATCTTCCTGACACATGGAGCAAACCCAAGTTCCCTGAATTGACAGGTGGATTCTTTAACGCTGAGCCCCCAGAAAAGCACCATGTATCCACCTAGTAGAATATTATTCAATTGTATGAAGGAATAAAGAAGTGCTTCATACTACAACATGGATGAACCTTATACTAAGTGAAAGAGGCCAGTCATAAAACATAATGTGCTGTAGAATTCCACTTAATTCAAATGTCCAGAATGGAACATCTAAAGTGACAAAAAATAGATCAGTGGGCAGAGTAAAGAGTAAGTGTGAGTGGGTATGAAGGAGGAGTACTTACTAACAGGTATAAGATTTATTTTGGACAGTGATGAAAATATTCTGAAATTAGGTAGTGGTGATGGTTGCAGAACTCTGCTGCTGCTGCTAAGTCTCATCAGTCACGTCCATCTCTGTGCGACCCCATGGACTGTAGCCTACCAGGCTCCTCCGTCCATGAGATTCTCCAGGCAAGAGTACTGGAGTGGGTTGCCATTGCCATCTCCTGCAGAACTCTGAGAATATACTAAAAAAAAACACCGAATTTTACACTTTAAGCGCGTGTGTTGTATAGTATGTGAGTTTCATCTCAGTAAAGCTATTTTAAAATATCGGAAGGCTGAGAAGATGATGAGTGGGGAAGCCAAGGGGCTGCATTTGGTGGAACCATGGAAAGCATGGTCAGAAAAACAGGAAGAAGGCCAGTGTGGTCAGAGCGGAGGGGGTCAGACATGACCAGTCCACACGGGATCCATCAGCCAAGTTCATCTCAGTCTGTCCTAAGCACACTGCGATACCATTAGAACATTTTAAACAGGGCAAGGGGTATGACACAATCAAATTCACATTCTTAAAAGATCACTTGAGCTAAAATAAGGAGAATACACTGCAGGGGGCCAGGGAGGAGTAAGTATGATACATACACACAAAAGAGTTAAGAGGCAGTTAAGCCTCTGTGGCAAGTGGAGGGGGTACTGAAGGATGCAACCAACAGCTTAGCAAGATGTTTAAGACAGTCAATCAAAAGAACAAGGTGGTAGATGGCATTTAGTAACCAAGAGAAGAAACTAGGGAGAGGTAGTTCTAAGATTCCACAACTTACTGGAGAATGTTGAGCTTGAGATGTGAATTTGTGAGCAACATAAGAGAGGGATAAGTAGAACAATGCATATGTATGAACACGGCAAAAGGAAAAGATAGAAGGCCTGAAACTAAGCTTTGAGGAATTTCAACACTTAATAGGCTGATAACTTCCCACATAACTGGAATCTAATTGTAAGACAAATCCAACGAAAGTGTCATTCTATGAACTAGTGAAGTAAGTGAAGTGAAAGTCGCTTAGTTCAGTTCAGTTGCTCAGTTCAGTCCAATTCAGTCACGTCTGACTCTTTGTGACCCCATGGACTGCAGCACACCAGGCTTCCACTTCATCACCAACTCCTGGAGCTTACTCAAACAAACTCATGCCCGTTGAGTCAGTTAAGTCCATCCAACCATCTCATCCTCTGTCACCCCCTTCTCCTCCCACCTTCAATCTTTTCCAGCATCAGGGTCTTTTCCAGTGAGTTAGTTCTTCCCATTAGGTGGCCAAAGTATTGGAGTTTCAGCTTTAGCATCAGTTCTTCCAATGAATATTCAGGACTGATTTCCTTTATGATGGACTGGTTGGATCTCCTTGCAGTTCAAGGGTCTCTCAAGAGTCTTCTCCAACACCACAGTTTAAAAGCATCAATTCTTCGGCACTCAGCTTTCTTTATAGTCCAACTCTCACATCCATACATGACTACTGGAAAAACCATAGCTTTGACTAGACAGACCTTAGCTGGCAAAGTAATGTCTCTGCTTTTTAATATGTTGTTTAGGTTGGTCATAACTTTTCCTCCAAAGAGCAAGTGTTGTGGCTTCAGTCACCATCTGCAGTGATTTTGGAGTCCAAAAAAATAGTCTGTCACTGTTTCCATTGTTTCCCCATCTATTTGCCATGAAGTGATGGGACCAGATGCCATGATCTTAGTTTTCTGAATGTTGAGTTTTAAGCCAACTTTTTCACTCTCCTCTTTCACTTTCATCAAGAGGCTCTTTAGTTCTTCTTCGCTTTCTGCCATGAGGGTGGCATCAGCTGCTTATTTGAGATTATTGATATTTATCCCGTCAATCATGATTCCAGCTTGTGCTTCATCCAGTCCAGCATTTCTCATGATATATTCTGCCTATAAGTTAAATAAGCAGGGTTACAATATATAGCTTGACGTACTCCTTTCCCAATTTGGAACCAGTCTGTTGTTCCAAGTCCAGTTCTAACTGTTGCTTCTTGACCTGCATACAGATTTCTCAGGAGGCAGGTCAGGTGGTCTGGTATTCCCATCTCTTCAAGATTTTTCCAGAGTTTGTTGTGACCCACATAGTCAAAGGCTTTGGCATAGTCAATAAAGCAGAAATAGATGTTTTTCTGGAACTCTCTTGCTTTTTTGATGATCCAGTGGATGTTGGCAATTTGATCTCTGGTTCCTCTGCCTTTCCTAAATCCAGCTTGAAGATCTACAAGTTCATGGTTCACATACTGTTGAAGGCTGGCTTTGAGAATTTTGAGCATTACTTTGCTAGCATGTGAAATGAGTGCAATTGTGTGGTAGTTTGAGCATTCTTTGGCATTGCCTTTCTTTGGAATTGGAATGAAAACTGACCTTTTCCAGTCCTGTGGCCACTGCTGAGTTTTCCAAATTTGCTGGCATATTGAGTGCAGCACTTTCACAGCATCATCTTTTAGGATTTGAAATAGCTCAACTGGAATTCCATCACCTCCTTTAGCTTTGTTCGTAGTGATGCTTCCTAAGGCCCACTTGACTTCGCATTCTAGGATGTCTGGCTCTAGGTGAGTGATCACACCACTATGGTTATCTAGGTCATGAAGATCTTTTTTAAAAATCTTTTTTGTAAATCTTTTTTGTAAAGTCGCTCAGTTGTGTCCAACCCTTTGTGACCCCATGGACTATACAGTCCACGGAATTCTCCAGGCCAGAATATTGGAGGGAGTAGCCTTTCCCTTCTCCAAGGGATCTTCCCAACCCAGGGATTGAACCCAGGCCTCCTGCATTGCAAATGGATTCTTTACCAGCTGAGCTACCAGGGAAGCCCCAACCAACCTATAATCTCCACCTGCATTAAGGTCATGAAAGTCAAGAAAGACTGAGAAACTGCTCCACATGAAAGGAAACCAGAGACATAACAACTAAATGTAATAAAGGATTCAGTAGTGGAAACTTTCGCTATAGAGAGACAATTTATTATACTATTTATATTTTATTTACATACACATACATATGTACATATATTGAAAGGATTGGGATAACTGGTGAAACTTAATGGGGTGACTGGAATTGAAGATTATAATGTATCAGTGCTAATTTCCTGGTTTTGATGGTTATTATCCTAGACCAGCAGTCCCTTGTATTACACGGATTATATATACTAAAGTATTCCAGGGTAGTTGGGCAAGAGGCTGGAAACTTCTCAAATGATTCAAAGGAAAATTAAGTGCTTTGTACTAGCATTGCTACTTTCTTGTATGCCAGTGGGCATGATGCACTTGAGACAAGATTACAGAAGAGAAAGGACAATCAGTGGTGTATGGATCCTGAGAAGGAAGTTTGAGAAGACTTGATAAGCAGGAGAATGAGACTGCTAGGCAGGTTTGGGGCTCATTATCCAAATGGTGATTATGGACAAAGCAACATACCTTTGAACCACATCCAAGGACTCTGAAAATAAATCATTTTAAACTGATTCCTTAAGCTAATGGTCCCCAACCTTTTTGGCACCAGGGACCAGTTTCATGGAAGACAATTTTTCCATGAACGAGAGCAGTGGATGGTGGTGGGGTGTTGCGGGGAGAGGTTTCAGGATGATTCAAGCACATTACATTACAGTGCACTTTATTTCTATTATTATTACATCAGCTCCACCTCAGATCATCAGAGTTTGGGGATCCCTGCCTTAAGTGATATGTATATACAACTTAGAAAACACATTTATTTCTAAAAACAAACTATATTTTAAGCTGTCTTTTCTTCAGTTTTCAGAGAAACTCAAACTACCAATTGTAAAAGATGTTAGGAAAGACAGTTTAAAATTCACAAATCAGTAAAATTCAATAAGAGTATATACATATGTATGTATTCATGTATACACACATCTATTTCATTTTAACAAAGTATTCCACAGGTTGTGTAAAACATTATCCAAACACTTACTTCAAAATCATTTGATTCAGTAACTATTCAATAAATAGTTTCTAAACCAAATGAGGTCTATTTACCAATTATTAATCTCTTGACAGTTTTTGGGCAATGGAAAAGAATGGGCGAGAGAAACAGTTGCATAAAAACATGAAATCCCAAGTTGTTTAGTCAGCTGAAACTATGATATAAATAAATTTTCTCTAAATATCAAATTCATTGAAATGAGATGGTTACAAAGTGTAATTTATATTCTTCCTTCTCCAGATCTCTCACTATCCTTCAGGTAAAGTGTAACTTTACTTTGATACATCTTCACCTACAATCTATAATGTTCCCAAAACAATGCATTCCATTAGTTTATTTCAGTTATTTCCTTTCTGGTCTACATAATGGAAATACTCTTTTTGTTTTAGCTTCCATGCATTTTTTGAACTAATACTTGACTTGGAATTAGCAACCCCCTGAACTACTATCAAGACTGGGAATATAATGTAGTTGTATGCTTTAAATTTCCATATGGGGGCTGTTAAAGATCTTAACAAATCAGAGGGGAAAGACAGAATTAGAACTGGATCTACTGAATTTTAGGTGTGTACATGATGTACTATGAAATTGAAAAAATAAAAAATATGTGTAGTATGATTTTATTTCTATATCAAAAAAACTCCCAGAGATACCCCCGTAAGTTATATCCATGCATATGTCCATGTATGTCAGCAAGGAGAAAAAGGTTTAGACAACAGTCTCCTATTACTGTTCCATCATGATCCAGGGTGGAACCACAGAAATGGTTATAGAACCTTCTTATGTAAAATATTACATACAGATGTTTCTGTGTAACAGATAAAGATGTTCACAATTTTGTTCTCAATATTAGTGCCCTCCCTTCTGAAGAGTTCAAGGATATTTGTCCCTCCCACTCATCCTGCCAAGAATAGTCATTTTATCAATTATCAGAAAAGGTTTGCCTTTGAAACAGTGTCTTTTTGTGTCACAAGAGAAGTACACCATGAAAGGGATTACATTTTACGTAAGTGATGTACGTCAAATTCAGCATGTGCTCTGCCCACGAGGAACACTTCAGTAAATTGACTGGTCTGCAAAATTACATGCAGGGCACTTGAAGCTAGTGGAATTACAAAGAGAAGCTTTCCAAGTGGCTCACATCACATTTACCCAATTGCGGTCACCACTTTTATGGATCATAAAAGAAGCTATAAAATGTAGCCCCAATGTCATCTAAAGAAAAGAGTTTTGATCAGAATGATAAAGACCCTCATCTCTCTCTCTCTCAGCAAATGAAAGAGAATCCTGCAAATCAAGTCTCTTTGGCCCAGAGGAGGAGTTTGTGGAAGATTTTGCTAACTTGCAACATTTAGAGAACACAAAAAATAAAAAGTTGGTTTCCAAGTAAACCCCAAGCCCCTAAAAAGTAAAAACCCAGAATTTAATCTATATTTGGTAAACAAGAGTAGACCAAAGCATGCCTGTCCTAACTTTTCAGATGACAACCACAAGGAGTTTAATCAAAAAGTAATACACTCAGGCTGGACCAAGTATACATGTTTAAGACATTTTACGTTCACAGTTTGAAATCATTCTGAAAAAATGAAGAGAGATAGGAGTTTAACACTTAGTTTTATGACACAGTCCAGATATCTACAGATTCCTGCCTTAGCTTCAGCAAGAAGTACCTTCATACAGATCATAAACTAGAGAATCTAGTTTTCACTCATGGACTATAGAGCCGTACAAGGAATCTTCCTGCACAGGGTCACAGTGGCAGCTTGGGACAGTAACTCAATATGGGACCATTCATTATGTCCACACAAACATTTCATAGTTATACAATATAGTGCAATGATAGCTATCATTTATTGACTACCTACTATGTGTCAGACACTCGGCCAGGTGCTTTATACACTTTGTAGTATTTGCTCCTCAAACAACTCTGCAAGGTAGGCACTATCTTTGCTGTTTTATAGAGTTGGAAACAGATTCAGATCTGCGATTTGCTTCAAGTCACCCAGCTGTTCAAACAGAGGACTCTTCAATTTTCCAAGTCCGCACTCTCTTGGCTGCACCCCAAGGACTCTGTGTGTGTTTATCACTAAGCTAGGAATAGGTTTAGGCTCTAGGCTATGGGTACAAGACAGGGCAACCAGAGTCTCTGATACAGCAGGAGTAGCCTCAGGAAAATGAGAGAGAGGAGTGCTGAACTTTCCTGTAATTCTCACATTCCTTCTGTTCTGAGATTGTTTGAAGGTGAAGGTGAATTCGCTCAGTCGTGTCCGACTCTTTGCAACCCCATAGACTGTAGCCTCCCAGGCTTCTCCATCCATGGGATTCTCCAGGCAAGAATACTGGAGTGGGTTACCATTTCCTTCTCCAGGGGATCTTCCCGACCCAGGGATTGAACCCAGTCTACCGCTTAGGAGGCAGACACTTTAACCTCTGAGCCACCAGATTGTTTGGTGAGAAGTAATTCTTCCCAACGTGATCCTTCTAGTTAAGACCTAGCTCATTCCTAATCAGAACATAAGCCCAATAAGAGAGGACTCTCATACAAGTAGAACTCTAGAGCCCCAAATGGATAGCTTTATGCTCCAACAAAAACAAGTTATGCAACCAGTTGGACCCTCCAAATCTACAAGACCTCCTGCCATATACTTTTCTCCAACTCCATTGTCAGCCAAGGGAGAAGCAGGGGTTGATTCTTCCATTATCTCCAAACTGACCTAAGAAGTAGCTCCGTCTAAACAAGACACTCAAAGTTCCAGAGTCTGTGAATTTAACACCGGGTCCTCTCCAGGCATCATTTATAGCTGTGCTGTTCAATGTGCTCACCATCAATCCATAGAGCTAATAAGCATGTGAGATGAGTCAAGTCCAAACTGAGATGTGCTCCAAGTGGGAAGTACACACTGGATTTCAAAGACTAGGTATAAAAAAAAAAGTAAAATATATTGTTAAAACTTATTATCAAAATTAATTTCCTCTACGTCTTTTTGCTTTCTTAAAATATGACTACTAGAAAGTTAAAAGTTATCTATGCCACTTGTATAATAATTCTGTTGGACAGTGTGGGTCGAGAATGAAGGGTGGCCGCTGCTCTGTAGACTGCTAGTTCTAAAACACAGACAAGTTCTTGTTTTGTTTAGTCTTAAAAGGAAGAAATGCAACTATATTAAATCTTGGGTGGACTGCAACTTAGGGGGAAAATACATAAAGTAGGTGAATTTGTAAGGAGTGAAAGAAGGAGAAAGAGAAAAGGGAGAAGAAATTGTTTTCTTTGAAAAACATGATTGGTGATCTGTTGGTTGGTATCAAGTGATTTTCAAAAGAATATCAACATCCAGTTAGAATTAAGTTTCTTCCTAATTCCCAAGGTTGAGTCAAGTACAGTATATACAGAGGCTATTCCTGGACCTTTGTTGAAAGCTACTGCCTTTCCAATTGTTTAGCTGATCACTTTTGAATGATAATTATAGCTCATTGTTGTTCCCTCTTAAAAAGCATTGACATCCATCCAAAAAATTACAGCTTACAGTTCAGGGAATATTTATGTGTTATTTATAGCCTGTGAAGAAAACCCTGGGGAATTGCCAGGAGGGAGGATTATTTATCAATTTCTCATTCTTCAAGTTTGAGTCTTCTTGAGATTCATATCCAAAGGATATTTTGTAATCCTACGAAATGCTAACGTGTGAATATAATTTGGCATATGGGTCAAGTTCAAAGAAAAATTCATTTTCTTTGAAAAATGGTGCAAACTAGTACAGCTATTATGGAGAGAAGTGTGGAGATTCCTTAAAAAACTGGAAATAGAACTGCCTTATGACCCAGCAATCCCACTGCTGGGTATACACACCAAGGAAACCAGAATTGAAAGAGACACGTGTACCCCAATGTTCATCGCAGCACTGTTTATAATAGCCAGGACATGGAAGCAATCTAGATGTCCATCAGCAGATGAATGGATAAGAAAGCTGTGGTACATATACACAATGGAGTATTACTCAACCATTAAAAAGAATACATTTGAATCAGTTCTAATGAGGTGGATGAAACTGGAGCCTATTATACAGAGTGAAGTAAGCCAGAAAGAAAAACACCAATACAGCATACTAACGCATATATATGGAATTTAGAATGATGGTAACGATAACCCTGTATGCAAGACAGCAAAAGAGACACAGATGTATAGAACAGTCGTTTGAACTCTGTGGGAGAGTGAGAGGGAGAGGGCGGGATGATTTGGGAGAACGGCATTGAAACATGTATAATATCATATATGAAACAAATCGCCAGTCCAGGTTTGATGCACGATACTGGATGCTTGGGGCTGGTGCACTGGGATGACCCAGAGGGATGGTAAGGGGAGAGAGGAGGGAGGGGGGTTCAGGATGGGGAACACATGTATACCTGTGGCGGATTCATGTTGATGTATGGCAAAACTAATACAATATTGTAAAGTAATTAACCTCCAATTAAAACAAATAAATTTATCTATATAAAAAAATGGTGGTGATAGAGGTGGGGAAACCTGGCTGACCCCACCTAAAACACAGCAGACCCAAAAAAACACACTCAAGGAAGGAGTGTTACATATTTGAAGAATTTTCTTAAGTTAGCCAAGAAAAATAAAGTAAAATCAAGGAGGGAAAGCTGGAGTTTCAATTTCTGGAGACTACTTCCTGGTGATATGAAAACAAAAGTTAAATTCAGAGAGATTCAACTCTGAAGTTAGTATCGCATAAAAAACAATCGAAAATATTTAACTATGTGCATATGTTTGTACACAAACAGAAATAGATATAAACAGACCTTAATTAGCGTTGTAGACTTTAATTATCTTTGTACAGTAATTGGGAATGGTTTTGTTCTGATTTATTCCATAACGCTTACTGTGTTCTGTTAACAACTCTTTTTTTTCCCCTTACAGCCCATAATAGAAGGCTTTTACTGCGCACTTTATTGCATCTGCTTTTCATTTAATGACCATTGTTCTGGTCTGTCAGAGCAAGCAGCTACACAACTTCCCAAATCTGCAAGATTAAGCAAATATTTTGACAATGCGTAGACTTTTTTCTCTCCTTTTTTTTTAAAACTGAATAAAATTAAAAAGAATTTTTTACTTCCCCACACAATGGTAGGCGAGTTCTTAAGCCAAAGAGTACAAAGAATCAAGTGGCAGTTAAATGTGCTTCATGTGACAAAATACATTAAGTCATTTCTGACTGTTTCACTTAAGAGTCCTAAGGATCCGGCCTGAACCACACAGCTGAGGTCGCCAGAAGCCTCCCTGGACAACGAGGAGGTCGCTGGACCCCTGTAGCCAACCACCTGGAGGGTTTGCAACTATGACTAGCTTCTGGAACAGAACAGAGGTCTCGGTCACCTGGAAAGGCCCCGGAAGGTAAGCTGAATGACAGCTGTCCGAATCACTAGAAGACATCACTAAAAAATAGTTTAGATAACATAAAAAATTTCAATACTGATTACATCAACATAGGATTATACTCTACCCACAGAAGGTGGCTACATATACAAGAACAGAACCATTTCTAAGAGACTGGGGAAACAAAGCTGGGGAAGGAGAGATGGGAAAATCCATTAACCTATAAGCATTCATTTGTCTTAAAAATATTCCAATAATAGAAGGCAGAAAATACCTCCAACCTGCAAAAAAAAAAAAAAAAGTAAATGCTACTAAGTATGTGAGGTAATGGATGTCAGCTAAACCTACTGTGGTGATCATCCAGCAATATATGTGCGCTCAGCCACTGAGTCATGTCCAACTGTTTGCAACCCATGGACTATAGCCCTCCAGGCTCCTCTGCCCATAGCATTTCCCAGGCAAGAATACTGGAATGGGTTGCCATTTCCTTCACCAATATATGTATATCTCTCTCTCAAATCATTACGTTGTATACCTTAAACTTATACAATGTTGTGTGTCACTTATATCTCAATAAAACAGGGGCATGGGAGAAAGAAATAAACAAGAGGTAATGGCAGCCTTGGCATGTGGTGATGGCAGTGCCTGTTCCTGGAGTGAGGGACAGGGTAAACAGTAGAAGAACTTAAACGAAACAGTCTCTACCCTTCAGAGTAGTTTATGAAACCAGGCACAGAAAGGTAACTAGCAACAGAAAACAAGGACTGAATTAATCCCAGAGATATAGGCCTCTTAACGCTTTCACGTAGGGGATATCTCCTTGGATGCAGCACCTGGCAGGGAGAATTCTTGCTAAGAGGGCAAAACTCTGCTACAAAGACAGGAAAGATGGCTTGACATGGATGAGACACAGAAGAGCATCAGCAAAAATAAAGCAAAGATCAAGAGCCCTCTAGAGGAGGCAAAGCTTTGTCTTGCTACCACTGGATGTGACACACTGCCATTGGTTTGCCTTTACCGCTGCTGCTGCTAAGTCACTCAGTCGTGTCCAGCTCTGTGCGACCTCATAGACGGCAGCCCACCAGGCTCCTCTGTCCCTGGGATTCTTCAGGCAAGAATACTGGAGTGGGTTGCCATTTCCTTCTCTATTTGCATTTATTACAGTGAGGGAAAGAATACAAAGCTGGATGTGTACTTCAGGAAGATCTAGGGGAAGGCCATCCAGTTCAAGGGTAAGCCACGGGCATGTTGCCTAAGGATTCTTGTGGAATGTGCCCCTCGACACTCCCTGCAGTGCTAACACCATTGGCTGAGCCATTAACTAGGACAAGTCTTTAACTAGTCCTTAACTAGTCAAGTCTTAACTAGGACATGACTTTTAACGAATGCCTTGAATGAGTTCTCAGACTGTTCCATTAAACACTCATTTTATCAGAAAAGTCTGGTAATTCTCTTTAAAATTGTTTTCATGTTATCACTGATGGTTATTTCTAGAGTTAAGCAGTACAAAGAAACAAAAATCCCTAGAGTCTTGTCTTTCACTTCCAAGTCTCAAGGAGTGTATCTACATTAGAGCAGAGATTATAAAGTTGTGGTATTGAAATCTCTTGTCCCTCCTCCTCTCAAAACAAGAACACAAACTAGTATCAAAGCTCCTGAAGCTCACAACAGAATAAAACATCTTAGAGCAGATTCACTGGCCTCAGTCAAAAGAGTCTGAGTCAGCAGATCTGGAGTTATCTGTATTTTTAACAAACACGGGAGGTGATTTTGACTTTGGTAGGAATGGCAGCCCACTCCAGCACTTTTGCCTGGAGGGTCCCATGGATGGAGGAGCCTGGTAGGCTGCAGTCCATGGGGTCACTAAGAGTCGGACACGATTGAATGACTTCACTTTCAGTTTTCACCTTCATGCATTGGAGAAGGAAATGGGAACCCACTCCATTGTTCTTGCCTGGAGAATCCCAGGGACAGGGGAGCCTGGTGGGCTGCCGTCTATGGGGTCGCACAGAGTCGGACATGACTGAAGCGACTTAGCAGCAGCTGGATTACTCTATGTGATTCTGCATATTTTGATGCAGGTGGTTGGGTAACTAAATGCTGAAGCTCTTTTACCAAGACACAACATCATAAATTTCAAGAGCAGGGTTTGGAACCAGACCCTAGGCTGTGTAACCTTAGAAAAATTACTTAATCATTCTGTGTTTTAGTTCTTTTCTTGTCAAAATGGGACAATGATAGCTGTGAGAAAGAAATGGAAACGATTTCAAGGACTAAGCGTAACACCAGGCATAAGATAAACGTTCCAATACCTTAGGTGCTCTTAATAGTGGATTCCTCCAAAGGTGTATTCAACTAATGAGCCAAATGTGGGGGGAGAGGGTAAGTCGAAGCAGAGTCCAGTAGAAACAATAAACAAATGCGGCTAAGCATAAAATTCGATCCTTATTAGGTATCCTCCCATTGTCATCTCAGTACGGTCAGTGCCATTCTACAGGCTGTAGGAAATCATTAAATCATTCATGGGAACTTTCCTTGTGGTCCATTGGTTATGAACCTGCCTTCCCATGCATGGGACACAGGTTCTATCTCTAGTTGCGGAATTAAGATCTCATACGCCTCAAGGCAACGGAGTCTGCAGGCCCCACCTACAGAGACTGCATTCTGGAGGCCATGTGCCACAACTAGATAGAAGGCTGCACACTGCAACCAAGACCTAACACAGCCAAGGAAAAAAATCCACTCACGTATATGGAAAGCTGTAGATAGAACATGAACCTCTTATAACACAAGATTTCCTAGCAACCCTCTCTGGCACAGACACAGCTACGGGACAGGAAACAAAGCCACTGAACAGGCTTTGGGACAGGAAACAAAGCCACCGAACCACCAGGCACAGGTTCCACCACCTCACTGTATGGGAATCCTGTTAAACACTGGTCTCCAAAGAGATGAGCTTGCAATGCAAACCCAATTCATTCAGTTCAGCTAGCATTTATTGAGCCCCTGTGATGTATCAGGAACTCCATGAGATGCTGAGGATGATACAAAGAGAAAAAAGTAAATGAACCTGTCCTCAAGGAAGTCATAATCGAGAGTGTGAGGGGATGTAGTCGTAAGGTCCAAGATGAACACTGTAACACAAGGTGGAAGAATGCCACGGGAGCAGAGAGGAAGCAGTAATTAACTCTGATGGGGGCAGTTAGGAAAGGCTTTCCTTAAGAGCAGACGTAGCATGCCATTCTAAGAGATCAATAAGGCAAGTCTGTGAAACAGTTTAATGACTTTTTCATTCACAGAAAAAACCCAGGAAAAGCCTGAGGGACCAGTCCTGTCTCTGTAGTCACATGAGTGTGGTTTGATTAAATGTTTGTTGTTACTACATCACATTTTAAAAAATGAATATGAACATTTATCTACTATTTCATCTTCTTCAAAGAGAAAAAAAATCCTATAATTCTTTTTCAAAAGCAAATCCTCTAATAACAATTCAAGAGCAGTGAATTAGTGAAGGTATCACCTACTAGTTGGCCAAAGCATAACCCTGAACAAAGCCCACATTTTATGTAGCAATAAAACCTGAGGGTTTTTTTTCCCCTTATAGATGGCTGCTTCTTTCTACCTGACTACAATCACTAATAATTTCTTCAGACCAGCACAGGAAACAGGTATTGATCACAATAAGCCACCACATCCACAAACAACTGCTACGGCAGGTTATGGTCTCCATGGAAACCCTCCAATAGAACCAATCTGAATTCAATTTCAGAAGTAATGAGAGCAGATAATTTTACACTCGATCAATCACTGTCAGCAGCCGTTATCAGCCAATCAGTCATCATGTCAGTCAGTCACACATTCGACAAACTTCTTCTGTGGCGTGGTCAGACGAGAATGTTTTGACATCCAGAAGCAACATGATCAAATTGGCTTGTCTTCCCTGGCAGGAAGCCAAAGACACAGCGATGCATTGTGTTTGCAAAGGCAATAAACAGATAGGGCAACCAAAATACACTGATCGTGGAAGCTTCTAGGCAGCAGTTGCAGTAACGGTTACAATACTTCAGACGGAAAAGTACTTTAGCCCCAAAGGTCATAGAGTTTAATCCTCTCATTTAAACCTGCAAAAAACAGAGGATCAGAGAGGTTATACTATCTGCCCAAAGCCACAGGGCTAATTGGTGGAAAACCCAAGAGAGAAAACATGCGCTTCCTCCAAGCCCAGTGCTCTTTCAGGATGTCAGGCTGCTGTTATTAAATGCCTTCTTTTTTTGTAAGGCAAGTGGGATATTTGAAGGTGAGGTTCCAGCTCTAAATAGAGTGCCCAGAGTCTGCAGGAGACTCACAGGATACTTGTGGGGCTTCTGTTTTAGAATCTCTGTTTGAGGTTAGTTAGTCCTTGACCAAAGGCAACTTTCAGTTTCTAAGCGGGGAACAAAAGACGTTGAAATACTACAGGGCTACCAAATCATTGTTACAAAAATTACATTTTGATGAATTTCAGGCAGGACTATCATGAACACATGGGTTGCATTTCCTTAAAAATGCTGGGTTAAATTTGAGGGGGCAGTCTGCTTTTGGCAAATATACTTGGGCTCTTGTCAACCTCAAACATTAGCAAAGTTATCTTGGACTTCTCAAAAACCTACAAAGCACTTGATTCAGCAATTCTTTGTTAATATAGATTTCATCGTGAAAATCTCAAATATTCCAAGATGCCTCTGTATTTTCTCAAAGAGATGCTTTATTAGTTTTCTTTTTTTTTTTTCTTTCCTACTGTATTATTGCTGTGCCCATTGCTCAGGGAGACAATTTTCTGAGGTTTATGCTTATATTCTTTCTTGGTAAAATGGATTAACGTAATGGTTCTCAAGCTTCAATATGCATTGGAATCCACCAAAGTTGTTAAAACTGAAGATCCCCAGACCCTTCCTCTAGAAATCCTCATTTAGTTGGAGGGGGAGGGGGCTGGGTCCAGGAACCACCTTTTCATCAAGGGGCCAGGTAATACCGATGAGCTTCCTCTCCAACCATCCTGGAAACTGTCAGTAACTAATGATATCTGGCAGCAGATCTGGATGATTATTCTGATGATGAGTTTTCATGCACATTTCTCCCCAGACATTTTCAACTTCATCACTGTATCACTTGTATCAGAAGAATACAATTTTAATGGCCTCTGATCCCAAGCTTTTATAATCTATAACCATTTTCTATCTGTTGTAAGTAGGCATTATCTTGGGCTTCCCTGGTGGCTCAGATGGTAAAGAATCTGTCTGCAACGCAGGAGATGTGGGTACAGTTCCTGGGTTGGGAAGAGCCCCTGGAGGAGGAAACGGCAACCAACTCCAGTATTCTTGCTGGGAAAATCCCACGGACAGGGGAGCCTGGCAGGCTATTGCCTGTGGTGTCACAAAGAGTCTCACATGACTGAGTGATTGAGCACACACACAAGCATTCTCTTAAACAGGTAGATGGTATACAAGGCACTAACTCATCCCATCAAAATCTGTCTAAGTCAGATGAGGTGGAAACGCAACACAGATTTGGGCTCAGGCTAGATATGAGACCATTAATTAGAACAACAGTCATCTGGCAACTTTAACATGAAATGGCTGTTGCATTTCTCTAGTCTGTTTGCCTGATCTGGTCTCAAATTCCTGCTTTATCTTCTTGCAAAACTGATATAAGGTTTTTTGTTTATTTCTAGATCTACTATACTGATTCCTTCCCTGAATTTCCTTCTCAGTTCAGTCTTTGTCTTTTACTTGTATGTTTCAAGACAGTTCATGTTTCAGGAGTGTGTGCCAATGACAAGTATGTTCTGTGTACACTAGGTAGATGGTATACCCTGTGAGGACAGACACAACTTTTTTTCACACTTGCACCCTCTGAACATGGCAGACTGCCTGGCACAGACTAAACACTCAGTAAGTCTTTGCTGAATAAATAAATCAAATGAAAGATGATTGGATGATATTCAGTAAGTAAAAACTCACTTGTTTGGATATTGAGTGAATAAAGCTAGTTTTAAAAATCAAGTTTATCATATTAATCAATGACTACTCATTTTCTCAAAGGTTGCTCTTACTGATGAAACTCTTAGTTAGGTGCTGTTTATTTCACAGAAACCAAAAGGAAATACAGTATTTTCAACATGCCCTCCTTTGTAGTGCAAGCTATCATATAGATTTTTTTTTGCAGTCTTGAGCATGTTTCATTTCTGTTATGACTTAAGTGTGTTTGAGTGTCTCCTGTGGAGGTACAGGTCAGCACTGGCCCGCTGCAGGGGTGGGGGCTCTGGGTGCAGAAGACCTGGATATGGCAATAAGTCTTCTTGGAGGAGGTCGCCATTAACACCACCATAGAGGTGCCAGAACTTACACAAGACTGGGAAACAGACCCTTGGAAGGCACGAAGAAAACCTTATATGCACCAGGACTCAGAAGAAAGGAGCAGTGACCCCACAAGAGACTGACCCAGACTTCCCGTGAGTGTCCAGGAGTCTCTGGCAGACATGTGGGTTGGTGGTGGCCTGCTGCAGGGTTGGGGGCACTGAGTGTAGCAGTGCATGCATGGTACCTTTTGAAGGAGGTCACCATTATCTTCATTACCTCCACCATAGTTTGGCCTCAGGTCAAATAACAGGGAGAGAANTCTCTGGCAGACATGTGGGTTGGTGGTGGCCTGCTGCAGGGTTGGGGGCACTGAGTGTAGCAGTGCATGCATGGTACCTTTTGAAGGAGGTCACCATTATCTTCATTACCTCCACCATAGTTTGGCCTCAGGTCAAATAACAGGGAGAGAACACAGCCCCGCCCATCAACAGAAAATTGGATTAAAGACTTACTGAGCATGGCCCTGCCCATCAGAACAAGACCCAGTGTTCCCCTCAGTCAGTCTCTCCCATCAGGAAGCTTCCATAAGCCTCTCATCTTTTTCCATCAGAAGGCAGATAGAATGGAAACCACAATCACAGAAAACTAACCAATCCGATCACATGGACCACAGCCTCGGCTAACACAATGAAACTATGAGCCATGCCCTGTAGGGCCACCCAAGACAGGTCACGGTGGAGAATCCTGACAAAACTTGGTCCACTAGAGAAAGGATTGGTAACCACTTCAGTATTCTTGCCTTGAGAACCCCAAGAACAATGTGAAAAGGCAAAAACATAGGACACTGAAAAGATGAACTCCCCAGGTTGGTAGGTGCCCAATAAGCTACTGGAGATCAGTGGAGAAATAACTCCAGAAAGAATGNTGACAAAACTTGGTCCACTAGAGAAAGGATTGGTAACCACTTCAGTATTCTTGCCTTGAGAACCCCAAGAACAATGTGAAAAGGCAAAAACATAGGACACTGAAAAGATGAACTCCCCAGGTTGGTAGGTGCCCAATAAGCTACTGGAGATCAGTGGAGAAATAACTCCAGAAAGAATGAAGAGATAGAGTCAAAGCAAAAACAACATCCAGTTGTGGATGTAACCAGTGAAGGAAGTAAATTCTGATGCTGTAAAGAGCAATACTGCATAGAACCTGGAATTTTAGGCCCATGAATCAAGGCAAATTGGAAGTAGTCAAACAGGAGATGGCAAGAGTGAACATCAACCTTTTAGGAAACAGCAGACTGAAATGGATGAATTAAACTCAGAAGACCATTATATCTACTACTGTGGGCAAGAATCCCTTAGAAGAAATGGAGTAGCCATCATAGTCAACAAGAGAGTCCAAAATGCAGAGCTTGGATCCAATCTCAGAAACAACAGAATGATCTTTGTTTGTTTCCAAGGCAAACCATTCAATATCACAGTAATCCAAGTCTATGCCCCAACCAGTAATGCTGAAGAAGCTGAAGTTGAATGGTTCTATGAAGAGCTATAAGACCTTCTAGAACTAGTATCAAAAAAAANGAAAAGGGAATGACAGGATGAGAATGGGATGGCTGAATGGCATCACCAGCTCAATGGACATGAGTTTGAGCAAGCTCCGGGAGTTGGTGATGGACAGGGAAACCTGGTGTGCTGCCGTCCAAGGAGTCGCAGAGAGGCAGATACGACTGAGTGATTGAACTGAACTGACTGAAATAGAAACATTATTGGAAGCTGAAATTACTTGTAGATACTAGAGGGGTAAAGGGCAATTAGGAAGGGGGATGGAAAGATTAAAACAAACAAAAACAAAACCTTCGCAATGTTATTTAGCTTCCCTGGTGGCTCATATGGTAAAGAATCTGCCTGCAGTGCAGGAGGACCCAGGTTCGATCCTCGGGTGGGAAAGAGTCCCTGGGGAAGGGAATGGCAACCCACTCCAGTATTCTTGCCTAGAGAATTCCATGGACAGAGAAGCCTGGTGGGCTATAGTCCAGGGGGTCACAAAGAGTTGGACACGACTAAACAATTAATGCTTTTCAGGGTATTTAGCATTTGGTGATCTAAAAAGCCTGTAAAAATTCAGGTCACTTTCAAAACTCTCTTTACTATCTCCATTGCAATCACCCCCAGGCTTATACTCTCTCTACATCATTCAGATGACAGAGACAACCCTTGGGAAATTTACTTATGGGCTTCACAGCCTGACTGAANTTAGCATTTGGTGATCTAAAAAGCCTGTAAAAATTCAGGTCACTTTCAAAACTCTCTTTACTATCTCCATTGCAATCACCCCCAGGCTTATACTCTCTCTACATCATTCAGATGACAGAGACAACCCTTGGGAAATTTACTTATGGGCTTCACAGCCTGACTGAAAACAACTTCAAATTTTGCAAGAAACAAGCAAACTAGAGGAGAGATGCGCTCCATGAGCTATCAGAGATTCTTCTCATCCCATTGGTTGAGACATCATTGACAACTGGGTACCACATTAAACTCTTCACACACCCGATCCCAATGGATGCTCACTGTGTTTCCAAGAGGCAGAAATCAGTAAGCTCACTTTACAGAGAACCACGGTTCTGAGCGCTCCATCCCAATGGCCAAGGTGCTGAAGAACAGTAAAGCTGAGACTAAAATAATAGCAAATATTTACTAAGGGCTTAGTTAACATTAGTCATTGTTGCATGTGCATTAATTATTAACTCCTCTGATCCTCATTTCAACCTTATAAGGTAGGTACCTTGATATCCTTTTTACGGGTCAGAGAATAAACACAGAGAGATTAAGTAACTTGCCCAAGCAGTCACAGCTGGTAAGTGGCAGAGCTGAGATTGGAACCCAGATGGTCAGCTTTGGACCAGGTGTCTTAACTACCAGACCCCATCACTCTCTATAATAGGGTCAAGGTTGGCTTTTCCAAAGACCAGATTTTTTCCAGGATACAACACTGATTAATATTACTGGAGAAAACAAACAAACAAAAGGCATACCTTAACCAGAGCCCTATTAAGACTCCACCAATATTATAAATCATGTGTTCTTTATTATACATAGAGGCATGCTATGTGCTTGTAATTAAAGGAACCATATAATTCATTGTCCAATCCAAGACTCATCTGAGAGTGAAAGGGCGTGCTATTAATAATTATCCAAGGACTACAGTTGTAACCTGGCACCGTCCCAGGTGCACAAGGGTGTGTGTTTACCCAAGTAATGAATATGTGTCCACACATGCGATGTGATATAGTCAATTTCAGACCTTCTGATAAGCTTAGCTGGATGACAGCTGTGAAATCAAATGCCTACTGACACTGCAGGCCCACCCATACTCTCACTCCAAGAGCTGCTAGCTCTTGCTTTACCTAATGCGTTTCTTTTAACTTGTTTGCTCACAAAAGGCTGTGTGTAATTGGTCAGCCACGAGAGATTAATTTGTACTTAGCTGGCTGAGCAGACGCCGTGATAACTCAATAGCGGATGGTGCCGGCGCACGGACCTGAGGCTGCTCTTTAGAAGCCTTCCCACCCAGCTCTTCACCCTTCACACCATCCCTCCCAAGCCTGCCTCTGTGGAAGTTATCAGTCAAGCCCTTTACTACCTCATTTTTGCCTGCCTGAATGAATTCTGATGTGTAGTTTTCAATATTCTCGTGGGCCATTTTAAAAATGAAAACACCAGTGAAGACACCCAGATTCTCCCTTGCACTGAAGTGACTTAACACACGTAATCAAGGTATACACTTATCTGTCATGAACTTTGTAAAAATGAGAGAAGGTTAAAAAGTTACATAAATCAAAAAGTGCTACATAAGCACTAATTGCTATCATTGTACCAGCCCTGAAACCTGATTGCAGAATTTATTTTAATCAAATAGAGGCATTTAAAGTCAAGCACCAGGCACAGGGCCTGAGAAAACTCAACCTAACCATGGAAATGCATCATGTTCTATATCAATAACCTCAGATATGCAGATGACACCACCCTTATGGCAGAAAGTGAAGAGGCGCTAAAAAGCCTCTTGATGAAAGTGAAAGAGGAGAGCGAAAAAGTTGGCTTAAAGCTCAACATTCAGAAAAAGAAGATCATGGCATCCAGTCGCATCACTTCATGGGAAATAGATGGGAAAACAGTGGAAACAGTATCAGACTTTACTTTTGGCTCCAAAATCACTGCAGATGGTGACTGCAGCCATGAAATTAAAAGACGCTTACTCCTTGGAAGAAAAGTTATGACCAACCTAGATAGTATATTCAAAAGCAGAGACATTACTTTGCCGACTAAGATCTGTCTAGTCAAGGCTATGGTTTTTCCAGTGGTCATGTATGGATGTGAGAGTTGGACTGTGAAGAAGGCTGAGCGCCGAAGAATTGATGCTTTTGAACTGTGGTGTTGGAGAAGACTCTTGAGAGTCCCTTGGACTGTAAGGAGATCCAACCAGTCCATTCTGAAGGAGATCAGCCCTGGGATTTCTTTGGAAGGAATGATGCTAAAGCTGAAACTCCAGTACTTTGGCCACCTCATGAGAAGAGTTGGAAAAGACTCTGATGCTGGGAGGGATTGGGGGCAGGAGGAGAAGAGGATGACAGAGGATGAGATGGCTGGATGGCATCACCGACTCAATGCACATGAGTCTGGGTGAACTCTGGGAGATGGTGATGGACAGGGAGGCCTGGAGTGTTGCAATTTATGGGGTCGCAAAGAGTCAAACATGACTGAGCAACTGAACTGAACTGAACTAGGTTCATGCCTGTAACACAGGTGTTTCCCAGAGCAGCCATACTGGCCACATCACAGGGCATTGTCACCAAGGATAAAGTCCCTTCAAAACACTATAGAAGCAGAGCACTGGGGATGGGGAACAGAGGAGAGAGCAGGTGAGCAAGGTAAAGATTCTGTTTAAACATCCTCCAGCCTGGTCCTTTTGCTCTGACTGGCGGAACCAGGAGGTGGAGTGGGGATTCATGAGCACCGTGCACTGTGCTCTCATCTCATGTTTTTACCACGCTGGCCAGGGTGTCAAGACAAGCTACAGTGGTGCACAAGGTAGAATTTGGTACCCAGAGTAAAGCTGTGTTCAAAAAATTGGACAGCAGGGACTTTCCTGGTGGTCCAGTGGTTAAGAATCTGCCTTGCAATGCAGGGAACACAGGTTCGATCCCTAGTCAGGGAACTAAGACTCCACGTGCCAGGGAGCAACTAAGCCCTCGGGCCACAACTACTGAGCCTATTGATCACAACTAGAGTCCATGCACTGCAGCGAAAGATCCTGTCCAATGCAACGAGGATCCCAGGTGCTGCAACTAAGACCCACCATACCCAAATAAACAAAAAATAATAAATTTAAAAACTGGACATCAGACACAAACCTGGGCAGAGTCAGGATGCGGCCCCAGCTTCTCCTGTCCCCTTAACTCAGCAGCAGTTTGAGGAGAGTCCATTTTGATGGAGCAGGATGGGCTTACCAGGTAAGAGGGAAGGAAACCCCATCCACCCACGAACAGTGAGCATTCTCTGATAGGAGGACAATGGGTTTGTGCACTGGGATTTCTATTTCACTTATTCACATGGGATGGGAAATGAGCTGGTCTATGATTCGTATCCCTGAGGCTGCTCCTCATGAAAGGAGATCACATAGGCCTGGAACGGGAGTTCTGGCCCAGTGGTGGCACCATCTGCCTTTCTCAGAGTCACTGTGCTGCGCTCCCCAGTGATGAGGGCAGTGCCTGGACCTGCCCTGGGGCACACAAGAGGCAAATGCTGCACGTGAACTCGAGTACTTGGAATGTGGCTACTCTCACCTGAAATGTGCTCAAGATATGCAAAACCCACACCTGTTTGAAGACTTCATGTGTGTCTCTCAACAACATTTATGTTGATTATTTGCTGAAATGACAGTATTTTGAACACACTGGGTTAAGCAACACAGTCCTTCAAAATCCATTTCACCTTTTCTTTTCTTAACATGCCCATGAAAACATTTAAAGTTGCCTGTGTGGCTAATCAGGCCTCCCTGGGGGCTCAGCAGTAAAGAATTCACTTGCAAGGTAGGACATGAGTTTGATCCCTGAGTCAGGAAGATCCCCTGGAAAAGGGACTGGCAACCCCCTCCAGTATTCTTGCCTGGGAAATCCCATGGACACAGGAGCCTGGCAGGCTACAGTTCACGGGGTGAAAAGAGCTGGACACAACTTAGCTACTAAACAGCAACATGTGGCTAATATTTGTAGCTCAGGCTATGTTTCCTGTGAAAAGCACTAGTCTAGACCCTCGTCGGGGATTCCCTGGTGGCTCAGAGGTTAAAGCGTCTGCCTCGAATGCGGGAGACCTGGGTTCGATCCCTGGGTCGGGAAGATCCCCTGGAGAAGGAAATGGCAATCCACTCCAGTATTCTTGCCTGAAGAATCCCATGGACGCAGGAGCCTGGTAGGCTACCGTCCACAGGGTCGCAAAGAGTCGGACACGACTGACCGACTTCACCTTCAGACCCTCATCAGTTGTGATGTGCTCCATGGAACAGCAACACCATCATCAGCTGGGAGCTTGTTAGAAACAAAGAATCTTCAGTCCCACCTCTTGACCTACTGCCTTTTCATACTATCCATGGGATTCTCCATGCAGAGAAAGCCTGAAATGGTTTGCCATTCCCTTCTCCAGTGGACCACGTTTTGTCAGAACTCTCCACCATGACCCATCCATCTTGGCTGGCCCTACACGGCATGGCTCATGAGTTAGACAAGGCTGTGATCCATGTGATGACAGAGGACTAGATGGTTGGATGACATCACCAACTCAATGGACATGAGTTTCAACAAGCTCTGGGTGAAAGGCAGGGAAGCCTGGTGTGCTGCAGTCCACGGGGTCGTAAAGAGTCAGATACTATTGAGCAACAGAACAACAACTGACCTACTGAATCAGAATCTGCATTTTAACAAGATTCCCCAGGTAATTCATATGAACTTCAGAGCTTGAGAAGCAGCACCCTAGGGCCTAGAATATTGCTTGGAACTCAGCAGGCACTTGAGAAATATTTGTTAAATGAGGAAATGAGCTATCTCTAGGAAGCAGCTGCACAGAGAACGTGGGGGAGAAGGGAAGGTCCTCTCCTGGCTTTCTCTTCAGCTCATTCATACTGATACCCTTGTCAGATTAATCGCCTTTCTTTTTAGCAGGCGCATAGTATCAAGTCTTGAGAAAAACTGTGGTCTCTACATTCCTAGGTCCTAGGAGCTGGTCAGAAATTCAGGATCCTGGATCTCTCACCAAACTCTGTGGTTTGGCATTAAGACTGTAAATAGACCTCCTAGGTAAATGGTAATCACAGTACTGAGAAGCTAAGGGCCAGCTCTCAATAACTTCACAGAAGCAAGAAAGCAGAGATCAGAAGAGGAGGACTTAAAGGAACCAAACTGTGCAGGTTGCTTCTCTGGGCCTCTCAAGGTACCCAGAGCATCCAAGGGGAAGCACAGAGGAGAGGCCTTAGACGGGGAGATGGAGCAGAGTAAGGACAGGGCAAGGAAGGCCCCGCGGCACAGGGCACACGACAGTGTTTGGCCAAGCAGAGAACTGACAAAGGATTGCTCTGCATCCCAACTCTGCACTCCATTGCTTTTCTAGACCTAAAATCCTCGACACAACTGGAATGTCTGATCATGTTAGCTATAAAAACATACACTCGTAAAGCTGATTTTCCTAAATCAGAAGCAAATGCTCAGGGAAAGGGACGTCATGGCCTGCGGAGAACAAAGTCACAACTATTGTCTCTGCCTCCTGGCATTCACTCCCAGACATCCTCAACTCCGCACCCAGCCACCCTCAGGCCAGAAAAACAGAGGTCTGGGGCAGGTGGCGGGTAGACAGGAAAAACAGCAGAGGCTAAGAAATCGGGGAACAAGGCAAAAGATGAAGAAAAAGAGACCTTGAGAGAGGGAAAAAATGAGGTCCTGAAAATGCCATCAGAAGCTGCAAACAGATGGTGGGGAGAGACAGAAAAAATGGGGGTAGGGCAATGTAAAGCAGTGTCTTTTTAAAAAATCCCCGTTAGTGAGCAAGAGGAGAAAGAGCAGTCCGCGTGTGGCCAGAGGGCAGAGGGCACACAAGCAGGGCTGGCACGCCTACAGCCTCACCCTTCCTCCCCCACTTTCCTGTAAAGCGTCATCTGCTCTTAGCTCTGACAATTGTCCCAGGGGATGGGCTCCCCAGGACAAGTGGTGGGATACAGTCTGTAGGTTTCTATTAGAGATAAGCCTCGTGTGAGGGGGAAGGGGACTTGGGCACACAGAACGTACATCATAGCCAACTTGCGGGCCGCCACACTAGGGCAGCTTGGAGTTCAGCCCGCCAGAGCCAGGGGAAGCCAGATGGGTGCTGCCAAGGTGTTCATGGTGAATGGAAGGCGTTCCCCACCTCCCAACACCAAGCAGCAGGGCTCCTTTGCCAGTTGTGTTTCATGTCTCCATATCTTTTTAAGAAAACCAACCAATCCCACTTGGCCTGGGTATAGTATTAGGTACCAGGCTCCAGTACTGGGATTGGAGAAAAGGAGCCAGAATTGTGATCCAGGAACTCTGAGCCGGGAAGGAAGGAACGGCCTCATCAGTGTGAATGCTTCTAGGTTCCTCTGACTTCGAGGCTGCTCTGATGACAAACAAAGACCCTCTGGGGCATTCAGAGCCAGCTTCTTGCCAGACAGCACATCTTATCAAGGTGGAGTTGGCATTTTCAAGCTCAAGGACCTCTCTTCTTTGAGAGCATCTTTTACTTCAAATGGTATCTGGGTCTGATGAGAGTGCTAGGGCAGTCAGATGGGCTCAGTTTAGGTGACTCACTCCGGCATTCTTGCCTGGAAAATTCCATGGACAGAGGAGCCTGGTGGGCTACAGTCCATGGGATTGCAAAGGAAGGACATGACTGAGCACACATACATATACACATACGCCCAGAATACCACCTTCTCCAAAGGGCAACTGGAACTTCTCCGTGGAGTGTTTCTCACTGTGTCCTTGAGAAATAAATCAGAATGAGGGTCTTCAAGTTGGTCAACGAAAAATCCAGTGAAAAATTCACAGGCATCACTTTCCTTTCACTGCATTGCTCCTTGCCAAGAATGACAGTGTTATATTTTTCCTTTTTTTTGTATGTCTGATAGTACACAAAATATCCCACTCCATTGTTGCCCCATAACTGTTCATATCCTGAATAGACTTGGAAAGAAAAAAGGAAAGTTGGCCACAACTTTTTGCTGTGGTTTCCCCAACTATAAAAAGAGAAGAGAGTCATTAATTCGGCATTTCTTGCAGACCTATTTGCCAGGATGGACCATCTTAACCAAAACGCTTATTCTCATGGTAGCAAAATGAGGGACTTTAAAATTCTCCAAGCAGTAGAAGTAAGGCATGTGTTTATGTAATCACAGATTTAGACATGGCTTTGGAAATGAGCACTGGCCTAAAGGGGGACACCAGCATCCAAAGAGAATGTGTGATCCAGGTGTTCAAAATGGAGCTGAGCTTCATCTGACAAACTGCATTTTAAATCAGCATCCTTCATGAAGTCTTCCTTGTAAACTGTATTAAAAAATAAATTGCACCAAGAGCACTTTAAAGTCAGATTATGATGGTATCACTGGCTAAATCATATGCAGGTCTGTTCAGCTTGTTCTCATCCATAAGACTGTGAGAATTTGCTCCGAAGTCACCCAGTTCCATTGATCTGAGTGTACATGTTCCCCTAGCAAATGAGAGCTGAAGACTTAACCCTGGTTTCCTCCTTCCCATCGGCCAGGCCTCCAGGGAGGTCACTGGCTCAGCCAGACCTGGGAACAGAGGAAGGCAGAGACGTCTCCACCTTTTGTGAAGGGTGACACGGAGAGGAGGATGAGATCCCTTTGGGGGAGCTGCTGCCCTTTTGCCCACACCCCAGACCTCGTAGTGGCCTTTGCCCACAAAGCCCAGTGAGCATCAAGGCTGAGCAGCCTGCCTGTATCTGGTTATTCTCCTCAACAGAGACAATCTGCTGGCATGCAGTTTTAGAAATTTCATCAGCTCAGGACACAAGATTTTGACGTCAATTCCAACAAAACCCATACAGTCCCCTCAAACAATTCTCATCTGTGTGGGAGGCCTAACGGAGGTTTTAAATAGTGGCTGGTGGTGAGAGTGGATTTTGTCCTTACTATTTACAGTTTCTTCTACTTAAGACTCAGAGCACACACCGTATCCTGAAGCTTAATGGGAGATAAGACCCACTTCTGGCCGCAGGTGCAGCCAAGGGTCATCTGCTGCAAAACACAGAATCACCTTCGAACCGCTTTCCCCTTCCGGGCTCCATTATGTTTTTGTATGGTGGATCAATCTCCATTTACAAATCCTTACTTGGAAAAAAGAGGCCCTCGGAGGCAGCCACTCTGAGGTGGCCCCTTGCATACTCCTTTGGGTCTGAAACACCACCTCCTAATATCACATCTGCTGAAGTTGACCGGGCCTGAAACACTGGCAATGCGGTGTTTTTGGAGACTGTGGAGAGTTCTCTTGCCACAGTTCTCTTGTTGTCGTCAAAAGCAATTACATGTTTCAGATGATGAAGAGCACTGTCATGAAAAGCGGGCATAGCAGCCAAGGAGACAGATGTATTAAATCACACAGCTTCTAAGAACTCCCACTTAATGCTGGAGCTCAAGACGGAGTGCACAGCCATATCCCCTACTCCAGCATCCTCCCATTCGGATTTACTGCATCTGGCCCATCTTGGATGAGATGCTAACTTCTTTTGGTGGACAAATACAGAATTGTAGAAATCAGTCATCATACAAGTCCATGGCCTCCAATGAAAGTAACACTTCTGTAAAGGCAAATACTCTACCAATAAAAGACACAGTGGGTTTGACTGTAGTGAGTCAACACCAAGAAATCCAGCATTTCCAACTGCTCATGCAGGACATACTGGTAGGTAAGAGGTTAATGAAGCGACATCCTATGAAAAAGGCATTCTGTGCTCACAGAAGAAGGGAAGCTGGAGGTTAACAAGGTGAATAGTGTTTAACTGCAGGACTTCTCAGAGCTCTTAATCATGGTACTAGGTGTTGTGAAGTTTAAGAGACTCGAATCAATGTATATATGTATATACTGTGTGTATGTAGCTTACTACTACCAATACGTATTGTTTTTTCCCCCAAACCTTCCTAATGCCTTCAAACTTGATCACATGGCACCATCACTTCCTACCCACCCTAAATACCTCATTCCTCCCTTCCTTCCTTTGTCCTTTAATACCCAACTCAGGAGAAGGCAATGGCACCCCCTCCAGCACTTTTGCCTGGAAAATCCCATGGATGGAGGAGCCTGGGAGCCTGCAATCCATGGGGTCGCTAAGAGTCGGATACAACTGAGCATCTTCACTTTCACTTTTCACTTTCATGCATTGGAGAAGGAAATGGCACCCCACTCCAGTGTTCTTGCCTGGAGAATCCCAGGGACGGGGGAGCCTGGTGGGCTGCCGTCTATGGGGTCGCACAGAGTCGGACATGACTGAAGCGACTGTCAGCAGCAGCAGAGGCAGTCATCTGCATTAACTGCTCAGTAACCTTCCTACCACCCGAGGCGCCATGTTGTTCAGAGTGTCAGAGCCTTAAGCCCATGAAATGCTGCAGCATGTCTGTGAGCAAAGGTGTGTTGCAACAACCTGCTGCCTCAGGGAAGTGCTGAGGTTAAGTAATATCCGTATGGGGAGCCACTCTAACAGAGTGGTCACTTGTCACACATGCCTGATTTGGTCCTTATTCATCACTTCCTAGGTATATGCTTTGTTTTCATAAGCTAGTTAACCTGAAACCTTGTTTCCTCAATGATAACCTGGGATCACTATACCACTGTGATAAATATTAAAGGAAATTTAAACAATGTCAAAGAGTTGGGAGAGTTCCTGGCACATAGCAAGTGCTTGATAAAAAGGAGGTTTTATTGTCATCACAGGCTAACGTGTTAAAGCTCAACCCAAACTCCAATCTTTTGGCTTAAATTCCGTGATCCTCTCCCTGATTCGCCCACCTGCATTCTCTCCACTATGCCAGGTTGCATCCTCACACTGTTGAGAACACCCACTGGCACCCACTGGTCTGTGCCTTGGGCTCCTTCTCACAAAAACGCCCTCCAACCTGGTGTGTGAGCTCCTTGAAGACAGAGACCATATACAATGGCCTAGTGTCTTCCCGTGTTACTGTCAAAATGCTTTCATTGTCAACAAGGAGGTTATTTACTATAGTTATTAAACAAATTTTACTAGCCACAGGAAGTGTCTCAATGTTGACTTGAGAAATTTGGTAGAAATATTGATCCTAGGAATGAAGTGGGTTTCCCAAACTGTTATCTAGAGGGCAGGAGTTAGCTGTGCTTTCAGTCAAGGACCAGAGAGAAAGTATTTTAGGCTTTATGAATCATGCGTTCCTGTGTCAGTGCTCAGCTCTGCTGTTCTGCAAAAGTAGCCAGTGACAATGAACAAAACAAGGAGGCTGGCTCTGTCCCAGTACAGCTTAACAGGCAGTGCCCGGGTCTGCCCCATGGGGGGTGGTGGGTTTCTGACCCCAACAAGAAGGATGGTAAAAAGTGTGGTTCAGGGAAATGGGTTAGTGGTCAAGTACAATGTTGTCTACTGATTTGAGTCTTTTAATGTCATAATGCTCATTACCTTACGTAAACACACCTGCATGCACACATGTGAAATGAAAGTGTTAGCTGCTCAGTTGTGTCCAACTCTTTGCAACCCCATGGACTGTAGCCCACCAGGCTCCTCTGTCCAGGGATTTCCCAGGCAAGAATACTGGAATGGGTTGCCATTCCTTCTCCAGGGGATCTTCCCAACTCTGGGATTGAACCCAGGTCTCTTGCACTGCAGGTGGACTCTACCGTCTGAGTCACCAGGGAAGCCCACATGTGTGTACGTATGTCATATGTATGTATATATGTAGTTTTCCCTAAAATCTCCCTGATCACTTCAAGGTGGAGGATATATGTATGAATGTATACATATTGTATGTGTGGGGGTCAGGTATGAGCTGGTAAGGAGGAAGCAGAGACATAGTCTTGTGGGGCATATTGATCATGAACTTGAAAGCCTGAGCTCTCGCAGCAACTTTGTCTCAGCAGCAGCCTGAGCAGTATGAATGGTGGTGTGCAGAGGTTTACACCTAGGATTCCTAAACCATAGCTTCTCTTTGACTTGGAGTCAATCCAGTGATCCACTGCTAATGGAATCTTCTGCTTGACCCGAATGAATTGTATTGATGCCTCTGGATAGGTATCCTATCAGGTATAGCATCAAAGCATCTCACCGCAGTTACAAGCTAGACTCTACGAGAATAATACACCAGGGCAGCTATGCCACCTAGTGATGCTTGCATGTACTGTTCTTATCCCGAAGAGAGCTGGAAAGGCTTCTGGGAGGGCTGGCACTTGCTATTTCTGGCCAACACTTCCACATGCAAAGGAGTCCGAAACCTCATCTTGACTTTGAAACATTCCTTGTGGCTGCATTAGCCATTCCCCACAAAGCTCAGAGGATATGATTGACTTCTCGCTAACAGGGAGCAGCCCAGTTTTGCAGCACAAATTACCAAGGAATTTACAGCACACACACACACACACATTCCCATCCTGCCCTTCAACAGAGAAGGAAGATACATCTTCTCCTGTATATGAATTTGGCTGCAATACACTGTTTTCCTGATTGTACAGCCTCAAAGTCTTCTGTATAAGCATTTGCTTTCTAAACTACACAAAAATGCTATTGTCTATGCTAATACAGTCAGAAAGAGAAAAGACACAGGATCAGTGGTGAGGATTTGTCCACCGTTCCAGATTGGCAAGCGTCAGAGGTCCTGGCTATTAATTCCATGTGGATGTAGCTTACGCAAGCAGAGAAGTATCAGTGTTTTCATAAAATGAGACCACTCCTCCACTAAACCTAGTGGCAGAGGGGAAGATCTTTTGAGCCTCACGGGGGAGCCTGGTGGGCTGCCATCTATGGGGCCGCACAGAGTCGGACACGACTGAAGCGACTTAGCAGCAGCAGCAGCAGCAAGGTTTAGGAGAAACTCTGGCCAAATCATACTTTTTCTCTCCCTTTCACTTCAGATTCTGGGTAAGAAGTCTGCCACACAGCTAGAATTCTCGAAATCTGGATGGCCAAGCTTCATGCATGTTTTTCATCCTGCAAAATACAGTGAACTGCAGCAGTCTCACTAACACAGCTTTCAAATAGTGGTTCTAGTCTCATACGACGCTGAGATAATAAGCTATGACTGTGTGTTTTCCATCAGGAAGGAAAACATCAGTCCAGGAGAGAAATGGAGGATGAATGACATTTATCAGATTGCAGTTCCTGAAAACGGATTTGCTTCACTAGATCAAAGACAGCCCATTTCTACACATCATCATCAGTTCTGTGGGAACCATCCCAGACACTCTAAGCGTGTGTTTTGAGACAGGGTAGCTGATTCTCCTTCTGATTGTTTCTACTCTTGGACATTTTTGATGGTCTCTGTACAGTTCATCAACACAAAAGCAAAAGATGTGCATACAGCTCAATAGGGGAGAGAGGAAAGCTCCAGGCAGTGTGCCTTGTGTGCTTGGTCATGCTGTGCCCGGCACGAAAATGTCCAGTTGGTATCCCACTTACCCAGTTGTGAACCTGGTACAGGATTCCAGAAGGGACGTCTTTTCGTCTAATTCTCCTTCTTAAGTGTCTTTTGGGGAATAAATGGTAGCATGGTATAAATAAAGCATCCTAAAGAAAAATAAGCCTCGTATTCATGCTCACTCATTTCCTTTATATGATCAGAAGTCTAACCAGTTCTATCATCCCCGCTTTTGTCCTTGGAATCATCATACCTGTGTGGTCAGGAAGAGACATGCAATTGGAACGACTCAATCACTTGGTCCCAGATCACTTGGTTTTCATCCAAAGCCAATAATCTCAAATCCTCACATTTTAAAATGCTCATCGAACTGGACTGTTACTCTCTGCATACAGCTGTCAGCTGTGAAAACATTCTTTTTTGGACACAAAAACCTGGCTTTTGCCCCCTTTCCCCCCCAAGACTCGACGGTGGCCTACCGACTCATGCTGACAAAAAGGACACAGATTCCCTGTGCACAGGTGACCCCTCTGCTTCAGAGAAAGCTCAGGGAGAGGTGTCATCGCTGGGAACACAGCTTCATGACGGCCACCACGCAGACTCTTAGCAGTTACACCGGACAGACCCATGGACGCTGTCCTGGATCTCCCATCACAGTTGGCTCTGAAGTTTGTGTCTGGGGAAGAGCTCCTTCAACAAAGCTGGATGTACCACCTTTGAGAATGGCTCTCGGAAACAAAATTCTTGCTTTTCCCTTTTGGAAGGGCTATGGGGAGACAACACAGCTGATGGTTATTTTTGTAGCCAGAAAACAAGTAGAATAAGAGTCAGGCATGTGTTCAGACAAATGTGCTCCTTCAAGGCACTCCTCAATCTGCGCGACGGTGGAGCATGCTTAAATCCCATTTGTGCCCTCAACACCCCCAAAGCATAATATACCTATTGCATCCGTGGGGAAGATTTCCTTCTACAAAAAATTTCAAAACTTATAGAAAAGGGAAAGTAGGGAACAGCCTACTTGAGTTGTTCTGTTTCCTGCAAAATTATTTCTTTAAAAGGAATCCTTTCAAAGTAAAATAGACTACATGACATTTTTATCCTAAAGCTGCTGGGTGGTAGGTGTGACTTGGAAATCTGCAGTTTGTTGCAAGCAAACCCACTTGGGTTGAGCATGAAGGCAAAAAAAGCAAAAGGGATGGTGATGAACAAACAGCAAGGTTTAGGACGGACTTAGCATCTTCATACTTAATTGTTGCTTTTACAGGTACATAGTTTCCCCTGAAGACAAGAGGTCATGCATTATCATCAGGTGAGGACTAGAAAGAGTAACGCAGGAAGCAAAAGTCACCACCACTATGCTGTCCCCTTGTGTGTGCACACACGTGTGCTCAGTCGTGTCCGACTCTGCGACCCTGCGGACTGCGGCCTACCAGGCTCCTCTGTCCATGGCATTTTCCAAACAAGAATCCTGCAGTGGGTTGTCTCTTGGAGTCCCTGAAAACAGTTGAAAAGAACTTCTGCTTTCCAAACCACTATCCTCCCTTAGACGCAGAAGAGTCTACCTTCACCACCTGGCACAGCCATATTCTACTTCTGAAATGCCTCAAACGATACCTAGCATCTCCTCACAGAGAGGGAAACGAAGGGTGATGTGGACAAGGCTAGGGGCCCAGGGTCACGATGAGAAGCCCCAGACCCTGTCTTTCTCATCCCACCAAGACTCAAGAAACAGCTGTCCTGGGACTCCCCTGGTGGTGCAGTGGTAAAGACTTTGCCTTCCGATGCAGGGGGTATGGGTTCCATACCCCGGAAGCTAAGACCCCACATGCTTCATGGCCCCCAAAACTGAAACAAAACAAAAGCGACACGGTAACAAGTCTTAAAAACAAAGGAACAAACAGCTGCCCTTCTGAACTAGGCTCCCATCAATACTCAGTGTTCCAATAAAGTCCCTCCACTGAGTGCTTACATATTTATCAGTAATTATTTTTAATACTCTATTTTTGAGAAACTTGAAGCACAAGTATGGGAAAATGATACCATCAAACAACGCACTGTTTATGAAAAAGGCCAAAGTCTCTGGGCTGTACTGTTAAAGTAATGACTGACTCTCCCATGAACTTTCTTCCATATAAGGTGTGGACCTTAGCACAGGAAACTATATAGTCCATATCTTGTAATAACCTAAAACGGAAAAAAATCTGAAAAATAATACATAATTTTTTTTTTCAGATTCTTATATATAACTGAAAAACTTTGCTGTATATGTGAAGCACTGTAAGTCAACTATGGGCATTGTGCTAAGTTACTTCAGTTGTGTCCAGCTCTTTGAGAAACCAACTATACTTCAATTCTGAAAACACACACACACAGACACAGTCTTCATGGCCTTGCACTTTGAGTTCATTCAGTTATCTATGCTACCCTGATGATCCTAAGCTTTCTCTGCTCTTTCCCAGTTCTCTTTTTAAAAAAATCAGAAGTCAAAAAAGAGTGGATAAATGTATACAGACAGCTGATTCATTTTGTTGTACAGCAGAAACTAATACAATGTTGTAAAAGCAACAGTAACTCAATAAAAATTAATTGAAAACAAAGAAAAAAAATTAAAGATTGGAAATCTGAATTTACCCTTTCTATAGTAAACTTTCATATGCTGGGTTTTAATATGCTTTCTGGGTTGGTTTTCATTCAGATTTTCCTTCATCGTTCCTCAGAGCAGTTCCTGAAGCAAGCATGGCTTCCCTGAGTGACCAGGGCCACTGGGAGGATTAATATTTATTGTGCAGCTTCTGTTTATAGAGCACATAACACTATTCAGCAGAAAATCACTTCATTTCCCGAAGAACATATTTTTGCCTACTTACCCCCCTACCTTGTCCCTGGCAGTATGTGCACGTGTTTCAGCTTAAGGTGTTTTCTAATATTCAGGTCATCTGCTAGGCCATTATTAGGTCCACCATAAAAAATAAATTCAGAAAGAAAAAGGCTGCTTCAAAGATTCTAGCTGGTGTTTATAAACAAAATTTAAACAAAGTACACAGGCAGAAAAGTTTGATCATCCTGAAATATTACCGCCCATCAAAATGTCCCCTCCTGTATTTTTAGAACCATGTCTATGACTGTGTAGAATAGCACTGCTAATGTCTATAGGCAACAAATAGAATCGTTTGGGTTTGGGAAATGTTTTTGAGAAAAAGTGGCTTTAAATAATTAACACCAGGGCATTCTTCCTCCCTTCTGTATCTAGTAAAGTAAATCCCTCTTGACAGGGAGTATTCCTTTATGGAAGCCCTAACTCCAAACTTCAAGTTCAAGGTAACTGCACTATTACTAAAAAGTGTACTTCAAATACAATGTCTCAGAAAATCATACTGTTTATAACAACAAATATTCAATTAATGTTACCAACTTAATTGCATTAAAAGATTCATGTACTACTACTATCTTTGGAAAAAAAGTAAAGAAAAAAAATACTAAGAAAACAGAAAAATAAAAGAACTAATCAAGAAAATGGAGGCCAGTTTTGGACAGTAAACATTGACTTGCTGGCTCCTACATTAGATGATTTAGCCTAAATCCTATAGTAGGTATCAACAACCTTGTATCAGATGAAGAAAACAAGGTTCAGAGAGACTAAGTGTCTTGCCCAAGGGCAAAAGCTCTCATATAGAAAAGCCAAAACTTCTATCTGGGTCTCTCTGAATCCCATGTTCCTTTTGTCATTCACAATGACTCTCAAACTGAAGACAAGAAAGGGAGAAATGAAAGCCTGATCCATCCAAGACAACAAAATCTAGGATTACTCAGAGACATTGAATTAACCATATTTTGAGTAAATATGTGTTTTCCAGCCATTGGATCAACTATGATGTGATTCAAACTGGCTTTTCTGAAAGCCAAAGATACCAGATGGACCATCTTTCAATCTGGTGTTTTTGTCATTTAAACACGGGCCTAGAAATCAAAACAAATAGAAACATAAAAATCTTTTTTTTTTTTTTAAATATGGGCAATCTTTACCCCAGAGAAAAGACAAAGAACAATAAATAGTTACCAAAACCAGTCCTATAAGAGATTAGGCCTAAATCTATGATGAACCTGGACAGTGTATTAAAAAGCAGAGACATCACCTTCCAGCAAAGGTCTGTCTAGTCAAGCTATGGTTTTTCCAGTAGCCATTAACGGATGTGAGAGTTGGGCCATAAAGAAGGTGGAATGCCGAAGAATCAATGCTTTTGAATTGTGGTGCTGAAGAAGACTTTTGAGAGTCCCTTGGACAGCAAGGCAATCAAACCAGTCAATCCAAAAGGAAATCAATCCTGAATACTCATTGAAAGGACTGATGCTGAAGCTCCAATATTTTGGTCACCTGATGCAAAGAGCTGACTCATTGGAAAAGACCCTGAAGCTGGGAAAGATTAAGGGCAGGAGGAGAAGGGGGCGACAGAGCATGAGATGGTCAGATGACATCACCGCTTCAGTGGACATGAGTTTGAACAAACTCCAGGAGATAGTGAAAGACTGGGAAGACCAGTGTGCCGCAGTCCTTGGGATTGCTAAGAGTTGGATGGGACTTAGCGATTGAACAACAAACACCAGTCATGAAGAAAGGCAGTCACCCCTCCAGTTTCCTCCTGCAAGAGAGTCATCAATCACTACTTCTGCTGGGTGGAGATAAAGGTCCCCTGACGTGGGCATCCAGAGGGCTTCTGACAGCACCTGGCCTGCTCCACCTTTCCATCTGCCTTCCCTCGTGCCCCCTGACTTTTCCAGGTATGTCACAAAAAAGCAACAATGCCTTTAATAATCTATATGACAAGACTGGAAATTAACCTTTTAGTGAATCTTTCACATTGAACATGAAACAAAAGAAGCAGTGCTGCTGTGACAGTTTTAGGAGGTGAGCACATCAAAGGCGCCTGCCTCCAACCATCTCCCCGACACCTAGGGGTATCTCCGGCTGCCAGGTCTCCTTACTCTCGACAGGTGCGGAGCAGAGAGGAAGGAAGCCTCAGCGAGTTCGCCGGATCCTCCACGCAAAAGGAAGGTGTTTCAACCCACTTCTACTTCAGTTTCATGCACTGCATTATGCCTGGCTTTTTAACATTTAGGTAAAAAAGGGAAAGACAGGATGAAAGACAAAAAACATTATTTCTGACTGCCAAGCCCCCAAATGCAGAAATACATGGACACGTGACTTCAAACCCCTACACACTCCACCTTAATCTTTCTGCTGGCAGTTTTCAGAATGATTATGTTTAGTATTTTCTGTTGGGAAGGCAAGTGCCTTCAGCGTTTCTTCAGATGTCAAGAAGCATTTTAAAACTGAAAGCACATGAAATCTGGAATCAGCTCATAACACTGTCATATAATAATGAAAGAACAAATAATTATGCTCATCTCTAAGATGCCTATGTTCTTGCATCCCCATAGCTAGTATCTAAGGGCCAGAGTGAGTCACACACGTGTAGAAACCTCCAGTTTCCCTCCCCTGTCACTTTCCTTAATACCAGAAACACAGAGAAGAAACCACACAGAAGACACTGATCTTTGTACAAGGTCACCTTCAGGATCCATCACTGACAGAGCAGTCATCAGGCTAATAACAGACATTTGGGACTCTACAGTTCTGAAAATTTCTCTCTTCATTCATGGATCAAACCAAAACACTAGTTAAAATAGACCACCATGGATGGGGAAACTTGAAGGATGCTTGATTAGTTCTGAACAAAGTTTAAGGAGAGATTCAGTCACAGATTTAGGTACTAAGGGTTTCATGGGCACACATGAGTATGCTTTGTTCCTGACTGGATAGTGGGCTTTCTGTTTTTCAGTTCTGCCCGCTTATGGCTAGAGCAGTCAGGGAGGCCTCACGGAGGAGAACTGCAACTGCACCATGGCTGGGGGGGTGGGTAGGCTGTGGCAGGGTTGGGAGTGGGGCCGTGGATCTGGCGCCCTGGTAGGAAACAGCAAGAACAGAGGGGGAGAGGACAAGGTATGAGGAAGGAGAAAGCTTTGCCTGGAGGGTCCGTTTTTAGAGAGGGGAGATAAAGGTCAGACAGGCACGGTGCGGTGCGGCCAGACAGGAGGTTGGGCTAAGGTTCAGAGTTCATCCCCAAAGCCACAGGGGGCCTCCAGGGCTTCTCAGCGCCTCTTAACTGTTTGCTGAATGGCTAAGTGTGCAGGAGACAAAAGTTCAGGAGGAAGGACATGTCTGAAGGCACATTACTCTTGCTGCCAGGTCTGGGATGCATGTGAAGGGGTCCATGGGCAGGAGACAAGGAACATGATGTAGGTAAGTGGGAGAAAGGCCCTGTTTCAGGCAGTGGCAGAAGAGAGCCAGGTGGGTGCTTTTAGGAAACTCGGGAAGGTTGCAGACGAATAGAATATCAAAGGGTGAGACTGGGAAGAGAGGACAGACTTGTGGATAACGGGGTGATGACACTGCGGAGACCAGAATAATGACAGCATTGAAACACAGAGTTCCTGGGCACTGGGCCCTGACTTCCAGGGTCTACCACTTTGAATTTTAACCAGATAAAATACCTTGCATTATCATTAGTCAGTGCTGTCCATGAGACAATAATCTAGACAAGGACAAAGCCTGAATCTTACTTGCCTTCATCTGTTCCAAGTTTTGGAAGCACAACGTCTGACACAAAAGAGTTCAGATGTTCAAAAAATACTAGCAAGTACAGGAGACTCTGTTTGGAGAATGATGAAGTTGTCAAAACTCAGGTGAGTTTGTAGTGACGAAGCATTTCCATAGTCATGACTAATGGTGCCACTGGGGATAGAGAGGCTGTCTCTGACTTCTTTCATAACTATGGGCCTTCTCCTGACTAGAAATATCCCGTTACTCCTTCCTTCCTTCCTAATGTCTATCAGGGGCATCCTTTGCTTTCTAAGGTACAGATGAATGTTCTGGCTATCAGGACACACTCCTCTCCTGGAGGGACATAGAGGAGATGAAAGAGCCAGTAACTGAACCTCAAGGGTGCCTCCATCTAGGCATCAGGAAGAGAAAGATAATCTAGTTGTTTTAAAGAAGTCAGAACAACCAAGATTCATGCCTATGGAAGGAAACACTTAAAGTGCAGGCCACCTGAACTACCGGACCTCAGAGGATGTACCCTGCAAACCTCAGAGTGATGCTTCAGTTCAGTCGCTCAGTCGTGTCTGACTCTTTGCGACCCCATGAATCACAGCATGTCAGGCCTCCCTGTCCATCACCATCTCCAGAGTTCACTCAGACTCATGTCCATCAAGTCAGTGATGCCATCCAGCCATCTCATCCTCGGTCTGGTCACCTGATGCAAAGAGCTGACTCATTGGAAAAGACCCTGAAGCTGGGAAAGATTAAGGGCAGGAGGAGAAGGGGGCGACAGAGCATGAGATGGTCAGATGACATCACCGCTTCAGTGGACATGAGTTTGAACAAACTCCAGGAGATAGTGAAAGACTGGGAAGACCAGTGTGCCGCAGTCCTTGGGATTGCTAAGAGTTGGATGGGACTTAGCGATTGAACAACAAACACCAGTCATGAAGAAAGGCAGTCACCCCTCCAGTTTCCTCCTGCAAGAGAGTCATCAATCACTACTTCTGCTGGGTGGAGATAAAGGTCCCCTGACGTGGGCATCCAGAGGGCTTCTGACAGCACCTGGCCTGCTCCACCTTTCCATCTGCCTTCCCTCGTGCCCCCTGACTTTTCCAGGTATGTCACAAAAAAGCAACAATGCCTTTAATAATCTATATGACAAGACTGGAAATTAACCTTTTAGTGAATCTTTCACATTGAACATGAAACAAAAGAAGCAGTGCTGCTGTGACAGTTTTAGGAGGTGAGCACATCAAAGGCGCCTGCCTCCAACCATCTCCCCGACACCCAGGGGTATCTCCGGCTGCCAGGTCTCCTTACTCTCGACAGGTGCGGAGCAGAGAGGAAGGAAGCCTCAGCGAGTTCGCCGGATCCTCCACGCAAAAGGAAGGTGTTTCAACCCACTTCTACTTCAGTTTCATGCACTGCATTATGCCTGGCTTTTTAACATTTAGGTAAAAAAGGGAAAGACAGGATGAAAGACAAAAAACATTATTTCTGACTGCCAAGCCCCCAAATGCAGAAATACATGGACACGTGACTTCAAACCCCTACACACTCCACCTTAATCTTTCTGCTGGCAGTTTTCAGAATGATTATGTTTAGTATTTTCTGTTGGGAAGGCAAGTGCCTTCAGCGTTTCTTCAGATGTCAAGAAGCATTTTAAAACTGAAAGCACATGAAATCTGGAATCAGCTCATAACACTGTCATATAATAATGAAAGAACAAATAATTATGCTCATCTCTAAGATGCCTATGTTCTTGCATCCCCATAGCTAGTATCTAAGGGCCAGAGTGAGTCACACACGTGTAGAAACCTCCAGTTTCCCTCCCCTGTCACTTTCCTTAATACCAGAAACACAGAGAAGAAACCACACAGAAGACACTGATCTTTGTACAAGGTCACCTTCAGGATCCATCACTGACAGAGCAGTCATCAGGCTAATAACAGACATTTGGGACTCTACAGTTCTGAAAATTTCTCTCTTCATTCATGGATCAAACCAAAACACTAGTTAAAATAGACCACCATGGATGGGGAAACTTGAAGGATGCTTGATTAGTTCTGAACAAAGTTTAAGGAGAGATTCAGTCACAGATTTAGGTACTAAGGGTTTCATGGGCACACATGAGTATGCTTTGTTCCTGACTGGATAGTGGGCTTTCTGTTTTTCAGTTCTGCCCGCTTATGGCTAGAGCAGTCAGGGAGGCCTCATGGAGGAGAACTGCAACTGCACCATGGCTGGGGGGGTGGGTAGGCTGTGGCAGGGTTGGGAGTGGGGCCGTGGATCTGGCGCCCTGGTAGGAAACAGCAAGAACAGAGGGGGAGAGGACAAGGTATGAGGAAGGAGAAAGCTTTGCCTGGAGGGTCCGTTTTTAGAGAGGGGAGATAAAGGTCAGACAGGCACGGTGCGGTGCGGCCAGACAGGAGGTTGGGCTAAGGTTCAGAGTTCATCCCCAAAGCCACAGGGGGCCTCCAGGGCTTCTCAGCGCCTCTTAACTGTTTGCTGAATGGCTAAGTGTGCAGGAGACAAAAGTTCAGGAGGAAGGACATGTCTGAAGGCACATTACTCTTGCTGCCAGGTCTGGGATGCATGTGAAGGGGTCCATGGGCAGGAGACAAGGAACATGATGTAGGTAAGTGGGAGAAAGGCCCTGTTTCAGGCAGTGGCAGAAGAGAGCCAGGTGGGTGATTTTAGGAAACTCGGGAAGGTTGCAGACGAATAGAATATCAAAGGGTGAGACTGGGAAGAGAGGACAGACTTGTGGATAACGGGGTGATGACACTGCGGAGACCAGAAGAATAATGACAGCATTGAAACACAGAGTTCCTGGGCACTGGGCCCTGACTTCCAGGGTCTACCACTTTGAATTTTAACCAGATAAAATACCTTGCATTATCATTAGTCAGTGCTGTCCATGAGACAATAATCTAGACAAGGACAAAGCCTGAATCTTACTTGCCTTCATCTGTTCCAAGTTTTGGAAGCACAACGTCTGACACAAAAGAGTTCAGATGTTCAAAAAATACTAGCAAGTACAGGAGACTCTGTTTGGAGAATGATGAAGTTGTCAAAACTCAGGTGAGTTTGTAGTGACGAAGCATTTCCATAGTCATGACTAATGGTGCCACTGGGGATAGAGAGGCTGTCTCTGACTTCTTTCATAACTATGGGCCTTCTCCTGACTAGAAATATCCCGTTACTCCTTCCTTCCTTCCTAATGTCTATCAGGGGCATCCTTTGCTTTCTAAGGTACAGATGAATGTTCTGGCTATCAGGACACACTCCTCTCCTGGAGGGACATAGAGGAGATGAAAGAGCCAGTAACTGAACCTCAAGGGTGCCTCCATCTAGGCATCAGGAAGAGAAAGATAATCTAGTTGTTTTAAAGAAGTCAGAACAACCAAGATTCATGCCTATGGAAGGAAACACTTAAAGTGCAGGCCACCTGAACTACCGGACCTCAGAGGATGTACCCTGCAAACCTCAGAGTGATGCTTCAGTTCAGTCGCTCAGTCGTGTCTGACTCTTTGCGACCCCATGAATCACAGCATGTCAGGCCTCCCTGTCCATCACCATCTCCAGAGTTCACTCAGACTCATGTCCATCAAGTCAGTGATGCCATCCAGCCATCTCATCCTCGGTCTTGTCTTCTAATTTCATGGCTGCAGTCACCATCTGCAGTGATTTTTGGAGCCCCAAAAATAAAGTCTGACACTGTTTCCACTGTTTCCCCATCTATTTCCCATGCCATGATGCTTACTCAGCTATAAATCCTATTTCTCACGCTTTGAAGGATAGTTTGCTTTCTGAGTCCCTGCCTACCAAAGAGTTACTCCCTTCTATTTTTGCATTTATTTTTGGCTGCGGTGGGTCTTGATTGCTGTGCAGCTTTTCTCTAGTTGCAGCAAGCAGGGGGCTGTCTTCTGTCGCAGGTGGGCTTCTTACTTTCACAGAGCACAGGCTCGAGGGCCGCGTGTGGGCTCAGTACCCGTGGCTCCCGGGCTCTAGAGCACAGGCTCAGTAGCTGCGGTTCACAGGCTTAGTTTTTCCTCAGCGTGGAGTCTTCCCAGGTCAGAAGTTGAACCTATGACTCCTGCACTGGCAGGCGGATTCCCTACCACTGAGCTACCACAGGGGCAGCGGAGCCTGGTGGGCTGCCGTCTACGGGGTCGTACAGAGTCGGACACGACTGAAGCGACTCAGCAGCAGCAGAGCTACCACAGAAACCCACCAGAGAGTTATTCAAATGTGCCTATTTGCTACAAGCCCACGGTATGAGCGATTGCATGTTTGTGTCTGGAGGAACAGAAGTTTGCAGTTACCTTCCTTACTCCATTCAATATCTGCTTTGAGATATGTTATTCTGATTTCTATCAACAGAAACCTTTCCTTCATAGGAAAATCAGAGCTCAGGATTTCCTACTACCTATGGCATATAACAAAAGATTCTTCATCGCAATTTTCTTTACCTGTCCCCTAATAGGGCTTCCCTTGTGGCTCAGCTGATAAAGAATCCGCCTGCAATGCGGGAGACCTGGGTTCGATCCCTGAGTTGGGAAGATCCCCTAGAGAAGGGAAAGGCAACCCACTCCAGTAACCTGGCCTGGAGAATTCCATGAACTGTGTAGTCCATAGGGTCACAAAGAGTCAGACCCACTCCAGTAACCTGGCCTGGAGAATTCCATGGACTGTGTAGTCCAGAGGGTCACAAAGAGTCAGACACAACTGAGCGATCTTCACTTAACTTAATAGGGATCAGTGGAAAAGCTGAGCCAAGGACAGATGGTATCAAAGAGAAAAATTAAAGTAGACACAAAGCTCTCATTTGAGCAGCCAATAACTCTAATCAAGAGAAGGGGATTTGGTTACATTCAATAAACCAGTCCATAAAACATAAAAGATGGATCAAAAACCTTTCTCATTTGGAAAAAAACAACAATGCTTCTGATAAGTGCCACCCAATGATTAGTTCCATGGAGGCAGAAGGAGGCAGATGTCTGTATTATTAGCTGATTAATCCAAATCACCTATTGCAGAGTACAGCTCCAGAGAGGTACCCCATTACTATTTGGTGAGTGAAGAGACTGAAAACTAATTTCTTGCAGGGAGAGGCAAATTTCACCTTTCCCAGGCTCTCCCCCCACCATAGCTGGCATCGTGCTGTGTCAAGTGAGCACGTGATAATCATGTTTGCTGGTCCTCTGGCATCCAGACCCCTGTCTCACTGTTCTCCTGGCCCACTTCCCCTCCCCATGGTGCTCTGTCTACGTCAATGCACTGTAGGAGCCCCTTCTTCCTGGCCCAGTCCCAAGTGGTTGCCATGACAACCCACCCTAACAGCAGGCACTTGACAAGGGCCTTCCCCTATGCCTCAGGACAGGAGGCAATGTGGAGACCCTGAGACCCACGGCAGGGGAGGAAATGAGGAAATCGCATCCCCAGTGGCCATCACCTCCCTTGGTCACAGACTGCTCAGCTGCTCAGGGAAAGCGGGGACTCTGCCTCTGGAGTTTCCACCTTTCCATCCCAACAGCCTGTGGGAGAAACAGGTTGCATCAGTGGTCATATCACCTAACTCTTTTTATTAAAACAAGTAAAATGGCTAAAACCCAGCATCCTAGATAATTTAAATATCCAGCCTGAATCTAAAGGCAGGTATTCCCAAAGTCTTTGTGCAGAATGAGGTGCTATTTTCCGCCCCCAAACAGAATTTGGCATTGAAGGACAAGGCCAGAAGTGAAGTCAAGCTGCGGGTATAGGCCTATCTCTCGTGTGTGAGGACAGGCGGTATGGTTGATGTTATTGGGTGTGGTTGGCACCTGGTACACAGCCTTCTTGTCTCATTCCTCACTCTAAAGTGTCATTCTCTGACTAAGGTTCCTTCCTATGCAAAGCCCTTTATGATTTATTCATCACACTTATATTGACAATAATTCAAATTTACAAAGCCTTTCTCTAAATTTCAAGAGTTTAAAGGAAGTTTAAGCTACTGCTTTAGCTGCTGGGCAGAAGGGGACTGCAAAGAGTAAGGCATTCTGCATCAGTGCATCAGCACCTTGCATACAGTGTGTACTCAATAACTGTCGGTGGTGGTGGTTTAGGTGCTAAGTCGTGTCTGACTTTTGTGACGCCATGGACTGTAGTCCACCAGGCTCCTCTGTCCGTGGGATTATCCAGGCAAGAATACTGGAGTGAGTTGCCCTTCTCCAGGGGATCTTCCCGACCCAGGAATTGAACTCAGGTCTTCTGCACTACAGGCAGATTCTTTACCAACTGAGCTATAAGGGAAGCCCAACACTAAATAAATAAATGTGAATGAGTTAAATAGAAATACTAGAAGTGAAGCCAGCACCCTGCACCAAGGGCACTGTCCCCCTTTTACTAGGTCTTAGTTCCTAAATCCTGACATGGCACCAGGGTAACGCCACGGCAACAGCAGGGAGAAAGTCACTTGCCCACACAACACTGCTGCTGCTGTGTTTGGCCAAACCTTGGGCCATGATTCCCACTTCTTGTGTCTTTCTCAGTCCTCTCCTCAAGATCCAGTTCTATTTCCCTAAGGCCTCCTGTTCTTAGGGACTTCCCGCTTCTCGACAGCGCTGCACAGTTGATTCACCTCAGGCGGAACTTACAAATCAGAATAAGCACCCCTTTTACTTTCTGAGAAAAGGTGTGAGGTTTGGGTGATAAAGCTTCAGGAGAGCCATGCAGTGGCTTCCAGCCAGTCATGCTGATGATCCCCATCTCTATACCCAACCAAGTGGCCCAGATACCAGTGAAAGAAAGAAAAGTCATTACTTCTGCTCCCTTGGATGGAAAGGGGCATTTCTCTGGACTGGTGTCCCCCTGGAGAGGCCTCTGGGAGTCCTGAAAATCAGGTCTGCTTAAGAATATGAACTACTCTAAACCAGCATTCTGCAGAAGCTTACCAAGGTCAGCAAAGAGCAGTGGGGAGGAGCTGTGCTGGCTGGGATGGAGGCAGGGAAGAGGTCTCAGAGGAGGAGACCTGGAGCAGAGTGTTGAAAAAAGGACGAGTAAACTCAGTGGAGGAGATCCAACAGGGCACTTCAGGCAGAGGGAATGGCCTGGATAAAGGCTCTGCATGTCTGTGACCACTGCTGCTCCGATGAGCAGCCTTTAGGCGTTTGCAGGCAGTAGGTGCATTTCACCTGTGTACTTGTGCATGTGGTGTCCCCATGGCATTGCTACCTGGAGTGATGACAGTGGCATCCCCTTTCATCCCCCTCATATGTAGGGCAGGAGTTCTGTGTCTACAGGGAAATAGTCTCCATCCTTGAGGGTGAGTGTTTCTACGCTTACTACCCAGGTCTGAGGACATGCTCCCTTCAAAAGCCTGTGATAAAGTCAAACAAGGCATCCCACTTCAAGTGAATTCTCCTTCCATACTGGAATCTTCTAATTTATCACAATTATCTGAAAGCAACAGAATTTACAAAGCTTGGGTAAATTCTGAGGCAAGAATTTACAAGATTCTGAGACAAGATCCACAAACAGACAGTAATGTAAAAACGTCAGGAGCGGGCACTCAGATCAGACACGTTCACTGGTGTGCTTGCTAACTGGCAGGACACATCTGTGAGCACCAGGGTGGCCACGCAAAGCCCGCCAACCATGACACGCTGCTCACTGGCACTGCCAACAAAGCTCCCCTTAGAGACGAACGAGTATAGGATTCGATGGCTTCATGTGTGGAGCTGCTGCTGTCCCCAAGTAGAAATTCAAGTTCCACGGAAAGAGAGATTCCCTTCATCATGGGTTATCTTATTTCACAAAAAGGAAGCTTGTTAAGAAAGATGGGCATGGAAGGGGGCAGGAAGAAGACGGCCACAGCCCCATGCGACAACACTCGAGTATTTACGCTATCAGCGTGACCTGATAATGCACAAGTTGTGTCATTCAGAACCTGGTGTAAATGTTGAGCACACTTTATACTGTATTATTAAATGTAAAGCGTAATTCAGATAATGTTCCCTGGCCTTGTATTTGTACAAAAGAGAATTTGTGTACATCAATATAGTCAACTAATAGTTTGGTAAAATAAAATAATAACCTGGAATCAGATTGGCCTGATTGAAATCTTTGGTCTCCTATTTACTGGTTGTATGTCCTTGGAAAGTCTTCAATATTTCAAAAGCCTCATCTTTAAAATGGGAATCTTCACCCTCATAGGCCTGCTGAGAGGCTGAGATGGTTAATGTATATCAAGTGTTTAATGCACTGTCTGGCACATGGCATGTGATCAATAAATATTAACTGTTATGAGTATAAAAGAGTAGGAACATTAAATGATACCTTTTCAACTTAAGAATCTTAGGTGATTCCAAACTGAGTTTCCTATGAGAACAGTAAAAAATAGCCAGTCTTGCTTCTTTGGTTGCTCAGTGGTAAAGAATACACCTGCCAATTCAGGAGGCGGAGGTTCGACCCCTGGTCTGTGAAAATCCCCTGGAGAAGGAAATGGCAACCCACTGCAGTATTCTTGCCTGGGACATCCCATGGACAGAGGAGCTTGTTGGGCCACAGTCCATGGGATGGCAAAAGAGCTGGACACAATTTAGTGCCTGAACAATAACAAAACAACAACGAAATTGCAAAATAAAGTAAGCACATGTTGTCCTAGATGTTAAACTATGGAAAACACTGGGAAAGTCAACTTCTAGTCCTGGTCCTGAACTGCCTTTCCGTATTGGGCCTTCCACTAGCTTCAGAATAATCTTTGGTAGAGTTATTGCTGGATAATGTCTCAAACCCTTTCCAGACATAACATCCTGGAGTCAACCTTCAGGGCAGCTGTGATGGCAAAGGTCAACTCAGTACATTTCATAAACCATAATTAGAGGACAGTGTGATGGGGCCTATCGGCTGTGTTATGTAATTAGCCCTCTGCCTCAAGGGAGGGAGTGCCTGTGTACAATTATGCAACCACATTCCGAAAGGAAAGGCACTAAGGCACATCAAATCACAAAGAAAAACAACTCTCATTCCTTGGAGCCACAGTTTCCACCTAGGAATGCTGTCCAGGTAATTTGAGTCTGCACCTTCTTAGCACCAAATATTTGAACAGCTCTTTATTTTTGTAATACCTGGCAATACAAAGGGCACATTTACATGGCCCGTTCTTATTGGCTTTATATTAAACTGGGGAGCTATACCCCATTATACCTGTGCTGTAACCTGGTACTTCCCGCTTAGCCTAAAATCCTAGTGCAAACTTTATGGTTTTTAAACTTTGGAGTGTGTAAGATTCACCTAGGGAGCTTGTTAAAAATGCAGACCCTCTCCCTCCATACTGATTCTGCAGGTCTACTGTGGAGTCCAGTGATGTGCCATTTTCACAGCCTCCCCAGATTCTTGACATCAGTGATGCCTTCTGTGAAAAGCACTCTAAGACTCATTTTGAGCAGCTTTGGGGAGACCATGTGAGTGGATGAGCAAACATCACCACCAAAACTGAGACTTGTGCACTTCACCTCACCGCCAGGTAGCAAGAAAAACTAAAACGCCATCTGTCCATCCCCTTTCCTGGCAGAGAAGTGCAACTGTAGAAATTGCTAAGATTTAAAACAACTTGGGAGCAGTGCCTGAACCTCTTTATCATTTTCGAAACCTTCATCCCATCCATTCTCAACTTCTTAGATGAAGGGTATCAGAAACATCCATTTGCTCTTGCAGTATATCTAAAATCCCTTAGCTCCTTTATCCCTTCCCAAACCTTCCTTGGCTTCGTTAGGTTGTTCTTAAGGTATATTGGTCCAGCTGCAGATCATAGTATAAATGGTCAGAGACATGCTTTTGATTTTGATTCCAACACCCTACACAATTACACCCAGCCTGCCTTTGGGACCATAACCACAATGTGGACAGTCTTCGGAGAACTGTCCACAGTAACATGTAAACCCATTTACTGGGTTATCACCTATAATTCTGGCTGCTCACCTCCAAGTGCAATTTGAGTTATCTCTTTTATGTGCTTTGGTTATACAGATGCTCTTTTGCTTCTTTTCTGCACATGTGGTTCATGTCAGATCAGTATTTCACTATTACATCCAGAAGTTTCACTACACACAAGATTACATAAAAGTGAACAAATGGACCAGCGTCTAGAGGCCTGTACTGTTTATAATCTTCATTCAAAGAAATGACATTCTCTATCTACCCATTGTTTCCTGTCTCTGAGATAATCTCCACCCTTGAGACTGTTTCCTCTGATACCATGTTCATTAACAATTGTAGGAGGAGGACATATCTGGAAAAATGTGCTATGTCGATTGCATTAATTCACCAAATTCTCATGACAATTGCTCAATTGTTCCAGGTTCTTTGACATCTTAGCCTTGACTCCGAGGAGTATTTCACTGTGCTGTGCATTTAAATCTGCAAGCAAGGCAGAGTAAGAGCTGCCCATTGTGCTGTAAGCCTGAGTCATTCATTCAGTCAATACAGACCTTTCTGGGAAAAATGGGATTACCTCACCCACATCAAGAGTCTTAGCTTTGGGGAATGACCACACTCAAGCAGGTACCTATGTGTGCAGTCCTATTCTTCAGTTTAGCTCACTTAGCCCTGGATTTACAGCCCATCACCCTATAAAGCAACAAAATTATATTGGGCACCCAAACAGTTAAAGCCTTTCCCCTACTGAGTAAGATGCAGAAACAAGTACTCTTGAAAAAACAAAGATAAATTAGTCTGATAATGAAAAACCACTGAAAGCAATTTACAAACCATTTCCCCTGACAGTATATAAACTGTTAATATAATGTACATAATTCAGGGTCGGTCCTTTTTGGATTTCTCCCTTCTAATCATGCATCTTTCTAGCAGCAACACTGACACTTGAATCTCTTCTCATAGTTTCAGAAGGATATAGGGTAGCAAACATAACTATGCATTGAATGAAGCTAATGGTTTGTATTGTTTATTCAATGGAAATGTCTCTTGTAATTAAAAATAAAGGTTGATCAAGCAACTGTGAAACCAGATATTCACAGAATCCAAGCACTTGTGCAAAGCCTAAATTGGTGCTCTGTACCTTTAAATAAACAAACTAGGGGATCACCATAAATAAAAGGGAACTTAAGTGGTAAAACTATTATTTCCTTAAAAAACTATGTAAGCCAAGAAAGAAGTTTTGCAAAATAAAATTGGGTGGAGGCTATAATCAACGGGGAGCCCTGATATTCCAAAGAAGAGAAAAGCAAAAAGAAATTTCAGAAAGGATAACAAATTAGTTTAGCAAAGTCACAATGAGAGAGGGCAGAGGATGCGGAGTCCAAGGAAAGAGGAAGGGGCGAGTGGAAACAGCTGGAATTGTTCAGCTGTGTCAACATTCGGCTGTTTCACAGATTGACTAGCAAAGTGTCATCTGAAACCAATTACATTCCCAAAACCCCACGGACCCAGTTCATAACATTGATTAATCCACATTGTGAAAAAATCCCCAAGCAAGACTAGAGCAGCTGTCAGCCCTTGGAGCTCAAAACACACACACACACACACACACACACACACACACACATACACACACACACACACAAAACAGCAATTGCTTAAGAAAAAGAAAGGAAGAAAAAGCTCCTCTTGAAATTTTAGGGGTTTTTCAGAAGGTATGCCTACTGAAATAGAAAATAGATTTAAAACCACTTCTATCAGTGCCTGTTTGAGAACAAACGACTATAATTAGAAAAGCAGGGGTTACATTAAAACAAACCGAAAGTTCATTCCCAAAATCAGAATGAGCTGCCTCCAAGTCTAGAATACCTTGTGTCTTTTTGCTCCTTTTTGGGTATAACACTACACATTTCATTTTTCTTAAGTGCTTTTCTTCCTTCTCATTATTTTAAATGCATTGCTCCCATCAAAATATATATTTAACATATTTTCTAATTAAGACATTTTTAATACTTTGGTCACATTTCACAAAGGGAGTTGTAAACACAAAGTCCGTGATTTGCAAACACGCAACTTGTTCTCGAGTCAAATATACAAACAGCCACCACAGCCCTGCCAGGCCTCCTCTCCTTGTATGGGAGCCTGTTAAGGTTTTCATGAAGCTTTGGCCTTGACTCTGGAGCTAGCATGGTTAGATATCCAGCCACCAGGCACACAGTGGTGACCTGGACACTACATAAATGGCTATGAAAGGCCTTAAGAAGTTTCCAGTTTTGTACTTGGTCTGCAATCTCCACAGTGATACCAGAGAAGCTGTAAAAGTCTGACATCCTTTGGATGGATTTTTTTCCCCACAGAAACAAAATATAGGCTCACTCATTTGTTCACTCATTCAGCAAACATTTGTTGAATGTTTATACCCAATACTGGGTTTCAGCATTTGCGTTTTATATATGTGCAAAAGCACTGAATGGTTTAGTGACCTGCCTAAGGCCATACAAAGAGATTGTGCTCCAGTCTGGACCCAAACCCAAGGCCACCTGATACCTAATTTGGTTCTCTTTCTAAAAAACCATGTTACTACATTGTTTAACATAGATTATCATAAGCTAGCTAGGGAGCCCCAAAAGCAAGCAAAATATAGTTCCTACAGGGGAATGCATTCCAAGTCACCAAAAAATGGTACAAACAGGACTTTAAGAACATAAGCAGTTCATATATTCAGATTACACTCTAATTTTGCTCTTTTCCTTTCTAAGTATCCCATTAGTAATCTAATGGTCTCCTCTGTTGAAACGCCACTCTGTAAATTTTATGAAACTGAAGTATGCCTTTGATACATGGATCCTTTTGCTTGTGTTTCATAGGCTAATCTCTGTTACTAGAATTAACTGTTTCTCTGTAACTCAGACCTTTCAGAGAAATACAAACCTTCATTCCATTGGTATATCCTTGGATTTAAAAAACAAAGGAAAGCAAACAAACCACAATTTACTGTGTCAGGCAAAGGAACCTCGGCTTATTCTTTGAATTTCAGAATTGGAAGGCCAACATTAACAACAGCAACTTATTTCATATATAAAGAAGTCATGTTACTAAATACTGTTCTCCAAACCATAACATGCTCCGAGCTTTGCAGTAGGTAACACCTACACTGAGTTTTGTAGGATTTAAGCAAGTTCAAACTCAAAGTAATTGGGGTGGAGGCAGGACAAAAACAGAGCAATAAGAGTCTCTAGACAGACTCTCCAATTCTTTCCACTATTTTTTTTCACTCTAGAGGATATTTATAATTATTGTTTTTTAAATGCTCATGATGTCACAGATAACGAACACCAACTGCTCCCCGAAGAACTCTTACTACAGTACATGTTTATAAGAGCAAATTACTGTTTATACACAGATAGGATTATGAGGGGAAGAACATTACAAATTACATGTTATTGAAAAAAAAGCCAGAACATTTCCATTTCTTGCTTTTCATGAAAAAACATCATTACCTGGATCATGCTGCCTTCTCTCAGTTCCCTCACTGGACACTGGCATGGATAACCCTACAAGATTAGAGTAGTAAGTTTATGTTTTTATGATATGATTTTAGAACACAGGGTAATACCCTCAGTGATAGGAGCAAAATCACTCACATTTCCATATTTCAAACTACTCTACGAATCATTAGAGTACAAAAATTTTAACTTTAAGTGCTGGACGAAGAGATCATCCGTCCCAAGAACTACATATGTCTAGAACCTTCAAATAAATCCCTCCTAAATGGCTGATCACTTAACACTTAGAACTGAATCTTAAAAGAATCTGAATGAAGTTTTGTACAAAATGGGGTCTTTCCTCTGCACATTTAGATTAGTAAAAAGTAAGTGATATTGGTTTTACTTTCTTATCAATAGTATCTACTTTATAAAGTGTGCTCTGCTCCTGGAAATAGTATTTTTGTGAGCTAACATAGGGTCAAATTATATATCTACTTCAGGCTACCATATGACCTTAAAGAGGACTGAAAGGTCACAGAAGCAGCATCTTTCTTTTTGGTTCTAATACTATTTTGAAATGAGCTAATACACATAAAGTCCTCAAAACAGGGTATAGACCATAGTAAAAGTCTTGGAATAATGTCACATGTTCAGTGTTTCCATTCCATTGGAGTTCCAGGAATCCACGTCTGGGCAGGCCCAAAGTGGTTCTGCAGCAAATGAATGGAAGACTTTTTTAAAGGAATGGCTTCCTATCCACTTCTCTCCACCACCGAAGGCATCTTTCCCTAACTCACTGGAGAAAAGGAGCTGAAACCGAGCAGCAGTTCACCTGTGCTCTGAACTACAACTGGCAGAGGCCTGGAAATGGTGCCTTCCCCATTGCTTCCATGCTCTGCATGGCCCTCTGAATAGCTTTCTGAGATTCATATACTAAAAGACTCTTGTTTGATTCTGAGGCAAGGGTGAGGCCGTATGCAGGTGCACCATTTATCACAACAAGCTTCCTTACTGCTCCTGTTATTTAAAACCAAGGTACTCACTGACCCTGTAGGACTATGAACAGCTCACACCTCAGATGCCTAGGCGCTCTTAGGGTTGGAATGGGTATTAAATGTTGTCTAGGCCTACCACCCCGCAGCACTGTTGGGCACAGCTCAGGGCTTTCGATTTCTCCAAATGGCATGAACTGCCTACCAACGGCACCACTGTTTATGTTGCAGGGCTATTAACTTCCCTTAACCCAAGAGAGTTTCAAGGATACTGGGCCTAGGGGATAAAGGGAAACAGACATGTGGAGAGCCCCAAGAAAAGCTCTCATCTGCATTTGTCAGGTATCCAGCTTAAAGCAGATATGCAGGGACTTGGAGAAGGGAATGGCAACCCACTGAAGCATTATTGCCTGGAGAATTCCATGGACAGAAGAGCCTGGCGGGCTACAGTCCATGGGTCACAAAGAGTCAGACACAACTGAATGACTTCACACCAGATCTGGTGGTCCAGTGGCTAAGACTCTGCATTCCCTTTGCTTGCTATTATCATGGGAAGCAAAGCAAGCTCCACCAGGATCTCCACAGTCATGCCAACACACTTTGATCTACAAGCCATTCATAAAGAGAGAAATGTAATTTGAAAATATACATTGAGCACCTACTCTATCCAGACTCTGCCCTGAAGTAGTTAAAGGTTCACTGAATGATACAGACATGGAAATAGACATGAGATATAGGCAATTATTCTATTACTCCAGAAAGAAACCCCTGCTTCTAAACTAAAGGCAGCACATTTACAAATGGGTCCAAAGGAATTCTTGACATGGAATTGATTCTGATATTGAAATATCTTTAAAGAAACAGATCGTGTCTACCAGTTGCTTACAATTTATCAAAATCAGCTTTCCACCAAAATCACCTTCCCATTTTTGAGTAAGAATTCTCATTATCTATTTCAGATAAATGTCATGAAGGAGGTAGAGTCGTTCTCAGTGTTGAAGACCCTTCTCCTTTGCTTCAGGTGAGGTAGAGGCTATGGTTCCTAAGCTGTGGGACTGCAACTAACTCACAGGAAAGCCAAAAATATCATGGGATATTTTAAAGTCAAGGGTAGCACAGTCTCTGTCAGTAGCAGACACTGCTACTAGTAATTCGAAACTATTAATATATGGAACTGTTGCTATTTCTCTTGGTCTAGGGAGTGAAAAAATTACTGAAACACAAAGACACCATGAGCCGAGAATGTTGGAGAACCTTAGGAATTGGGCAGCAGGTCGGGTGTGCGGGGTGGTGGTTGAGGGTGGTGGTTCTCTCCATCATATCTCAATAACCTCACATAGCAGGCTTAAGAGTGTCTCCACTATTCAAAGTCACCTTGAAGGGAAGTTCTAAGAGAGATTTAATAGATTATCACTGTGTAACATGTCACTTCTGATTTACTAAAAAGAGATGGTCCTGTGGAATCGTAGTTAGAGGAAATCTTAAGATGTTCTTCAAACATGTATGTGCCTGGCATGTAATATATATACATATACATACACACACACATACATATACACACACACACACACATAAACACATACATTCTTTTCCATTAAAAACCCTTCCATCAGGGAGTTTGGGTCTTCTGAGCATGAGCTGCCCATTCTCCTTGCTTGGTGCCCTGTAATAAATAGTATATTCTCCTTCACCACAACATGGCAACAGTAGCTTGGCTTTGCTGCATGTTGGAGAAACAGATTCAAATTTGGTTCTGTAATGGGGGCATGCCCAATGTGATGGGTTAGAGCCTGGCTGTCACTGGACATGATCACAATGGCAAAATTGTTGTCCTCTCACACAACCTCCTAGGCTCACCTCCCTCTTTTACTGGCATCTATGGATAAGACATTACTTTGCCAGCAAAGGTCCATCTAGTTAAGGCTATGGTTTTTCCAGTGGTAATGTATGGATGTGAGAGTTGGACTGTGAAGAAAGCTGAGTGCCGAAGAACTGATGCTTTTGAACTGTGGTGTTGGAGAAGACTCCTGAGAGTCCCTTGCACTGCAAGGAGATCCAACCAGTCCATTCTAAAGGAGATAAGCTCTGGGTGTTCTTTGGAAGGAATGATGCTAAAGCTGAAACTCCAGTACTTTGGCCACCTCATGCGAAGAGTTGACTCATTGGAAAAGACTCTGATGCTGGGAGGGATTGGGGGCAGGAGGAGAAGGGGACGGCTGAGGATGAGATGGCTGGATGGCATCAGGGACTCGATGGACGTGAGTCTGAGTGAACTCCCGGAGTTGGTGATGGGCAGGGAGGCCTGGTGTGCGACAATTCATGGGGTCGCAAAAAGTCGGACACGACTGAGCGACTGAACTGAGCTGAACTGATGGAGAAGACTCAACTCAGGTTCCTGCCTTTATCTGGTCTTCACACCCTGACATTGGTCACAGGCTTGGGGTTCCAGCTGCTCATGCCTGGGCTGGGTGGGTAGGTTTTGGGATGGGGAGTCTGACCACAAAATGGAGATGGGAGGACTCACTTAGATTAACATGATTCAGCCTTGTCTTTATCACCCCTTTCCAGAAAAGCCCTACAGTGTGTGTATGTGTATATGTAAATACATGTGTATAATAAGCTAACAAAGTGCTCTGTCCCCACTGAGCTCTGATTTTTGCTGGTAGGGCACCTTCATCTTGGAGTCTATTTGAGTGGAGTGAGTGAGTTTGGGCAAAATCCCATCTTGACCTGTCTCTCAATTGAGCAAAACGTCCTATGAAACAGATAGGGCAGATATAATTAGCTCTGGCTTTGAGATGAGCAAACTCAGGTCCACCTGAATTTAGTGAGGTTAATGGATTTTCCCAGAGTCCCAAGCTCCCAGAGCAGGGCAATTCCTTGACCCAAGTCTTTCACGTCTAAACTTCCCTCTCTCTTCACGCCACTGCTGCCTTGGTTTTGAACAAGAAATCAGTGCCCTTCTCTACCTCAACATGCATACCCAGTGGAGAAGCAAGAAGACATCCTCTTCAAGGCAAGAAACATCCAGTTTCACCCATATGGTTCTGTGGAACTATACTGGGCTTCCAGGCAGCCCTAAAACATCCAAAGGCAGAAGTCATCATGTTGACACCCTGGAAGGCTATGTCAAAGTTTGTCCTCGTCTCTAGGAAGCTCAGTCCTCACCCTTCTAGTCTTGCTGGTATTCCAAGTCTCCTTTCCACAGAAGAAAGTCTGCAGAGGCATTTAAGAGCCAGGAAGCATGCAGACCTGTGCTTCTCATACATGAGCATGCATCAGAATTACAGGAAAGCTTGTTAGTGCACAGGTTGCTGGGCCCAAGCCCCAGAGTTTCGCAGGGTAGGGTGGAAGAATGTGCATCTAACTGTTCCCAAGTGATGCAGAGGCTCTTGGTCAAAGGAACACTCTGAGAACCACTGATAGGTAGTGAGTTGTCTCTCCCAAGGGCCTGGGTTATTGGTCCACACACACCAAATGCTTCTTGAGACATGTCCAGGAGGGCATTCACTGATCATCTTAACAAAATCATTTAAGTGGCTTCTCTCTTCAGCTTTGTTTTAGACCCAGTGCAATAGAAGTTAGATAAACGTCTCTGCTTTTTAGAAACATAGAAGCTAGACATGGACAAAATTCATGTGGACAGGCCTAGAAAGATAATACTACCATATTCTGATTATGATAACTCTCCCAGAATAAACCAAAAGGCTTACAGTGGCGACCGCAAGTTTCCTTGGGGGGTCTCCAAAGACTGTGCTTCCTAATTTTCAGTGATATCATCGTGATCCTGAGGATCATTAAGCAGCTGTTACAGCTGTGTTTAATCATAATCCTACCGTCATATTGAGTGGCTCTGACCTACTGACATGCGAGTCCTTGGCCTCCATGGAGTTGCTCTGACAGGCAGAAGTGGCTGCAGAAGGCAGTGATAGAAATGGGTTTAAATGCTGAGACTCACGGCATCAAAGATCTGTGAACTGTTGAGCTACACAGAGGAATCATCAGAATAATGATCATTTTTTTCTGCCCCCTCCCCTCGCTTGTTCAAAGAAAAGAGCCCTTAATTGCTTCTTGAACTACACACAAGTGGGCCATTGACTGTGACTGTAATTCAGCCGAGAGGCAAGGAAAAGTCTAAAACGGATTTTGTTGAGACGATGTCTTAAACACAGAAAATGCTGCAGAGAGCTTGCCACGCACAGGACACTGCTAGGTAGAATTGAGAACAGCTTGGCATATATACGGTCAGCAGTCAAAGCCATCTTTCATTGCAGATGATACCAGTGTGGTCAAGGGAGATGTATTTTTTTAAGTGGAGAGGGGGTGAGAGAGAGAAAGAGAGGGAAGAAAATGGAATAGAAGTCATATTAGAAGGATATCCCATTACAGATGACCTAGCAAATTCAGATTCCTAAAGAAGATGACACTGTTTAAGGAAACTGAATTCTGAATTCAGTTGTTTACTATTTACCTATCTCTCTACACCCACATCCCAGGTATACATGACATCTGAAGGAGTCTGAATCATTTCTTCCTTCTGGAATGCATCAACCTAGAAAGGGTTATGGACTTAGGTAGCGACTCTCTGCCCATACTGTCCAGTTTGCCAGCCTTTCCACTCAAGGTCATGGCAACAGGGACTAAGAAAGGGGTGCCAGCAACTAAGAAACCTACTGCCAACTACATGCCTACATGCTTATCTAGGAAGAAAGTGGACCTTCCAAGGAAATCTCCTCTTCCAAAATGTGCTTTTCTAAGTTCTCTGTGCCGTGAGGCGCCTTAAATAAAAAGTAATGCCTAATACTTCTCTGAAGCCTCTCATCCCACTCCATCCAGAGATCTTTTTTCCATAAAGGCCTTTTGCACACCCTCCTGGGTAGCTCCTCCATTCCTCTACCCTTCCATGGAAACCAGCCCACTCACTGCACCTACATCCCCTGCGCTGGGGGAGGTAAGAGGGAGGGCCCCCACTTCTGCTCTGCACAGAGTAGCTAGGTCACATCCTCATAACACTCAAGTACAACCCTGTTTGCAAATAAGCCTCAGTGGCGAGAGCAAACGAGTGATACTGACTTCCTAGTAAACCAACCCTGGGATAATCAGAAGAGTAGGTGATAAAAATTACCATTGATTACATGCATGGAGTCCCTATTAAGGGCTTTAAACACTTTCTCTCAGTCAGTCCCAACAATAACTCTCCAACCATGATCTCCATTTTAAAGAGAAGAAAACTGATGCACAGAGAGAGCAAATAAGTTACAGAAGTCACAGTGATAGCTGTAAGCTTGTGATGTGAATCCAAATCTCTGAGTTCAGCGTCCAAGCTTTTATAATCTATTTATGACCATAAATGGGGCACATGCTGCACTGGGACAATCTGACAATCTGGAGGGTATGTGTTCTCACCTCTCACAGAGTCAAACATTCACATATCTACTACATGTTGGGCAAAGAACTTGATGCCCTTTGCATGTTACTTGTACACTTCACAATCCTAAAAGGTGAGTTGTTTTATCCTCATTTAGCAAACAAGAAAACCCTGAGTCCACGTGACAATAATTCATCTAAGTTTCTCTGGTGGTAGGGCCAGGATATGAAATTAAAAACCCCATGTGCTTTATTAACTCACAGCATATATATTACCATCTTCCTCCTGACTAGTACAAAAAAAAAAAAAAAAACTAACTCTAATCCAAGACTATTTTAAGACAATAACCTTGAAGGATCTTCTGAATTCTACACATCAAAAATGATGCCACCAATTCATTTAGATGGTGTCTTCAAATTTTCATATAAAAGGTACTCACCTCTTAAAAAAGCAATAAAATGGAAATTTATTAATAGATCAATTAAAGAGACATAAGTCACTTATTTCATTACCAGATCTCAGATGTAGTTCTACATTGTTCATCTAGTTTGTCTAACTTTTTTCCTGACATAAGCCTGACTTTAATTCCCTGGTGGCAGGATACACTCTCTCCTTCTCAAGCAATTATAATGCCACTTGCATAACTAAGTAGTGTATGAAGATTTCAGGGTCTCTTAACAGTGGCTAAATTTCTCATACAGTCACTCATTCATCTACTACTGAGTCATGTACCCAGTTTCAGAAGAGCTACGTAAACAAGGCCCAAGTATAAATGTCATTGTTGAATTCCTTCCAAACTCATACGAGGAGGACAGAAAAGGGGGTGAGAGTAGCCCCTCAGTTAGCAAGCACTGATCGAGAAGGTATAATGTGCCTGCTCCATCCTAGGCACAGGAGGGCTACCTGAAGAATCACCCTGCTTCTGATCCTCAAAGAGCTGGCTCAGAGCTGGAGCGGGGAGATGCTCAGACAACACAGTGTGCGTTATTGGGTTTCATGGGCTTCCCTCTTTCTGGCTGGGGCACTTCTGGATAGAGGTGCTAAAGAGCTCATGCTCTGAGTTAGACTTGGTCTAAAAACCTGGCTCTGGTGCTTTCTTTCCTGTGCATCTGTGAGCAAGTTGCTTGAACTCTTGTAGACTCTGTATCCATATTTGTAAATGGAGGTGACAGTACTTATAACAGGGCAGGAAGGAGGAAGCCAGTCCTGTAGAGCTGTCAGCACATGACCAGCACATGGCCAGGACTATTAAAGTTAAGGGCAGCACAAAGCTGGCAAGAAGGGAGCTGCCTGGTCCTGTCCCAATGCAGGTAGCTCAAGAAGCCTCTTAGTTCCTGAGAGCTTCCCTCTCTTACTTCTCCAGGGTTTGGAACTCTGGCTTGGTTTCAACTCCCACTTCCCTATCCCTAAACCTTGTGCAAACTTCACTTGGTTAACCTGTATTTATCTTTCAGCCCAACCTGAACCTCCCTTTCCATTTCTCACTGAAACTCCCACTCCATCACAAGAGGCATGAGTCATCCCTGATGCTCTCCAAGCACCTAAGCTTACCCGTAACTCAGCAGCTGTCACTCAGAGTCCCTGTGTGCCTGCCTACATCCCCTACCAGAGTGTATGAAACTGGAAGGCAGGACCACACACCCGGGGCTCTCTCCCAGCTCCTCGTTTGATAATGGACAGTAGCAGGTGCTCGGGAACCATTTGTTTAGAAGACGCATGAATGAACGCAAATAGATACCATGTCTAAACCTGCACAAATCTGCCTGTAATAAAAAGCACATGGCTCAAGTGCGGCATCGAATTCTGCTGTCCTGTCTCGCACCTGGTGTCATTACATCTCTGGATAAGTAGAGACACTTAGGGTGTCACTCTGAGGCCTTTCTAATACGACATCAGCTGCTTTTCCTGCACATGGTGGGCAGAGTTATGAGGTTTGGCAGACTTTCTCTTAGTCAGTTCACCATTGGTCAACAGAGGTGTTCATATGGATGCAGTTAAGATGTTTATGCCAACGTCGGGCACAAATAAATGTGGAAAGAATTCAGGTCAGTCCAACCATTAGTAACAGTATCTTCTTGCTCTCCTGGGAGATGTTTCAGATTTTGGCTGCATCCCTACCCCTACATAGAGAGACTGGGAGAGGACTGCAGCTTCTAGAATTACAACCATTTTGTCAACTTGTCATTTGCCTCACTGTCTGGCTGGTGCCTCTCCCTCTGGGTCCAGAGACATTTTGCACAGGAAGAAAGCAATAAAGTGAACACAGGGCCGATGAATTCTCCAATCTTCAAAGTACCTTGTTCTGTCCCACAGAACATACATATTTCTGGCAAGCACCATGGAGAGCCTCACATTTGTTACCTCCTGCTCTGCTGGGAATCAAAGCGTTTACCCCCCATGAGATGTTTTTTAAAGGCCCAAGGGCACTGGGCCATCTTATCCCCACTCCCTTGGTGAGCTTCCCTGACTACATGAAAATACCTGAAAAGGCTAACTTTGTCTGTTCCATATTGCCTTAAAAATAAGAATACTCTTAACCTTTAGGGATTTATATTTGGAAAGAGGAAATGAACTAGATACAGCTTATAAAAAAAAAAAGGCAGGAAGGTGAGTCATTTTTAAAATTATTTACAAATTTGGGATGGAAAAATACATATATATTTGCAGATATTGAATATGATGAACTGATTTGTTTCATCATTTCTCAGTGTACCATACCTTTGTTGGTCATATTTTACTTTCCAAAGAAAACTGAGTGGGGCCCATAGCAGGTGCTGAAAACCGACTTGATTAACAGAGTAGCCGGAATTTATAATCCATAATTAGTTAGAATTAGCCTGGGGAATAATAACTAAAATTCTAGAGAATTGAGAGCCAGAAGATCCATATTTAGATTTCAGCTTTACCACCTACTAATCATTCCCAAAACATGGGCATAACAAACAGTCCCTTCACAGAGCTCTGTGATAATCAGACGTAACCAAATTTTGTAAAGTGCTGTATGTCTCAGTAGTAATGGAGATCTTTCCAGTTCCTCATCATGACTGAAGGGCAAATGTCAATGGGGTTGCTCTTTCAGAGAAAGTTACAGTAAGGTATTTTTTTAACATGTTAAATTGTATTTATAAATAAATCTCCATCAATGGTTTCTTTAAGTTTCCTTTGGCTAGGACATTCTAGAATCCTAAGGGAAATGATACAACACAAATCATTGACTTGGTCAGTTTAATACTGGCTCAAAGAGTTAGAAAGTATTATCATTAGAAGAAGCTTAGAAAACAACTAATTCTAATCCAACCTCTTCATTTGACCATTATGGAAAGGGAGGTGAAGGGAGGCTGAATAAATTCCCCGAGATCACACAGACAATCATGGAGCCAGGTTTAGATGGGAGGGCTCCTGACTCCTGCAGCCTGCCCCATCGTCAGTGCCCCATGCTAAACAAAACCTTCCTTTTCAGCTTTCCACATGAAGTCGGCATCTGAGGCCACAAAAGCAGCCCTCTCAAAAAGGTGTGGAATTGCTGTGAAAGCCGAGTCTGAAGGTTGCAGATGGTACCCAAGGGCTCACTGTGGGATCCTTTCTCTGTATGTCCACAACGGGCAGACAGGACTTGCACCCGCTCCCTGAGGCCTGACCTGGCTTCTCTCCCCATCCCCTCCATATCTCAATGGGTCAAATCAGCTTCAAACACAGTGACCATGTTATCAAAATCCCAGGCAGAGTACTAGTCCATTGTATATATGTACCACATCTTCTTTATCCATTCCTCTGTAGATGGCCGTCTAGGTGGTCTTCACAAAAAAAATGAGCTTGTGTCAGCTCCAGTGAGGGGTATGAACCTAGAGCCTGTTATACAGAGTGAAGGAAGTCAGAGAAAAACAAATGTTGTATATTAGTGCATATATATGGAATCTCGAAAAATGGTATTGATGAAACTGCTTTCTGGGAAGGAATGGAGACACAGATGCAGAGATGGACTTGCGGACACAGCAAGGGGAGGAGAGAGTGGGACAAATGGGGAAAGTAGCATCGAAATATACACACTGCTGCTGCTGCTGCTAAGTCACTTCAGTCGTGTCCGACTCCGTGTTACCCCATAGACGGCAGCCCACCAGGCTCCCCCATCCCTGGGATTCTCCAGGCAAGAACACTGGAGTGGGTTGCCATTTCCTTCTCCAATGCATGAAAGAGAAAAGTGAAAGTGAAGTCACTCAGTCTGTCCGACTGTTAGCGACCCCATGGACTGCAGCCCACCAGGCTCCTCCGTCCATTGGATTTTCCAGGCAAGAGTACTGGGGTGGGGTGCCTATCATGTATAAAACTGACAGCTGCTGACAAGTTGACAAGAGAGCCCAGCTAGGCGCTCTGTCGTGACCTAGAGGAGTGGAGTGGGAGAGGGAAGGGAGGCTCAAAAGGGAGGGGCTACGTGTATAATTACAGCTGATTTGCCTTGTTGTACAGCAGAAACCAACACAACATGGTAAAGAATTTTCCTCCAATTAAAAAAATTAATAAATAAATCCCAGGCAGAATCCAAAGTGAAAGATCCAGATTATGAAACGTCTAGTTCCAGAAGGTACCAGATAAAAGAGGAGCTCTGTTCCTCATCTTCACTTGGGCCTGAAGCTGTTCCCCCAAACACAGCTGTGCACACTCACAGACATTCTGGAATAGGGTAGTTCATTTCTTAGCCTCTCTAAGTCTGAGGCTGGAAATCTCTCTGTGTTCAAAAACCCCATGCATTTCAAAAATCCTCTGGTGCAGGAAAAGCCCGATTTGAACAGACCCAAATAACCCCCAAATATGCTGTGGATGGCACATCTGTTGCAGTGTTTGTTCATCTGGAAAAGGAATCTGTAGCACTCGAATGCTGAAGGGGAAATTGGGAGAAAAAAGGAAAGACACCTTGACCAAGTCCCCCACCCTCACCAAGCATATTCTCTCTTATGGAGATTGCTCTCCCCCAGGGAAAAAAATGCATCAGTCTCAACAAACAGGACACAGAGAAGATGGAGGACACAGACCTCTAGATCAGATCCAAAAGCTGAATAATAAAGAACACAAAACTAAAGGATAATTTAGGAGTCATTTCTGTTTGGCTCAGAGTGATATTAACAGCACAAGCCTCCCAAGTCACCCTGTACAGAAAGCCCCTTCCTGGTTTTACCAGTGTTCAAGGCCAGGAACTCAGCTGGATGGAAGTGGGCCAGAGGCTTTCCACCATGGAGATGATTCCCTGTGGCCACCTAAAATGAGGGGCACCCAAGGGTTCAGGGAGCTCTCGCACCCAGATGGGGCCCAAGAGGGACTGTCTAGGCCACTTCTCCACTGAAATTTTCTGCTAAGACTCTCAGTAAAGGCAAACAAATTATTTCCTTCCTGTACTCTAGAATGCTGTAGTCTATTTAGCTCTTTTCAGGTTCACTGGGAAAGCACAAGATTCTTGTAGATTCCATTAACCATGCTTGCAAGAAGCCCATCAGGCTGGTTTCACCCCATGTGGCAAGACAAGACCTTCTAGTTACCAACCGTACAGACCCCAAGTCAAAAAGTGAGCGAAAAATCACAAAGCCTCTGGGAAAAGCACTGCACAGACTTGCTGAGGTCCCTTCTTCAAGGGCAAGGGTCATCACAGGAGAAGGATAATGTTTTTGACCTTTCTTAAAGAGGTCTGGATATTGGGAAACATCCCACACTTTTCTCTGGGACTTGCTGTATCTTTTTAGAAGTGTGTGTGTGTGTGTGTGTGTGTGTGAGAGAGAGAGAGAGAGAGAGATTTTCTAAATTTCAAGTAGTCTCTTGCCAGTTTGAGTTCTCTTGGCAGAACCTTCAAGTGTTCTCAGTAACAGATGCCTGGAGGAGAAGGAAGCTAGGAGTTCTGCAACAGAGCAATGCACCGCGTTGGGGAAGCAGCTGCTCCGCTCTAGTCACTGTGTATACAACTTCACCCAAAGTGTTTAGGAAACAGATCATTCGGGAGCCTCTACCACCTATTCAAAATTCAGGCCCTTTTAGTTCCACTCATTTTTTTCCCTCTATGCTGTTTGTTTTCTGCCATGAGTTATAGCAATCTGTTTATGTTGTGTGTGTGTGTGTGTGTGCGTGTGTGCATGTGTGCTTGTGTGTGTTTCTCTCTCCAGCCTGGCTGAATTATCCCCAAGTGACTCTTAATCCTCAACAGTAATTCCCAGTGATCGCACTGACATGATGGTAACGGGAGAGCCCAGGCTTCTCCTGCCCCACCTCACTCCCTCCTCCCTTGTTGCTAAGCTCAGCGAGGATGTTCCAGGGAGCTGTTTATTTACAAGAGGAAGTTTGAGAGCAGGGTGACCAGGCTTTTAAGTGGACTGAGGCAGCCCAGGGTAGGAGGAGAGCTAGAGCTTATAGTCACGAATCCTCCCATTTCTTCCCGCCTCCAGCACCTCTCTGCCATGGCATAAATGTTGGTCCCATATCATCACTCTTTTTAAGGCCCTTGGTCTCCTCATAGTTCATCTAGACTGGCACTGTTACTGCACAGAGTGCTGGACTAGAAATCAGATCACCAGATCCCCACGCCCAGCTAGCTGGTTTACGGTGGCATGTTTCCTGTCCTTGATTTCCATAAACATAAGAATAGACTAGATGGGACCTCCTTGGCGGCCCAGTGGTTAAGACTCCATGCTTCCACTTCAGGGGGCACAGATTCAATTTCTGACTAGGGAACTAAGATCCTGCATGCCAGGTAGCACGGTTAAAAAAAAAAGAAAAAAAAAAAAAAGACTAGACAGAGCTGACTGGTGAATCAAGTACTTCTCAAACTTGACCGTGCCCAATAATCAGCTGGAGGCCTTATTAAGACAGATTCCCTGGCCAACATGTAAAGGTTCTAAGTTAGTAGTTTGGCCATAGGGCCTGAGATTTTGCATTTCTAACGTGCTTTCTAGTGATACTGATATAGAAGGTCTGAGGACCACACTTTGGGAATCACTGGCCCAAGCTATCTTCCAAATGTTCTACTGGTCTGTTACCACATGCACTGGCACGTGAAAAGTCAGAATACTTGGTCCTGTGATGAAAGTCACAGGCCTCTTCCACATTTAGCGTTTGTCTCTTAGTTCCAACTTTTGATCACTTATTTGCAAGGATAAGCAGCAAAGATATGGGTGAGGAATGCCACTGGCTTAGCGTTTAGCTGGCAGCAGCTTCTACACCTGGGAGGGCAACTTGAAAACCACGTGAAATTACAAGATGGAAACAAAATAGCAGAGAAGGAGGCATAAGAAGACATTAGAGAGGCTCCGCTCGCCAAGTTGTTATCCTGGGTCATGTTTTTTTGCCAGCTGCATAAGTCACCTGGAAGGGTACAAGGCAAATGCAGCGGTCTCAGTCACTGGAGACACATAAAAAATGACTCCAAAGCAATACAAAAAGTAGTATTACAAGGTACACTCTCAGATATTTACCTTGCTCTTAGCTCTGGAATCCTTTTCATATGGTGAAACCAGAAACCTTTCTGCCATACAGCAACCTAACCATCACCCACGAGGTCTCTGTAATATCCCGCTAGAGCATGCCCATTTTTAACATTATGTAGCCTGGTGTGAAATGAAGAAAGCACTGCATAGAGATGCTGGGATTAAGTCTAAGAGGAATTCTGATTCTAAGCTCCTGCATTCAGATGCCTAAACATTTCTGCTCATCTGAAACTCTGCTTATTCAAATACAAGAGCTCATGCTAAGACAAAACTTGAAAAGAGAACTTATAGAAAAGAACTCAGGGTAATGCCACCAGATCAGTGTTTGTCCCACCTCTCTTCAATTTTTCACTGTAGTGAGCAGCTGTTATGAGGAATGCATCCTATACAACTGATGAACTAAAATCAAATAAATCTTAAGAATCATGGGGGGAAAAAAAAAAACCAGGGCACTAGGATAAAGAATAAAATTTTGATTTACCTTTTAACACTGTAACTTGATTCGGCCACTTTAGAAATTGCCAAGTAGAAGGGGAGTCAGATAAGAGGTCCATTCCCAAAAGGTCTGAAAAGGTTTCCACAATTACCCAGAAGCGTTTTGAAAAATCTGTATTTGTTTGAATCGGGGGTTAGCTATAGCCTGCTGCCTACTTTTGTAAATCAAGTTTTATTGGAACACAAATTCTCTTATTTACGGATTGTCTATTGTCAGTCTACAAGGGCACACTCGAGAGACCATAAAGAACAGAAGAGCCTAAACTATTAACTATTTAGCCCATTACAGAAAAAATTCTGCCAACTCCAAATAATAGAAAAAAAAATAATAATGACAGCAATTTATACTCCAACTATCTTATAAATTAATTACAAACCTGTTCAATCAAAAAACTGTCAGCCATTATTAGAGTCTACAGCTTCTTCCTGACTCCCAGTAGTGTCTTCAAATGTAAAGTAACCATGCTTTGAAATTCACTCAGCTGTTGAACAAACTTTTGAAAGCCTAAATCAATCTAAGGACTGCAAATTTATTCTCATGCCAGATCCACCAAAAAATAAAGCACAGCCACACTCAACACGAATTTCTTCATGTGATTCGAGTCATATAAAAACAACATATGAGAAGGAAGGCAAATTGGGTTTTTAAAGCCATAAGTCTGCACTTGGCAGATAAAATGCCATCTCAGATAATCACATTTGATTGTCACTAATGTTAATATATGTCGATAAGAGTTGAGCGCCGCACACCAGAGGTTAGGTTTACTGCTCACATGCAGATGTTTGCTATACTGAGTCTCTGCCATAACCCTGTGGGAATGGCATTTTTTATGTGCTCTGCAGTGAATTTATGGCCAGGGAGCCATAAATGTTATAGTTCTTCAAACCTTTTGCTTGTGGAGATTGTCACAGTGATTGAAAAGGAGAAAGACACAGATGTCTTGTGTCAGTGGGCCATTTCCAGACCCACTCAAGGATGCAGCCTATGTCAGCTCCGCAAGTTCAGGCCATCTGAATTATCAATGCCACACAGGTTTGCAATCTTCCATTATCAACTTGCTTCATTTCAGACCTGCAGTGAGTTAGCAAGGCCCATATGTGCCAGGTTCTGGACTAGGCCCTGAGACAAGGTTCTTGACCTCAAGGCGCTCACAAGCTAGGTAGAGGCAATATACACAACACGGTATGGAAAGTGCTGTAACCACCAGAGAGCGAGGCAGAGTGTCATGGGGGCTCTGCATGGACGAGAGCAGGGGCCAAGACAAGAGCTGTGCAACACTGCCCACAGGAGGTCATGCCTGAGCCAAGACGTGAGCGGTCAGCTTCAGGAGCATGAACAAAGAAAACTCTGTGTGTGTGCGTGCATGTGCAAGTGTTACTCACGAAAGAAAAGGCAGGAACAAAGCCACAGGTGCAAGAACTCCATGCTGATGTGTTCCAGAGTGTCCACGGAGCTCAGCACTGTTGTAGCATGAAGTGGCGGGGGTTTGGGGGGAAAACAGTTGTGTCATGTGGGGAACATATGGCCTTGGGAGTGAAAAGGATCTTAGTTCAAGCTCTAGTTTCATCACCCACTAACAGTGTGACCTTGAGTACCTTCTAGAATTTCCATAACCTTCAAAGTCTGGTTAGTAACATATACCTCTGAGGGTTGGTATAAGGGTCAAGGGAGGTGATGGGTGGGTTGTGAGAGCAAAATGGGCTAGCAAACTGGTAAAAGGACAACACAGCCACCAGAGAGGACATTCACTCACTCTGTAAAGCAAGAAAGAAGTTTTTTTTTAAGAATTCCATCCATGGCTTCTTCCATCAACAACAATGACAGAAGGAGTCATTTAAGAAAGAAAACCCAACGGCATGGCAACATCGCTTGAATCTCCTATTTTTCCTGTGTCATTGTCAGGCAGGTGAAAGAAAGGCCGTCAGGGAGATGATGAATCACGAACACAAGGGGCACCTTTCAAATGGCAGCCCCTTAGGGGGACCTCCCCAGTGCCTAGCCCGACACAAGCTCCACGCGCATCCGTTGTGTGCCCAGTACTTGTCCCTGCGTGGACACCGATGGGGTGTGAAAGAAACCTCCCCTCAACGTAACATAAAGCCCACTTCTGACTCGCCAGGAGCTGCATGACAGATGCAGAGGTTCTTTCAAGCAAATGAATCAGCACCTCAAGCATTTAAAATAGTTGGGGGGCGGGGAGGGGTGTTTTTTTTTAAGAATTCCATCCATGGCTTCTTCCATCAACAACAATGACAGAAGGAGTCATTTAAGAAAGAAAACCCAACGGCATGGCAACATCGCTTGAATCTCCTATTTTTCCTGTGTCATTGTCAGGCAGGTGAAAGAAAGGCCGTCAGGGAGATGATGAATCACGAACACAAGGGGCACCTTTCAAATGGCAGCCCCTTAGGGGGACCTCCCCAGTGCCTAGCCCGACACAAGCTCCACGCGCATCCGTTGTGTGCCCAGTACTTGTCCCTGCGTGGACACCGATGGGGTGTGAAAGAAACCTCCCCTCAACGTAACATAAAGCCCACTTCTGACTCGCCAGGAGCTGCATGACAGATGCAGAGGTTCTTTCAAGCAAATGAATCAGCACCTCAAGCATTTAAAATAGTTGGGGGGCGGGGAGGGGGGGGGAGTTAATTTAGAACTTTCTGTTAAGATGAGCTTTGCTAGTTTCTCTTAGGGAGAATAAAAAGCCCCTAATGATGATGAGTAAATGCCTGTGCTCTGGGGAAACATTAAAGATGAGCGGCTACTCTTCACCAAGGCCTTCCTTAATTCTGTGTGAGAGGGAAGTCTGCAGAAGAATACAGCCCTTGCTAACTTGGGAAATCATCCTGTCTCCTGCAGCTATGGCTTTGTTCATGCTCTTTCTTGCATGAACAACACGCACGCACGCACACACACATACACACACACACGGAGAAAAGGGGATGAATCATCATGTCTGCAGGGTTGAGACCTCTATCTTTTATAAACATCATGCTCGATGGAAGAGATGTCTAAATACACAGACCATCCTTGGGGACGCCTTCTAAGCAGTCTTCAGGCAGAAGCCTGTGGAGCCTAGGAAGAAAGCCGTGGCAGAACCACAAATGGAGAAGATCCCCTGATCAAGAAATTATCCTTCAAAGGTTTAGAGTGACCCTCCTTTTTTTTTTTTTTTTTTTTTTTAGGGAAGGAAGGCCCATCCAACTGCAGTAAAAACCATCACTGCAGACTCTGGGTCCCTAGAATCAGGATTGATTTGCGGGGTTTCTCTGAAGCCCGCCAGCAATAACAAGCACCAAGTTCCTAGTATGCCACTAGGGGAGCCACACCTCGTCACTCTGGTGGTGAACACAGCTTCCCAAAGATGAATGCTTAAAAAAAAAAACNTTTTTTTTTTTTTTTTTTTTTTTAGGGAAGGAAGGCCCATCCAACTGCAGTAAAAACCATCACTGCAGACTCTGGGTCCCTAGAATCAGGATTGATTTGCGGGGTTTCTCTGAAGCCCGCCAGCAATAACAAGCACAAAGTTCCTAGTATGCCACTAGGGGAGCCACACCTCGTCACTCTGGTGGTGAACACAGCTTCCCAAAGATGAATGCTTAAAAAAAAAAAAAAAAAAACCCCAATTATCATGCCTATGACCATTCTGAGGGCAGATCGAAATAAACAAATGAACCATGCAAAGGCAACCTCTACTTATACTGCCAGAGGCCAGAATTCACACTAGCCCTGGTCCCTACTTCCCAGTTCAGAGCACCAGATAGGGCAAGTCCAGGGTCTTCTTCCAAAAGACTTACTTTTCCCTCAAGAGAAGATTCTCCATTCTTGATTTTCAACAGGTGAGAAAAGGATGAAGTTTTGCCCTAGAATGGGGTGAAGTGGGGAGAGCTTTCAGACCTGAGCCTGGGTTCTGGGGACTATTTCACCAGGGTACTGCTGAGTGAAGTACCTTCAGGACCTTTGTTATTTTTTTATTCTATTCAACTGTTTGGACCAAGAGATGATCCTAAAACCCCCTGCCAGCTCTAAGTTTGTTTCATGATACTAAGTGAAAGTAGCACAAATCAAGTTGACTCTTGGTGGATACGAATGAGTCAGTTGCTAACTCAGTGTCACTTAAAGGTGGAAAAAGTGGGGAAAAACAAAACAGGCCTTGACTGGGGATCCTTGAAAATCTTGCCATTTAGTGACTTGGATGAAAGACTGAAAGCTGCTGAAAGTGTACTCAGTGCTTCCTCTCAGAAAGTGTGACCATTATCAGTCATTTAGTCATTTACAGAAGCAAGCTATCCAGCAAGTCTGCCAAAAGTTAGGTAATTGTGGTGGTGGCGGTGGGGGGAAGGTGGGCAGAACAGATCCTAAATCTGTAGCCCAGGAAGACGACAGTAGGCACAAGCCCAGGTATGTGTATATCACAAGGACTGTGGCACACTATACAAGATGGAGCAGGAGACAGGCTACTGAATTAACGTGAATTCTCAACCTCTAAGTGTGAAGCAGGTATCAGTGGCCTCCAACTCGCTGTCATCTGCCTCGATACATAACATGCCTCTGTTTGATACCTTCTGTCACTCCCAAAGCGACCCCCAAAATTCACTGCCTCAACACACACCGGCATTTTTGAGTTTCAGAACAGCCAAAAACAGCATCTGAAAGCCTTCCAACATAGCTCTGTCCCTCCTCGTACCTAAAATGAGCCACTGTTCCATTTCCACAGGCTTTTCTTCAGCAGATTGACAAGGTAACATCTGCTTCAGAAACAGATGTTTATGCCAGAATTCTCTTCTGCTCATTAATGCTTTTCCGGTTAACATCTAACTATCTCACTCATTAGTTCTTAATAATACTTTTTGTATCCAAGCCATGCCAAATACGCACTCTTTAGAGTTCTGTATTATTGTTGCTTCTGTTGCTGTTGAATTACGCTGCTGAATAAAGGAAAAGTAAAAATAAGCCCCTCTAAGAAGGCTGCTGTGTGTCAGAGCTCTATCTTTGTGAACTGAACAAGCTGAAATCAATTAAAAGTGTGTGTTTAGAGAATGCATCTCAGCTGTCTAATTGCACCACCTCTGCTTTAGGGCCAAAGTTTGACTTCCTGCCAAATTGCCATCAAAATGGGCGTCCGTCAGCGCTGCTACAACTGCCACTTGCCTGGGCGTGATTCAAGAGCTTGTTTAATGAAGGAAGCCCAGGCTGCTCTGGGGCTTGGCGCACAGGCTCCTGCTTCCCAGAGGCAGGCCTCAGCGATGGTGCCCAGACAAAGGACACCACAGAGCCCTCTGGGATGAGAGTTCTGGGATTGAGTTATCGATCCCACCCAGCCCCCATGGTCTGACAGGCCTAACAGATTAACTCTAGGGAGCATTCACATGATGGTCTCTACTGGCCCACGTGCAACTTCACATAAAGAGAACTGCTTCAAGGAAAGCAGAGTCAACACGCTTTTGCTAAATACCTAGCTAGGTACTGTTGATCCATCCATTATTAAAACCACAGCACTGTTTCTATGGTTCCATACCCAACAGAAGCAAAGGGAAAACGAAAGGTTCACTTTTTCACTATTTGTAATACAAGGGCAAAGGTTAAAATTATATTTGAAACACTTTTTAGAAACACTTTTAAATACTTCCTGGTGATCCCAAGGATGGGCTTTTACGTTTCAAGAAGTCAACACCATAGTCAAACAATCAAACAAACCAAGAGAGAAATAAGGCTACTGTTGGTCTGTAAGATAAGGCAAAATCCAATCCTCCAGGGAACCTGTGCCAACACAATGTATTGTTTGGGGTTAGGAGAAAGAATGTTTAATAAATCATCAACTATTGTTTCCATGGTTACAACAGATGTATAGTCACCTATATTGTTTAGCTTGGTGTGATCAGTCCTATAGGAAAGAAATGATTAAGGGTCTTGGTAATAAGCAAATATGGAACTCAGTTTACTTAAAGGCTGGCATACTATCCAAAAAATCTGAAATAAAATAGAAATTTAAGTCTAATCAAACAAATTATCAGCCTCCAGACTTCTTGGTAGCCAAGGTCTTTTTATTCCAATGAACTTGACTGCAGCTCCATAACATGCTCTGTTCTTTTTATAGCATGCTCTTTCCTTTTCACTGAAGTGGCTGCTTTTCAGCAAAATTACTTGGCAAATACTGTTTTATCAAGTATAAATCAGATATGCTACTCTGGAATCTAAACCCACAAAGGATATGCCCCCAGAACACTACATAATAATGAAAACTAGAAATACCGCATCATTGCTGCCAAAAGAAATGGAAAAATATGAATGAGAATGATCCCTGGGTGTGTCTTCTACGAGATTCCACTTAAATAACATTCTCCACTTATTTAAATCTCTACAATCTGATGGGCTTACACAGTGCAAAACAAAAATCACATTTTAGGAGGAAATTAAAATGTTCTGAACAGCTCTGGGTGGTGCTGGCATTATGTAAGGAATGGTGAGTACTAACCACAGTCAGAATCTCTCTCCCTCCAGTTGGCAGACACCATCTGAGGTTTCAAAGCAATGTGTGAAGGGAGTTCAAACTAGAGACTCAGGGGCTTCTCCCCAGCTCCTCTCTCCAGATACATTCCAGAGGGAGCCAGGCGATTGTGTAGGGAAATGATGATGTAGGTGCAGACCTATGCCTTCTAACCCCCATTCCTCTTGCCCTTTAAAACACTGCCCACCTGCAGACCCAGTCTCCCGCTGCCATCTTTACTCACTGTGAACAGTGCTGCCTGGGGCTGCTGGACTACTTTCATCTTCTTGGACTCCCTGGTCAGACTGATGGCTGACAGCTCTCTCCTGTGACTGAGGCTACAATATTTTCTCAATTATCCCACAAAGAGGTAAGTGAACAACAACAACAAGGCAATATTCTTCCATCTCTAGTAGTTTTCTAAATCTTAACTAGAAAGAAAAGCTTCCTTTCCTATGACTGGACTGGCTTTGCTGCTGGTTTATAATTTTAGTGATCTGTTTATGGCTGTGCTAGCCTCCACTGCGGCATGTGGGCTTCCTCTAGTTGCAGCAAGTGGTGGCTGCTCTCTAGTGGCACTGTGCAATTTCCCACCGCAGTGGCTTCTCTTGTTGTGAAGCAGGGCTCCAGGGGACGGGCTTTAGCAGTTGCAGCACATGGGCTCCACAGTTATGGCTCATGGGCCCAGCTGCTCCTCGGCATTGGGATCTTCTTGGACAAGGGATTAAACCAGTGTCCTCTGCATTACAAGGCCAACTCTCAACCACTGGACCACCAGGGAAGCCCTCCTGGGTTCTTTTTAATTTGAATACATTAGGTGCTATTAGAGACTATCCTGGACTCAGTTTCCCCAAGACACAGAGCAAGGTCTAGCACTAGGTCATCAGGTTATGGGTCTATCAAGGGCATGAGTCAAGCAAATGATGTGAGGCCAAAGGCATACAGCAGGTTATCTGGGCATTATCCCCTAAGCCTGGAGATGTGGCCAAGCAACACAGTTCTATCTCCACCACCAATGGCTGAGCTGTTGGTTCACAGGCAGCTGAGAATGGCCCACCCATGATACATTTCTTGGTAGAGTGGTGACTTGGTAGAGTGGTAGGGCAAGAATGATCATCTGGACATGCAGGGTTGTAGCTCTCCTTGAGGAAAGCAGACTTTGCATCAATCCCTGGAGGCGGGGGGGTGGCTGTCGCAAAGCTGTCCTCATCATGACTGACAACTTGACAGCCATCTCCAAAGCTAACAAACTGAGAAGGGGAAGGTGCAAGGCAGGACTGCTCTCTTGCTCCAAAGGTCTCTAAGTAGCTTACGTGCCATCAACAATCATTCACCATTAACAGAGGTCTAGAGCTCTGAAACAGGGTTTGAGCAGGGTAAGAGCTGAATGAAAGTAAAAAAATGTCCATCACACTCACAGACCAGAGAGAACAGAGATGACTTTGAGGGGGGTGGTGGGTGAACTATAGACTTAACTGTTTCCATTGCCAAGTCCCATGAGGCCCATGATGGCCTGAGATCGTCACCAAAGCCCAACATGGCCCAGAGCTTTGACTACACCAAAGTCCCAGTTGTAGTACTTGAACCCAGGAGAGACCCTAACACTGATGAACTTGGCAGGTTCAAGGTGCAATACTCATTGGAAATACCCAGCCTTTTCTCCCAAGGACAGAGGATGAAGAGGCTTTCATTTCTCTAAGAAGGGGTGACTCTTCCTTTAGGTGAGTAAGCCAAAATGCTGAGATTTCTGTATTTTCCAAGGAGACCTCCAAGTACTGTGAACTCTTGCCCCTAGAAACAAGCCTATAAATTTAGGTGGCAGAGATTCACCATCAAGTCACAGGAAGATCTAGACCATCAAATTGAGCTTAGAGTGGTATTTTAATCTCTCACTCTATTTAATCAAGTGACTACAAGGTATAAGCAGAATCCATGTACCTTACACTCCCTTGTCTGGCCTATTTGAATAGATAACAGTATAGAGCCCAGGCTTTTCTAGGCCTCATCCCTAGGTGATGACCCTCTGGCTAGATGGCAAACCAAGGAAGGCAGCTCACGTTCTCAGAAAGGGAGTTCCTCAGTGATGGCCTCAGCTCTCTCCAACAAGCTGTGATAAGACCCACATATGCACCAAGCACATCTTACTTTATTAGGAATGCAGTGATGCATCAGACAAGTGACCAACCCTCTGGGTGCTTACGTTTTAGTAGGGAATAGAGAACAGTTACACAAATAACTTGTAAACATGGAGAAAGATGCATGTCATAAAGGGGAGGAATAAGTTATTTTCAGCTTAGATACGAAAGATCAGGAAGAAATGGGAAACATCTTTTGAACAACCAGTAGGTATCCAGTTGGACCAGATGCTGGGGATACAGTGACACATATAAGTCACGTGCTGCACTTTGAGGGGTGTAACACATTCAATAGACAACTATTTACAATAGCTGTGACATAGAAGACTGAGAATAGACATATATGCAAAGTGCCTCAGGAGTGAAAAAGAAGAGCTCTTTTGCAGAAGTGAAGAGATAAATTTACTAGAGATGCTATCTGAGCTGGTTAAGGAAAAGGTAAGCCCACATTTCATCAAGCAGAAAAGAGATGAGAATTCCAGGGAGTAGGCACTACATCTCCATGAGGGCTCTTTTTCCCACCCCCCCCCCATCCCTACCACCCTTGATTCTTGGGGGTCTAGCAGTGCCTGAAACATCATGGATGTTCAATCAAGGTTACTGAATGAGTCAGAGAATTCAGGACACAGATGGACAGAATACCCTTTGGGGGCAAAACTGTAATCAGGGGAGTCACTGGGAAGATTCTTGTTTTTGAAAAATGCTTCCAGCAGTCTAGAGCGTGGGAGTGAGCTGGCTTCATTAGCGAGAAACTAGAAGGTTCGGGTGAATGCTATACATGGTCTGAAGGGCTGGGAAGACCGGGATGTGCAGAGATGATCACAGAAGGCAGTTTTCAGAATTTTTTCAGATACTAAATACAGGGATTTATTACCCAAAAGATACTATTCAGAGTATTTGTCTCTCTCTTTTTTTAAAGGCATTACCTTTTACAAGACTTATTTTCTGGAAATAAAGAACTTTTCATAACACATACTAATGATTTAAAAATAAGCTATATACAAAGCCAAAAGACTTTGATACAACTAAACAAGGTCAGTGGCTACCCATCTGAGGAATCCTGGCAACTTTGTAAATATCAACTCAGTCTGGGGGCTGGGCCATGGTGACAAATGCATTTTCCAATTTCATGGAGAATGAGATAAGACAGCGCCAAGGTTGTGCAAGGATACAAAATCGCAGAGTACATAAACTGGAGGTTTTAAACACTATTTTTTAAAGCAGCAGAACCCTTACCTTAAAATCATAGGCCATAACCAGCAGGCAAATCAGATATGCAACAAGAACGTTTGTTTGAGATGGCAGAGTAGGGGCTGGGGGACCCCAGGGGGGGTCATTTTCTGTCCCCTCTCAGCCCTGGAGGCAGCCCACAGAGACCCTGAATGAACCCACCCTGGAGTCCCCCTGGGACATGAAGTACTCTCCTCGATTCAAGAAGACTTCCCAACTGGCCCAGCTTCCACACCAGAGACCCAGGTCCTCAGAACGACAAGATGCACTCCAAAGCCATCTGGACTGGACTTCCGGCTGCTTCTTGTACAGTCACCAGTAGGTCTGGAAATACGAATCACGGACAACAAAGGAAAACTCCTCAAATCTGTCCACACGTGGGAGAAGTGAAAGTAGCACCAGGTGGGTTCCTCTTGATGAGTCCTGGAGCTGGGGTTCTACAGAGGAGATCCTGAGAACCCTGGGGCAGCACCTTGCCTAGGCACTCACACACATGGGGGAAGGCTGCAGCTGAGCCAGAGCCCAAGGCCCCAGGACTTCTACTGGGTTCTGAGGCATAGTGGCTGTGTCTGCCAAGGTCCCTTATGGAGCTGCTGCTTTCAAGGGAAAAACTGAAACTGGGCATATCCTGTATCTAGCACTCTGGTATATGCATGCAATGCAATGCATTGTGGGTGAATCCAAGGACATTTGGACCTTTAGCAGAGACTGACAAGCTCATTTAGTAGCATCCATTCACAGTCCACCAGAAAATGCTGAATCTCACTTATAGACATGGTGAAATTCAGGCAAAGGCAGCCAAACAGCACTGAAAGCTATTTTGGACATGCATATTTTAACACCAGAAATCTTTATTTTTCTTAATAAAAGAAAAATTATGTTACAGCAGAGAAGGGCCTATGAGAGAGGTTATAATCCCCATTTCAGAGATGGAGAAACTGACAAGGGCAGGCTTCCAGACAGGGAATGAATGCCGAACCTTCCTCATGCACAGCAGCCGTGGAGCGCACACAAAGGGCTTCCACAGTCAGCAAAATGCAGCCTCTGGGTGCCTAGGGAAGGCAGTTTGGAGTCATTAAAAATCAGTCCTGTCGCATCCCAAAAGGACATCTGGATAAACATGCACTGGGGAGACATGACTAGCGGGCTTACCTGAGGAATTTAATCCAAGGGTGCTTTAAATTCACAGTACTTCTGCCCTGGTCTGCGCTTTCCCTACTGATAGAGTGGCAATTCTCTAAGCACTTCACAGGAGAATTTACCTTTCATGTCTTTCTCACAAACCCTTTCCAGGAAATAAAAATTAAGGCCGCTAATTGTATATAAACCATCCCATCTAAACAGTCTTTCCCCATTCTTTCTGAGTTTCTTTTCCTGATCCCTTTGTAAATGGATTTCACACTCTAAAGGTTGCAGGCTGACATCCTCAGGGACCAGTCTTATCCATTTATGTGTAGGATCCAGAGAAGATGCTTGCCCTCTCTGCACACAGACTCTAAGCAGCTGGAGAGAAAGGAGGGAGTTGGGGATAGCAAGAGAAACAACAGGGTTACCAGAATCCAGGGCTGTCCTACTGAAAAGCAGTGCCCACGGTAACAGCAAGTCTACTCCTGAACTGGCCTATTAGCAAGGCTTCTTTGAAATAGCGGGGAATTATTTTCTAAAAGGGATATTCCTTGGATCTCAGTGGTAAAGAATCTGCTTGCCAAGCAGGAGACACGGGTTTGATTCCTGGATGGGGAATACTCCCCTGGAGAAGGAAATGGTGACCCACTCCAGTATTCTTGCCTGGTAAATCCCATGGACAGAGGAGCCTGGTGGGTTCCAGTCTATGGGGTTGCAAAGAGCCAGACACGACTTAGTGGCTGAGCATACTTTCTAAAACGTACGGATTTGAATATACAGCAACGTCTTTCATACTTGCATTGAATACAGTAGAATGAGAAAGAAGCTCAAAATACTCCAAACTCTCTCTGATTCAGAGGTCTCCTCCAAACCCCTTAACGCAAGCGTATTTGCTCTGCAATTTGGTCCCAGGTCATCTCTTCAGCCCCCATGTTCTCCTCTTCCCCATCCCCTCATGATTCTTCCCCAACATCCTACAACCCAACTGCACCACTGTTTTCTCCTTTGTCCTAAAATGCCCTTCTCCAGACCTCCACCCCCTTCACCTGATTTAAAAGCCCAGCCCTTTCTTGGCAAAGCCTTTCCTGAAATCCACTAGCAGGTCCGAGTGTTCTCCATGCAGGGAACTGCACACCTCACAAGTCCCTCTAGTCTCTGCTCCCATTCACCATGTATAATTACTTGTGGAGAGTCAGCTCTCTCCACCAGGTGATGAGTTTCTTGACAGTGTAGTCAATGTCTAATTTATCTTTGTGTGGTCTGGAAAACTCTGGAAGCAAAGTGCCAGACACATAGCAGGTAGTCAGAAAATGTATGGTGAAAAAAAAATGGAGACTGTACTCCTAGCTTGACTCAGCAAAACAGACCATTTGAGTGACACAGTCGGATGTGTGAAGAGTTCATTGCAATAGCAAGAAATTGGCAACCATCTCAACAGCCCTCAATAGGATGAAGTGTAAACAATCTGCCCACATTAGGGAAGACTCTGGAATCACTGATAGAGTCTATTGATAGAGGCAGGTCTATGTTACTGACACGGACAAAGGAAATGGAATAGCGTGTGGAAAATAATGGAAAAATAAATAAGGAAGTCTTAGCTATAATTATCCTGGAACAACAAATGATACTGCAGATTTGAGAGGTTAATTCTAATTTTTCCATCCTATGCATTTTCTTAAAAGTTTGAAATTTTACAAATATGTGTTATGCTTAGAACTTTATAAATGGATTTTTTTTTAATTTTTGAAAAATTTGAAAAAGGATTTCAAAATTTCTGTTAAGCTGAAATTTTTTAAAAAAATGAAGTACAGTTGATTTACAATGTTGTATTCACCAGTGCACAGTAAAAGTGGTTCAGTTATACATCTACATACAGTTTCCCATCATGGTTCACTCCAGGATATTGGATATAGTTTCCTGTGCTATAGAGTAAGACCTTTTAATTTTACTTATTCTATACGTGGAATGTAATAGAGGTGTCCAGGTTAACAATCTTCACAATTAAATCCATCTAGTAGATGAAACACTCTGTTATGGACCCAACAAGTTCCTTAAAGTATAAAGACAAAATAGTGGAACCATGCTGTGAGGGCTCAGGACATTTTCCATTATGTTTGAGATCAGCTTCTCTCTGGCACAAACAGTGCTTTGGAAAACTAGCCCCTGCTGGCCTGATATGCAGATTTATTTCAACTCAATAGATATCTACTGGGCACTTCCCGTGAAGAAGGCACACATGCACGGCAATGGATGCAAGAGAAAAAGTGAATGACACAGAGTCTAGCATCTCCAGGCTCCTCCTCTCCCAGGGGAGACCAACACCAGGCCTTTCAAACAAAGCAGAACAGGAGAAGCACCACGCCAAGAAACAAGCAAATGGGAGGGGGAATAGTTTTAACAGGATGACTGGAAGATCTTGGGGAAGAAAAAGATGGAAACAGGGTCCAGAAAGTTTAGACTGACCAGCTAGAGACAGGGGAGAATTAGAGAGGTGTCTGCCTTGTCCCGTTATCTTGCTGTCCTGGCACTATGGACTTCTGGCCATTTGGGATATTTGGACTCATTTGGGATATTTAGAAAATCCCAATTTTCAAGTACTTTCTGTATGAAAAGTCAATGCAAGACTCACACATACATATATGCATTTAAAGCTCTATCTGGGCTATAAATCACTTCACGTGCCATAAACCACAAGGCACTATACCAAGTATTAAGCCTGACACACTACTGCCTTCCATTCCCAGGGTAATGATGTAGCTCTCGAATACTGGGTCATCTCAGTGTGTACAAAATGCTTTGGCAATTTAATTCTTACTTCACAGTTTAGAAAACTGATACCCAAGGCAAACAATCTCCTGAGCAGCCAGGAACTAAGCCTCAAAGCCCTGTGCCTGGTTTAAACCTATTTGCTTATACTAAACCCTAGTTGATATGTTGGTCTTGGAAGAGAATTACTCCTCCAATGCTTAACAACCCACCTGCCAATGAGGGAGATGTAAGAGAAGTGGGTTCGACCCCTGGGTCAGGAAGATCCCCTGGAGAAGGGCATGGCAAGCCGCTCCAGTATTCTTGCCTGGAGAATTCCACGGGCAGAGGAGCCTGGGGGGCTACAGTCCATTGGTTCGCAAAGAGTCAGACACTACTAAAGTGACTTAGCACATATGTGCTTAACACCAAGCCATGAAGGCTTCTAAGTCTCTGATTATCTAGAAAGACATCAGTGAAAGGTATCAACAAGGGAATGCAGTGAAGACTGGAGGAAAACCTCCCTCCTTGTACAGTCAGGAAAGAACCAAGCAAGTGTTAAACAATTACCCCTCATTCGTGTTGCTTTAAAGCAAACATAAGTGCTCTTGATTACTGTTATTGGAATGTCTAAACTTTTTAAAATAATAAGTACCACTTAGGAGCAATTGTTATTTCAACTGTGAATTAAGATCACAAGTCTTTTGTTTAAAATACAACCATGGGTTCTACCAAACCCTTCCAAAGGTGCATGGCTGTGATGTGTTTGCAGGCTATGTATGCTTCAGTGAAATTTTTCATTTCAAATTAGGTTGGTTTATGGCAGAAAGGGCTAAATGAAAAGTCATCATCAGACAGATCAAGAAATGGGGCCATTCTTTACCTAGAAGGAGCAATTAGCTGAAACATCTGGGAAAGTTTATCTTTCATAGACTGTCGATTTTAAAAAGGTATGAAAGAATCATTCTAAAAACACCTAAATACTGTGTACCCCAGTGATCATTCCTATCTGCCTATTTATTCAAATTGAAGTAGGAGTTGCAAATTTTCCTTGAATGAGATACCATACCTTCCAATATGGAATTCTACAATGTGCTTCTGGTTCTCAAACTCCCCGCACGGGCAGGTTTGGGCAGATTCGATTTGCATCCATCTATCTACATATAGGCTCCCCTATTGGCTCAATGGTAAAGAATCCTCCTGCCCATGCAGGAGAAACGGGTTCAACCTCTGGGTCGGACAGATCCCCTGGAGAAGGAAGTGGCAACTCAGTCCAGTACTGTTGCCTGGAAAATTCCATGGAGCCTGGTGGGCTACAGCCCATGGGATCACAAAAGAGTTGGACACAACTTAGTGATTAAACAACAGCAGTAATCTATATATAGATATATAGGAAAAGTGCCTTGTTCTTGGCTTGTTCATACCACTCATTAATTGTCTGTAGAACGAACAAATTTAATAGGTAACAACTGCTTACATTTATCTATATGGAAGCACCAGCAGCGACACAACCTGCTATGGCGAATTCATTCGATTATCTCCAAAAATACAATCTATTTTGTCCTCCACTGGATCCCCCACAGGAGAGAGAACAGCTTCCTTGGAACATTACCTCCCTTGTTTAATTTGCTAGATAAATTAGGGAAGATCCAAGGAGAATGAGAGATGTAGGCTCATATTTCACAGGCATTCTTAATAGTTATCAGACATGAGGTTGTTGTTAATCAGACATATGTTGATTGCTATTTACTAAAATGTTACTTATGACTTCCAAAGTAAAACATACATATATCCCCTATCAAAAGAAAAAAAATCTCCAAAACTATTTTCATCAAGTTTGTGTACCCTGTTCAGATCTATTTTTATTTCCAGCAAGTTGAATTCATTCCATTTTTAGTGGAAACTCCTTTAGGAAACACTCAAAACCTGCGTTTTGAGAAATGAAGTTAATGGGCCAGAACTGGTTTATCATGAAATACTCATCAAGTCAGAAAATAAAGTTCAAAGCCTTCTGCCCTTAGGTGAAGGGAACTGTTTGCAGGACAATCTCAGAGTAACTATCTAAAGGTCATTTTCCAGAGTTAGTAAAGAGAGTTCTAGTAGTGATGGACTTGGATTCCGTACTATTCTTTCCTGCCATACATAATTTATAAAGGAGAGAACACATTTAATATACTCAATAAAGTGGTCAATCACCTTAAATTAAAAACATAATTCAAAAGAGCTGGTGCATATATATATATATGGTTAAGTCCCTTCACTGTTCACCTGAAACTCTCACAATATTGTTAATCGACTATATCCCAATACAAAAAGTTAAAAAAAGTTTTAAAAGAGCCAGAAGTCAGCCTGTTCCTCTGTTTGCCACATCTAGTTACGAGAGGTCAGTTTTTAAATGTTTCCCAACCGGAAAGAGCATTTTTGAAAAGCTGGCAGAATAGGGGTTCCACACGAAAGCAGCAGAATGGCTTGCCCTTGCTCCATGGCAGGGATCCCAGGACCCAGAGAGCAGGCATTTGTTTGGAACGAGGGTCTCCACTTCCCCAGAAGGTGAAGGGTGATGGCACACTCCTGCACTTCCAGACTCTTGTTCTCAGTGGTACTTATCAGCCACCACATTATCTGTCACCAACACGTGCCCTCTTGTTACAATTAACTAGATCAAAGCTTATCTTACACTCCTTACAGTTTAGGTTAATGTCTGTCTGATGAGATTTGGGAATGGTTAATCACTTGCTTGGTACACGGATTCTTAGCAGCTTTAATTTATGAAAAATATACTTACTACTTTACCTGGAAGTCCGGCACAGGAGACCACTCTCAGCCCATCTTGTCTGTTACTCTACTGAAACACTTCTACTGTGTGGAATATTAGCTTATTATAAGATAGTTGCTTCCACCCAAATCCTCTTGAAAAAGCAGGCAGGCCTTATTCTTGCTTGCACATACTCATCACTCGTTAAACATTTGCAGAATGAACAAATTTAAAAGGTAATAACTGTTTAAATTTACCTACATGGAATTACCAACAGGAACAGATCAACCCACTACAGTATATCCATTCAACCCTTCATTCTTTGATGTCATCAATACTGAAAGGGCACTGGAAACACTAAGATGAATTAAACAGATATGGCCCCTGCTCTGTTGACAGTTAATGGAGAAAAAGAGACACTGAACAAGCATACAAATGATAGTCCAACTGCAAACTTTGACAAAGGATATGAAGGAAAAAGCAGGGGTATGTAGCTGCTGCTGCTGCTAAGTCGCTTCAGTCGTGTCCGACTCTGTGCCACCCCATAGACGGCAGCCCACCAGGCTCCCCTGTCCCTGGGATTCTCCAGGCAAGAACACTGGAGTGGGTTGCCATTTCCTTCTCCAATGCGTGAAACTGAAAAGTGAAAGTGAAGTCACTCAGTCGTGTCCAACTCTTAGCNTGCTGCTGCTGCTGCTGCTAAGTCGCTTCAGTCGTGTCCGACTCTGTGCGACCCCATAGACGGCAGCCCACCAGGCTCCCCTGTCCCTGGGATTCTCCAGGCAAGAACACTGGAGTGGGTTGCCATTTCCTTCTCCAATGCGTGAAAGTGAAAAGTGAAAGTGAAGTCACTCAGTCGTGTCCAACTCTTAGTGACCCCGTGGACTGCAGCTTACCAGGCTCCTCCATCCATGGGATTTTCCAGGCAAGAGTACTGGAGTAGGGTGCCATTGCCTTCTCCTGTGTCTTCTCTGGACCTCCTGAAAAGAATAAATCGAGACTCCCAGAATGGTTGTGCTGATAAAATTAGAGTTGGGACAGTTTTATCTTTTGCTTCAGGCTTCTTGGTGGCCTCACATTTGGAGAAACCCCCAGGCAGGAAGCAATGTCCCCACTCTAGGTGTGCACAGCAGGTAGCCACTGTCCTATAAATTGACTTGAAACCCACCTGGGGTGGCCACAGCTGAAAGCAGAAGCGACTCAGAGGGAAGGAAGCATTTGATATAGAGGGTTTTAAGAAGAAAAATCACAAGGCCCAATCTGTGTTTTTTAAAACTATCATGCTGGTTGCTGCTTGGAGAATAGATTTGAGCACAGCCCAGGGGAAATGGAACCGGTGATGCTGTGGTCAAACACCGACTTTCCAACACAATCTGTTGATGAGACAGAGCCAGGTTTATTGCTTTCTGTGGGGAAGCAGAATGGGATTTGGGCTGTTTCTTGGAAAAGAAAAAGCAAGGTCGAATTTTATGGAGAATTTGAATTGTGATTTAAGATGCGCCTGTCAAGCATGGAAGCTCGATTAGAATCATGATATAGCCATTTAGGACTGCTGAAAAATAGCAAAGTGAAAATTTTAAAGCAAGGGGCTCATAGAATTCGGGGGTGTAAAATGTTTAATTTTTTTTTATTTTATAATTTATAATTTATTTTTGGCTGTACAGTCTCTGTTTCTAGGCGAGCTTTTTCTCGAGTCGCAGCGAGTTGGGGCTACTCTCTATTTCCTGTGGTGGGGGGGGTGGTTCTAGTTGCCCTGGCATCTCTTGCTGCAGAACGCAGGCTCTAGGGTACATAGGCTTCAGTAACTGTGCATGTAGGATCTTCCTGGATCAGGGCTTGAACCCATGTCTCCTGCATTAGCAAGCAGTTTCTTAACCACTAAGCTACCAGGGAAGCCCTGTTGATGTTTTATAGCCAAAATTCAATGGATCTTCCAGGAGGTTCCTGTAAGGAACAATCAAATTCTTTGCCTGGGGCAAATATCTCCTCGAAAAGTAAAGTGAAAGTGAAGTCGCTCAGTCGTGTCCGACTCTTTGCGACCCCGTGGACTGTAGCCCACCAGGCTTCTCTGTCCATGGGGTTCTCCAGGCAAGAATACTGGAGTGGGTTGCCCTTTCCTTCTCCAGGGGATCTTCCCGACCCAGGGCTCGAACCCACATCTCCCACATCGCAGGCAGACCCTTTAACCTCTGAGCCACCAGGGAAGCCCTGGAAAAGTAGTCATGCTAATGAATACAAAGGAATAGTAAACTGATAATAAAGTGGACAATTCTGGGAAAGGATGGTTCTTTCTGTTCTCTGAGTTCTGGCTCTGAGTGGAGGGTAAATGGCTTCCCTTCCTTGTGTCTAATTATAAAGAGGGAGCCCTGAGAATGGAGAGGAGTCAATGAATTCGTAGCATATTTGAGGCAGAAAACACAGGACTTCCTGTTGGACCAGATTGTGACATATCGAGAAGAAACCACACCACCTAGAAATCTCCTTAAGACGCTGCAATGAAGGTGCTAAGTAAGTTGGGCTAGGGGCATAAATTTGGATATCAGTTCAGTTCAGTCACTCAGTTGTGTCCAACTCTTTGCCACCCTATGGACCGCAGCATGCCAGGCTTCCCTGTCCATCACCAACGCTTGGAGCTTGCTCAAACTCAAATCCATTTAGTCGGTGATGCCATCCAACCATCTCATCTTCTGTCATCCCCTTCTCCTCCTGCCTTCAATCTTTCCTAGCATCAGGATCTTTTCCAAAGAGTCAGTTCTTCACATCAAGTGGCCAAAGTATTGGAGCTTCAGCATCAGTCCTTCCAATGAATATTCAGGTCTGATTTCCTTTAGGACTGACTGGTTTGATCTCCTTGCAGTCCAAGGGACTGTCAAGAGTCTTCTCCAACACCACAGTTCTAAAGCATCAATTCTTCGGTGCTCAGCATGCAATTATTACTTAAAGCTAAGGGAGAGCCGAAAATCACCTAGTGAAGGCTGCCTTCTCCCAGAGTGTGTATGTCATTATTTAAAAAAAAAAAACACGGTCCAAGGATGAAAATCTGGGGTGTTTCTAAGATTCAGAGGCACAGTTCAATTCAGTTCAGTCACTCAGTCGTGTCCGACTCTTTGCGACCCCATGAACTGCAGCACACCAGGCCTTCCTGTCCATCACCAACTCCTGGAGTTAACACAGACTCACGTTCATCGAGTCGGTGATGCCATCCAGCCATCTCATCCTCTGTCATCCCCTTCTCCTCCTGTCCCCAATCCCTCCCAGCATCAGACTCTTTTCCAATGAGTCAACTCTTTGCATGAGGTGGCCAAAGTACTGGAGTTTCAGCTTTAGCATCATTCTTTCCAAAGAAATCCCAGGACTGATCTCCTTCAGAATGGACTGGTTGGATCTCCTTGCAGTCCAAGAGACTCTCAAGAGTCTTCTCCAACACCACAGTTCAAAAACATCAATTCTTTGGTGCTCAGCTTTCTTCACAGTCCAACTCTCAACATGACCACTGGAAAAATCATAGCCTTGACTAGACGGACCTTTGTTGGCAAAGTAATGTCTCTGCTTTTGAATATGCTATCTAGGTTGGTCATAACTTTCCTTCCAAGGAGTAAGCGTCTTTTAATTTCATGGCTGCAGTAACCATCTGCAGTGATTTTGGAGCCCCCAAAAATAAAGTCTGACACTGTTTCCACTGTTTCCCCATCTATTTCCCATGAAGTGATGGGACCGGATGCCATGATCTTCGTTTTCTGAATGTTGAGCTTTAAGCCAACTTTTTCGCTCTCCTCCTTCACTTTCATCAAGAGGCTTTTTAGCTCCTCCTCACTTTCTGCCATAAGGGTGGTGTCATCAGCATATCTGAGGTTATTGATATTTCTCCCGGCAATCTTGATTCCAGCTTGTGTTTCTTCCAGTCCAGCGTTTCTCATGATGTACTCTGCATATAAGTTAAATAAGCAGGGAGACAATATACAGCCTTGACGTACTCCTTTTCCTATTTGGAACCAGTCTGTTGTTCCATGTCCAGTTCTAACTGTTGCTTCCTGACCTGCATACAGATTTCTCAAGAGGCAGGTTAGGTGGTCTGGTATTCCCATCTCTTTCAGAATTTTCCACAGTTTATTGTGATCCACACAGTCAAAGGCTTTGGCATAGTCAATAAAGCAGAAATAGATGTTTTTCTGGAACTCTCTTGCTTTTTCCATGATCCAGCGGATGTTGGCAATTTGATCTCTGGTTCCTCTGCCTGTTCTAAAACCAGCTTGAACATCAGGGAGTTCACGGTTCACATATTGCTGAAGCCTGGCTTGGAGAATTTTGAGCATTACTTTACTAGCGTGTGAGATGAGTGCAATTGTGCGGTAGTTTGAGCATTCTTTGGCATTGCCTTTCTTTGGAATTGGAATGAAAACTGACCTTTTCCAGTCCTGTGGCCACTGCTGAGTTTTCCAAATTTGCTGGCATATTGAGTGCAGCACTTTCACAGCATCATCTTCCAGGATTTGAAACAGCTCAACGGGAATTCCATCACCTCCACTAGCTTTGTTCTTAGTGATGCTTTCTAAGGCCCACTTGACTTCACATTCCAAGATGTCTGGCTCTAGATTAGTGATCACATCCTCATGATTATCTGGGTCGTGAAGATCTTTTCTGTACAGTTCTTCTGTGTATTCTTGCCACCTCTTCTTAATATCTTCTGCTTCTGTTAGGTCCATACCATTTCTATCCTTTATCGAGCCCATCTTTGCATGAAATGTTCCCTTGGTATCTCCAATTCTCTTGAAGAGATCTCTAGTCTTTCCCATTCTGTTGTTTTCCTCTATCTCTTTGCATTGATTGCTGAAGAAGGCTTTCTTATCTCTTCTTGCTATTCTTTGGAACTCTGCATTCAGATGCTTATATCTTTTCTTTTCTCCTTTGCTTTTCGCCTCTCTTCTTTTCAGTGCTATTTGTAAGGCTTCTCCAGACAGCCATTTTGCTTTTTTGCATTTCTTTTCCATGGGGATGGTCTTGATCCCTGTCTCCTGTACAATGTCACGAACCTCATTCCATAGTTCATCAGGAACTCTGTCTATCAGATCTAGGCCCTTAAATCTATTTCTCACTTCCACTGTATAATCATAAGGGATTTGATTTAGGTCATACCTGAATGGTCTAGCGGTTTTCCCTACTTTCTTCAATTTAAGTCTGAATTTGGAAATAAGGAGTTCATGATCTGAGCCACAGTCAGCTCCTGGTCTTGTTTTTGTTGACTGTATAGAGCTTCTCCATCTTTGGCTGCAAAGAATATAATCAATCTGATTTCGGTGTTGACCATCTGGTGATGTCCATGTGTAGAGTCTTCTCTTGTGTTGCTGGAAGAGGGTGTTTGCTATGACCAGTGCATTTTCTTGGCAAAACTCTATTAGTCTTTGCCCTGCTTCATTCCGCATTCCAAGGCCAAATTTGCCTGTTACTCCAGGTGTTTCTTGACTTCCTACTTTAGCATTCCAGTCCCCTATAATGAAAAGGACATCTTTTTTGGGTGTTAGTTCTAAAAGGTCTTGTAGGTCTTCATAAAACCGTTCAACTTCAGCTTCTTCAGCATTACTGGTTGGGGCATAGACTTGGATAACTGTGATATTGAATGGTTTGCCTTGGAAACGAACAGAGATCATTCTGTCGTTTTTGAGATTGCATCCAAGTACTGCATTTCGGACTCTTTTGTTGACCATGATGGCTACTCCATTTCTTCTGAGGGATTCCTGCCCGCAGTAGTAGATATAATGGTCATCTGAGTTAAATTCACCCATTCCAGTCCATTTTAGTTCGCTGATTCCTAGAATGTCGACGTTCACCCTTGCCATCTCTTGTTTGACCACTTCCAATTTGCCTTGATTCATGGACCTGACATTCCAGGTTCCTATGCAATATTGCTCTTTACAGCATCGGACCTTGCTTCTATCACCAGTCACATCCACAGCTGGGTATTGTTTTTGCTTTGGCTCCGTCCCTTCATTCTTTCTGGAGTTATTTCTCACTGATGTCCAGTAGCATATTGGGCACCTACCAACCTGGGGAGTTCCTCATTCAGTATCCTATCATTTTGCCTTTTCATACTACTGTTCATGGGATTCTCAAGACAAGAATACTGAAGTGGTTTGCCATTCCCTTCTCCAGTGGGACCACATTCTGTCAGACCTCTCCACCATGACCCGTCCGTCTTGGGTGGCCCCACACAGCATGGCTTAGTTTCATTGAGTTAGACAAGGATAACTGGTCCGTGTGATCAGATTGACTGGTTTTCTGTGATTATGGTTTCAGATGCCTCTCGCAACACCTACTGTCTTACTTGGGTTTCTCTTACCTTGGATGTGGGGTATCTCTTCACAGCTGCTCCAACAAAGCGCACAGTAGTAAGTATCAATGGTGGCACAGTAGTAAGTAGTAAGTATCAATTCTAAATGTATTTATTTGATGGCAAATAACAGGAAACTCTAGTTGACTGTGTGTCTTAGATGCAGGTGTATTCTGGTCACATAACATGAAGACTGGAGCTGGACAGCCCAAGAATGAGGCAGCTGCTCCGTTTATACTTTGGGGACCCAAGTTGTTTTATCGTCTCCCTTTAGAACGTAGATTTCTGTCCTCAAGCTTGTGGCTTTGTGGTCACAAGATGGCAGCTGTATCTTTGGACACACACCATGCAGATAGTAAGCAGAAGGGGCCCAGGGCAAGCCTGCCCCTTTGAGCCAAGAAATGAAAACTGCCCAGGAAGCCTTTACTCAGCCAGCTTCTTCACTGTCCAGAGCACATGTCCTGCCAACTCCAAGTGAGTCCAGAAAAGGAAGTCTTAACAGCTCGGGCACTGTGCTGACCTGAACAACACTGGCAGTGTATTAGTCGGGACGAGAGAAGGACCAAGTACTGTGTACACAGCTGGTGCTATGTGCCACCGGCAGATAATAAGAACCCAGGGGCTTCCCTGGTGGCTCAGTGGTTAAGAATCTGCCTGCCAATGCAGGGGACATGTGTTCGATCCCTGGCCTGCAAAGATCCCACATGCTGCAGAGCAACTAAACCCGTGTGCTGCAACCGCTGAGTCCACGCTCTAGAGCCCAGGAGCCCTAGGGCCCATTGTCCTTGGGAAGTGAAGCCACTGCAATGAGAAGCCTGCGTACCACAGGTAAAGAGTAGCCCTCACTCACCACAACTGGACAAGGCCTGCATGCAGCAAAGAAGACCCACTGCAAACAAAAATAAGTAAAATAAAGAACCGAGGAAGGGGGCTAACGGGTGGTGAGAGAAGGGAAAGGGAAAACACTGAGAGTATATGATGTTTCACAAACCAAAAGAGGCTGTTCTTTCAAGGAGGGGTCGAGGGGGTCAGATAGTCCTCAAGAATATGGGAAAGATGGGGAGGGGGGAGAGTACAGGATTTGGGAACATGGAGGTCATTGGGGACAGCGACAAGAGCTAGTACTACAATGACGTGGAGCCCAGGGGAAGTATACAGAGGAGAAGATGGGAGGTGAGAAAGTGGGGATTAATTTTATTTTAGAAGTTTTGTTAATGCAAGTTCATGTGCCCGACGCTCAAAGAGGTCAAACAAACTGAAACATCAGAGTGTGTGGAGCAGGGAAAGGTTGACTGCAGGGCCATGCAAGGAGACAGGTGGCTCAAGCCCTAAAAAGCCTCGAGCTCCCCTAAAGGTTTCAGCCGAGCATTTTTAAAGGGCAGGTGAGGGAGGGGAGTTTGCAGGGTCTGTGATCAGCTTGTGCACAATTCTCTGATTGGCTGATGGTAAGGGAAGAGGGTGGTGTCACGGGGGTTAGCATTATCAGTCCTTGAATTCCAGAAGACTTGGGACTGTGCTCATGGTCTTCAAGTACTTACCATCTTCCATTTGGTGGGGATTTTCACATCTGCAAAACAACTCAGGAAATGTGCATCAAATACTATCATCTAGGTACTTCAGGCTTCTAGGTGGCTCAGCGGTAAAGAAACCACTGGTCTGATCCCTAGCGTGGGAAGATCCCCTGGAGAAGGAAATGGCAATCCACCCTAGTATTCTTGCCTGGGAAATCCCATGGACAGAGAAGCCTGGTGAGCTGCAGTCCATGGGGTCGCAGAGAGTCGGCGATGACTGAGCGATTAAACAACAGCAACAAGATACTTCAGAGAGGAGCTAAAGCAGAGGACATGGGGGAAGGCCTGATGGAGTCCTGCTCAGTTACAATTTGGCCTTGAAAGGGGTGGTTGGGACGAGAAGCATGTGTAAAAAGGGTAGGATGTGTTAAGATGGAAAATATTGCCATCTATCTCACTAAATGGCCTTCAGGATACAGCAGATATTAAATAGTTTTAAAACATTAAGTTTCAGGGCCTCCTAAGCCCATTTCTTCCCAAAACCATACAGCATGGTACACAGAATAGGCTTTGGAGGCAGAAAGAGTTAGATTTGAAACCTAATTCTGCCTAGCTGTGTGATCTCAAGCCAGTTGCTTGACCATCTGTTTGTTCCTATGTAAAAAGGAACAACCACGGCTCAAAAGCCACGAAAGGATGTAGTGGTAATGTTAGTCACTCAGTCGTGTCTGACTCCTTGCAACCCCATGGACTGTAGCCCCCCAGGCTCCTCTGTCCATGGGCTCCTCCAGGCAAGAATACTGGAGTGGGTTGTCATTCCTGTCTCCACAGGATCTTCCCAAGCCAGGGATCGAACCTGGGTCTCCTGCATCGCAGGCAGATTCTTTCCCGTCTGAGCTACGGGAAATGAAAGGATAGAAGCCTGCAAAGTACACATCACAGTGCCTAGCACAGAGTAAATTATGAATAAGAGGCATTCATATTCTTCTTGAAGGCCAGATCCAGCATTTATACATCAAGGGGCTAAATGAAATTCCCACGAGACAGAAATAACAGACGCTTAATAACATTTTGTAATTTCCTTTGAGCTGAAGCACAGGAAGACAACCAGGCCCCATAAAGCCACACTCCTTAATGCACACAACCCAACTCACTCCTTTATGATTCCCCATTTGTAACTCAGCAGAAAATCATGTACCTGCTTGTCTCTCCGAGCCTCAAAGTATAGCCAGAGGGCTGAGCAGCAGCTGAGCATCTGCCTCCTCCTTGAAATTCAGGGTCAGCAGGAGGACAGACCCGCAAGAACATTTGCAAGGGGAGAGGGTTCTTTGCAAGGCAGATGGAAGAACAAATACTAAGCAAGAAGACACGTGGATGCGTAAGGATGAAAAAGTGTGTGTCACGAGAACTCTCAACGTGTGGGCTAACTTCATATTATTATGACTTTATCATCATTAGGATGCTGTTTACCTTTAATCGCCTTAGTTCTTTAGGAGAAGCTGCATGTGGGGAAAGAGGTGGGTCCCAGAAGGAAATTCGAAAGCATTTGTAGAGCAGAATGAAGGATTATAATGTCTCTCTCCTGCACACCACCCGGAATGACTCTTGGAGCTCTGATAGAATTACTGAGGATTGATGAAGATGCTTTGGTTTCCGGGGCTTCTGGCAGGAAACAGGGCCTACTCTGCTGCCTTTCCCTCCTCCGGGCAGCCCCAAGAGCCCAAACACTGGAGTCCAGCAGTTCAGTTCAGCTCAGTCGTTCAGTCATGTCCAGCTCTTTGCAACCCCATGGACTGCAGCATGCCAGGCTTCCCTGTCCATCACCAACTCCTGGAGCTTGCTCAAACTCATGTCCATTGAGTTGATGATACCATCCCACCATCTCATACTCTGTTGTCCCCTTCTCCTCCTGCCTACAGTTTTTCCTAGCATTGGGGTCTTTTCCTATGAGTCAAGTCTTTGCATCAGGTGGCCAAAGTATTGGAGCTTCAGCTTCAGCATCAGTTCTTCCAATGAATACTCAGGACTGATTTCCTTTAGGACTGACTGGTTTGATCTCCTTGCATTCCAAGAGACTCTCAAGAGTCTTCTCCAAAAACACAGCTCAAAAGCAACAATTCTTAGGTGCTCAGCTTTCTTTAACTCTCACATCCATACATGACTACTGGAAAAAACATAGCCTTGACTAGACGGAACTTTGTTGACAAATTAATATCTCTGCTTTTTAATATGCTGTTTAGGCTGCTGCTGCTGCTGCTAAGTTGCTTCAGTCGTGTCCGACTCTGCGCAGCCCCAAAGACGGCAGCCCACCAGGCTCCCCCGCCTCTGGGATTCTCCAGGCAAGAACACTGGAGTGGGTTGCCATTGCCTTCTCCAATGCATGAAAGTGAAAAGTGAAAATGAAGTCCCTCTGTCGTGTCCGACTCTTAGTGACCCCATGGACTGCAGCCTGCCAGGCTCCTCCGTCCATGGGATTTTCCAGGTAAGAGTGCTGGAGTCGGGTGCCACTGCCTTCTCTGGCTGTCTAGGCTAGTCATAGCTTTTCTTCCAAGGAGCAAGCATCTTTTAATTTCATGGCTGCAGTCACCATCTGCAGTGATTTTGGAGCCCAAGAAAATAAAGTCTCTCATTGTTTCCATTGTTTCTTCATCTATTTGCCATAGAATGATGGGACTGGATGCCATGATCTTGGTCTTTTTAATGTTGAGCCAGCTTTTTCATTCTCCTCTTTCACTTTCATCAAGAGGCTCTTTAGTTCCTCTTCACTTTCTACCATAAGGGTGGTGTCATCTGCGTATCTAGGGTTACTGATATTTTTCCCAGCAATCTTGATTCCAACTTGTGCTTCACTAGCCCGGCATTTCACATGATGTACTCTGCATATAAGTTAAATCAGCAGGGTGACAACATAGAGCGTTGACATACTCCTTTCCAATTTGGAACCAATCTGTTCTTCCATGTCTAGTTCTAACTGTCGCTTCTTGACCTGCATATGGATTTTTCAGGAGGCAAGTAAGGTGGTCTGATATTTCCATCTCTCGAAGAATTTTCCACAGTTTCTTGTGATTGACACACTCAAAGGCTTTGGCATAATCAGTAAGGCAGAAGTAGATATTTTTCTGAACTCTCTTGCTTTTTCTATGATCCAACAGATGTTGGCAATTTGATCTCTGGCTCCTCTGCCTTTTCTAAATCCAGCCTGAACATCTGGAAGTTCACAGTTCACGTACTGTTGAAGCCTGGCTTGGAGAATTTTGAGCATTACTTTGCTAGCATGTGAGATGAGTGCAATTGTGCAGTAGTCTGAACATTCTTTGGCACTGCCCTTCTTTGGGATTGGAATGAAAACTGACCTTTTCAAGTCTTGTGGCCACTGCTGAGTTTTCTAGACTTTCTGGCATACTGAGTGCAGCACTTTCACAGCATCTTTTAGGATTCGAAATAGCTCAACTGGAATTCCATCACCTCCACTAGCTTTGCTTGTAGTGATGCTTCCTAAAGCCCATTTGACTTCACATTCCAGGACATCTGGCTCTAGGTGAGTGATCACACCATCGTGGTTATCTAAGTCATGAAGATCTTTTCTGCATAGTTCTTCTGTGTGTTCTTGCCACTTCTTTTTAGTATCTTCTACTTCTATTAGGTCCATGCCATTTCTGTCCTTTATTGAGCCCATCTTTGCATGAAATGTTCCCTTGGTATCTCTGATTTTCTTGAAGTGATCTTTAATCTTTCCCATTCCATTGTTTTCCACTATTTCTTTGCATTGATTGTTGAGAAAGGCTTTCTTATCTCTCCTTGTTATTCTTCGGAACTCTGCATTCAAATGGGTATATCTTTCCCTTTCTCCTTTGCCATTAGTTCTCCTTTCTTCTCGGATATCTCCTCAGACAACCATTTTTCCCTTTTGCATTTCTTTTTCTTGGGGATGGTCTTGATCCCTGCCTCCTGTACAGTGTCATAAACCTCAGTCCATAGTTCCTCAGGCACTCTATCAGATCTAATCCCTTGAATCTATTTGTCACTTTCACTGTATAATCATAAAGGATTTGATTTAGGTCATACCTGAATGGTCTGTTGTTTTTCCCTACTTTCTTCAATTTAAGTCTGAATCTGGCAATAAGCAATTCATGATCTGAGCCACAGTCAGCTCCTGGTCTTGTTTTTGCTGACTGTATAGAGCTTCTCCATCTTTGGCTGCAAAGAATATAATCAATCTGACTTGTGTATTGACCGTCTGGTGATGTCCATGTATAGAGTCTTCTCTTGTGTAGAGTTCAGCAGTCTAGGTTCAAATCCTGGCTCGATCCCTTAGTAACCAGGCACCTTCAGTTAACTTTCTTTTTTGTTTGTTTTTGTTGGTATCCCTGAGTGGGCTCAAACCACCTAGGGCAAGTTTCTTAACCTTTCTGAACCTTAGTGTCTTTAACACTAAATGCAGTAGTAAAACCAACATCAGTTTCATTATGAAGACTAGAGGAAGGCTCCTAGACAGAGGGCCTGGTTCAGTGTCCAGCACGTAATTGGTGCTCAGACATCCCTTGCTCTTGAGCCCTTTTTCCCCAGTGTATGTTGTCTGCTCCCCTTTCTGACACATACGTTGTTGTTGCTTAGTTGCTAAGTCCTGTCCAACCGTTTTGTGACCCTGTGGACTGTAGCACACCAGGCTCCTCTGTCCATGGGATTTCCCAGGCAAGAATACTGGAGTGAGCTGTCATTTCCCTCCCCAGGGGATCTTCCAGACCCATGAATTGAAACCGGGTCTCCTGCATTGGCAGGCAGATTTTTTACCACTGAGCTGCCTGGGAAGCCTGATACATATGTGCCCCACACATATGGCCTTAGGGATGGGGTGCTCAGGAGTGAGGTTTTTTGTGTTCTCTGGGAAGAAGATGCTGGAATGGGTTTTCGCAGGGAAACTGAAAGAAAAGAAACAGGAGCAGGACTGGGCAGCAGGAATCTTTAGACCAGAATGAAGATGTGTGACGAAGCCTGTGCCAAGGGAGCTCTGCAGCAGAGAACACCCACTAGAGGAGTCCCTCACGGGGCAGAAATAGCCGAGCCCTGTAGCACACCAGGCTCTGTCAATGACCGTGGACTTCCCGGAGAAGCTGGCCGCCAGCTGAGATGAGTCCTGAGGGAGACAGCGAGGGACCCTCACCCTGCACACCATCCTTCCTGGAAGGCGCATCTCTGGTCTGTCATGCCTCTGAAAACAAAACTTATTTTTAACACACACTAGAAAATTCATTTTTAAAAGAAACACTAGAAAATCGCTTCTTGGCCTGTTGGCTAAGATCAAATGTAAAACACACTAAGAAAAAGATGTTGGAGGATTTCCTAACGTTCCCAGGGCTGGATCACTGATTGCAACTGATGGAGAAGGCAGGAGGGAGGAAGACGAAAGGAAGATGGAGGAGACAGAGCAGGGTCAGAACAGTAAACCAGGAGGGGTGGGGAGAGGAGCCACAGTAACGAGGCTTCTCTGATTCCCAGACTTTAAGAAGCAGACCTAATCTGGGCTCAGGGGAGCGAAGAACCCTAAAGGCTTGCATGGCTCTCTGTCTGCCAGAGTGGATGAACTGTCACCGTGTACATCGTCACCACTGCTGGACTGGGGATGGGAGAGTCTGGGAAAGCAGGGGCTCCTTGGCATAGAAAGCCATCTTACTGAGAAGGAAACAGACAGCAGACGGGGTTTGGAGAAATGCACACATCCTTTACCCTCTAATCTCATTTGAATCTCCAGTAAGGAAACTATTGGGGCTTCCCTGGTGGTTCAGATGGTAAAGAATTTGCCTGTAATGCAGGAGACCTGGGTTCTCAGCTGAGGTTCTGTTGCAATAGAAAGAGCACAAGCAAGCCAAAAGCCCTGGGTGCTAATTCAACTCTGGGTCAAGGAATAGTGCTCAGAGCTAGTCTCCATAAATCTTATCAACCTTGTTTTTTCCCCCTTTATCTTTGAATTGACATGAAGTCAAACACATGAAATGATCTCTAAGATTCCTTCCAGCGATGCAGTCCTGGGAGTTATTCATTATCAAGGGGGAATAACCCCCAAAGAATTCCAGAAGTCAGGACTAAGTACATAGCCCAAGGCACTTAGACATATATCATTTTCTAAGAAGAAAACAGGGCAAATATCACAGCAGAGTTGCATCAATGCAGGCTATTAATAATGAGAACAGGTTGAGTTTGTTTTCTCATGATCATGAATAAGGCCTTTCCCGCACTAGAGGCCGATCCAACGGTTGTCTTTTTGAGAGCCAGGCCTGTCTCCCTTAGGAGAACACAGTCATTTCCCCCTCCATAAAGGGAAAACCTCACACACCCAAACCTGAAATCCTTCCAGTTTAGATGTGTTTTGGACCCACGGAGGCTTTTATTCCCTCTTTCATGAAATGAATCATGATTAATAATAGCCAGAGGGTGAGGAATTACAGTCATGCCTTATTACTGAAGATGCCTCTTTACCCCAGCCAATGACAAAGCATTTCATCAACTGGAAACGAGCATCAGCCCCAGAATTTCACTCTCACGTTCCCAGAGAAGGGCGGTTACTAGGTGTTTGGAAGAGCAGGGGAAGCAGAGTCCAGTTACTCAACTGTGTCGGTCCTTCCCCCTCCTACTTAACTCATGATTCAGCTCTCAGCCACCCCTAAAACCATTCTCTTTTTCCTTTCTCTTTCTCTTTTTTTGAGCAAGAGAAAATCCAAAAGTTGGTACTGTGAATCAAAATTTCTCAGACGGAAACCAGAGTGGATAAAATAAACACTAATTTTCAACTAAGTTATTTCCCCTTCTGGGTGTTTACCCAATCGAATAATCAATAAAAGCCACTTATAGAGAGAGGTGGATGGAGGGAGGCTGAGCGGCTGGTTCTTTTCATCTTGGTTTCACTGTCTTGATTACTTCTTAGGTAGTAAACCAGTAAGTCATCTATATACTTACAGATGCACGGGGGTGCAGGAAAATCATATACAAGAAAGAAAAAAAGAAAAGGGATTGAATCAGCATTCTTGACATATTATTTCTCCAGCCCCAACTCTTTCTTCTGGTTTGAGAACTACTGTTGTCACCACAAGCGCAAATGAGGCTCATTCATTCAGGAGAGCCCGGTTGAGCCTGACCTCTTTACTAACTGGAAGCAGTGGATTGTTAAATTTAATAAGCATATGCACATTTGTTCTAGGAACAAATAGCTTTGGGGTACAATGTAAGATGACCTGCAATGAAAATAAAATATTAAGTGCTTAACATTTTACCATAAAGAGCTGTCTAATGTCAAATTGTGTGGGATTTGATGTCTTATCATTTTGTCCAGCTTCAAATATGTTCTATTGTTGATTTCAGCACCCCACCCCCATCTTCACCGCCAACCCCCATTACCCAGCCCCCCCTTGATGGGTCTTCCTGGTGCCTTTAAATGACTCTGAACCCCCACACAGACAAAAGGAAGTCCATTTTTGATTCACAGAACTGCCCCTTCCTCTCTTTAATTACAGTATATCCAAATGGTAAATGATTTTATTTGCATTTGAAGGAAAAATTCAAAAAGAAATGGGGCTGGGAAGTGGAAATTCTTAAAAGCTTTCCCTAAATATTTTGACAATATAAACCCAAGAGAAGAGGAAGTCTCCAAAATTAGCAAAGGTAATGATAAACAAAACAAAATCAAATAAATGACAAAAAATTCCAGGATCAGCAGGACATAATGAGAAAAAAAAAGAGGGGGAGACTATCCCAAATTGTTTTCCTCCTTGGCTTCTTTTGTTAGGCGTTCTCCAGATATCGGAGGACAAAGAAGCGTGGTGGGCTGCAGTCCATGGGGTCGCAAGATGACTTAGCAACTCAACAGCAACTCCTTTTGGCCCATAGGTAGAGCCTCTGGGGTGTCTTTCAGAAAACAAAGGTTATTCTCTAAATTCTAAGCTATTCCTTTCATCCTAAAGGCTCCTAAAGACAAACAAAGCATGTCCCTCCCTGCTCCACCCTCAGGCACTTTCTTTTAGACCTGCTATATTTTTAATTCTCCCCAGAACTTTCCAAGATGTGTCCTCTGTAACTTGTCTACCGTTAGTGGGTCTCGCTTTTGTACCTCTTGCTTTTCCTGCAACGTTCAGGTGAAAGTGAAGGGGGATATCAAACTTGAGAAAGGTTAAACAAAACAAAAAACCTTCGGGTGCTCCAAAACGGGTCTCCAGAGCGACAGGCAAGGCTCTGTCCAGTTCAAAGGTTATCCATTTAACCGGAGAGCTCAGTTCTGGAGCCTGGTTTGGAGTCTTGGATCATTTCTTTCCCTCATTTATTGGTTATTAAAATTTTTTTTCTTAATTGGCCTAAGCACCTACAATCTGCCAAGCACAAGACATCTTGCACTTGTAGAGCTTATATTCTGCTGAAGGAGATCAACAGTAATACCAAATATATATATATATATATATATATATAGCTGTAATGAAGAAAATCTTACACAAAGTAATGTATGAGAATTGGGGTAGAGGTCAGAGACGTTCCTGCCAAGAAACTGACTTTTATGCTAAGACCTGTGGGAAAGTCTCAGATGGGGGGAATCTGAACAGTCCTTCCCAGGAAGGTGAAAATGCAGGAGCTCAGGGCTTATAGACCAAAATGAGCAGGAACAAGGTGTTTGCCGATTGGTTAGCAAGGTCTTTTGGCTAAGATCAAGTACAGTGTGGGGGTTTCCCAGGTGGCACAGTGATAAAGAACACATCTGCCAATGCAGGAGACAAAAAGGACGAAGATTCGATCCCTGGGTTGAGAAGAGCCCCTGGAGTAGGAAATGGCAAGCCGTTCCATTATTCTTGCCTGGAAAACTCTACGGACAGAGAAACCTGGTGGGGTACAGTCCATGGACTTGCAAAGAATTAAACTCGACTGAGCAACTGAGCACGTAAAGCAAGGTACTTTCCTCATAAGGAGCAAAGGGGAGCCTTGTGACTTGTGCTGAGCAAACAGGTGTTTGTTGGTTGACCCACCAACAAAGGGATTCCTTTTCTGAGAAAAACAAGCCTAGAAACTTAGTGAATTTTGGTTTGCTGATTTGGGCATGAGCGATTCCGTCTTGGGCCCAGTTTGGTTACTTTAAACAAGTGCTGTGGGAATTCATTTTTACTCAGATGAATTACATCATCTGACTTACATTTTTCAAAGACCTCTTTAGGAATTCGCTGGTGGTCTAGTGGTTAGAATTTAGCACTTTCACAGCCATGGCCTGGGTTCAATCCCTGGCAGGGCCCAAAAAATAAAAGACCACTTTGACCATCAGTTGAATAGAATCAAGGGACTAGTACCAACTTGGAAACCAGGAATCCAGGTAAAAGGTCAATTAATTAGGTTAGTAGCAATTGAAAGGAATGGACAGTCTCTGATTCAGGGTATATTCTGGTGGTAGAGACAACAGGATCTGATGAGATTGGCTGCTGGGGTATTCAGAGGAAAGAAGAATCAAAGATGACTCATAGGTTAATATCTGGAGCAACTGCATAGAAGATGAAGACATTTACAGAGATGGAGGTGAGGGGATGAAAAGTTTCTGTGCTTGGTTTTCTCCTTTGAAAAAAGGAGACAATAATACCTACCTCATATACTTGAGGATTCATTAAAAGAAAAAGCCAGGCTCCCGGTATGTGCTCAGTTAACTTTAGTTGTCATTGTTCTGTGGCAAGCATTGTGCTGGGAACTGGTTTTCCAAGGTAGATATATCTGCCTTAATGAAGCTTAGAGTTCAATAAAAGATGTTAAGCGTTTGGAGAAAGGAGCAATGAGGGCAGTCAATTTATTCTGGATGTTTACTGCAGAAGGTACAGAAAGACATCAAAAATTGTTTTAATTTTTTTTTATGTTTATTTATTTGACTGTGCTGGATCTTTATTTGCAGCATGTGGGATTTAGTTCCCTGATCAGCAATGGAACTTGGCCCCCCTGCATTGGGGGCATGGAGTCTTAGCCACTGGACCACCAGGGAAGTCCACAGAAAAACATTTTTTATATACAAGAGGAGTCCCAATTGCAGAGTCCAAGACCAAGCAGAGCATTTTCCGCATTTACAATAAATGGTGGGAGCCAATACAGGTTTTGTGGGGTACAATAACCAAACACGTGCTGAGACTGTATTTAACACTGTGACCTGATTTACAGCATTTGCAAATTTCTGTGCTATTAATATTCTTATCGTGGCCAGTTTCAGTCTATCAATATGATGTCAACCAGCTCACAAGGCCCTTCCCTGGTGTTCAGTGGTTACGAATTTGAACTTCCAATGCAAGGGGCATGGGTTTGACCCCTGGTCAGAGAAATGACTGCCCGCATACTGCACAGTACAGAAAAGAAAAAAAAAAAAAAAAGCAGTTCACAAAATTCATGAAAATTTAGCAATCGACTCTTGCAAAGCAGTATGAGCAGATTCTAGCTCATCACTGATCATCTAGTGTGCTCAGTAAAGAAGGGAATGATGACCTTTTAGGAAGACAAATCTAGTCTTAAGTGCGCTTCTTTTGTTAGGGGAAGCACACTGATGGAAGCCGCCCACCCTGGCCAGGCACCATAGCAACCATTTGCACGAGTTCTTCTCTGACAGGGGATCCTGATAAGACACACTGAACTAAAAAGCCTCCGCCAACCGGAAGAGTCTGGGAAAGGTCTCAAGGAGACACCGTGTGTCCGTCCACTTCTCAGAATCCGTCTCGCTAGCATCCATCTTGGCTGAGCGATGCATGCGCCACCAGGAAAGACTCTGAATTAGAATGATTGGCCAAAAACCACCCGGAAACTAATCCCAACACCATAAAACCCGAGACTGCGAGCCACACGGCAGAGCAGTTCTCCTGGGTTCCCTTCCCCTACTGCTCTCCACCCAGGTACCCTTTCCCAATAAAATCTCTTGCTTTGTCAGCACATGTGTCTCCTCGGACAATTCATTTCCGAGTGTTAGACAAGAGCCGAGTTTTGGGCCCTGGAAGGGGTCCGCCTTCCTGCAACACTTTGATGAGAAATAAAGATTGGAGAAAGAAGTTAATTTATTTACTCATAATCCACAAAGAATTATTGAGTACCTCCTGTATGTAGGAGAATATGCTATGTACTAAGAATACCTTTATTTAACCATTCGGTAAATAGACAAGGCACCCTAAAACTTACACAGAGCTTACAACCTAGCTGGAGTCCACTGTGGAAATTGAGACTGAGTTGAGAAGTTCTTAGGGTACTGATGGTGGAAAGTAAGCAGGAATAAGTGACGAGTCTGAGTTCTCTAGCAGGATTCATGTCCAGATCTATGATGTGGAAATAGAGGAGACAAGAAGGCAAAGCTCTAGCACAGCTACTTGGGTGGCAGATGTTTCCCACTAACTGAGAAGTTAGAAGGAGAAGCCTCTACAGGGTAGATGCTCAATAAAAAATTGCTAAATGTGAAAGTGTTTAATATTTGTAACAGAGTGTTCATAGAGTGTTCTAATACATTTAATTTGCATAGATGAATTGTATGTAGTGCATTATATGGAAACATACTTTTTTATGTTCATAAGGATGCAGGTGTACTGGGGAGTTCTATAGGATGAGTAATTTGATTTCTCCAACAAATAAATGGTGGGGAAATAAAGAGATTAAAAGAGACATAACAAAAAAAGTATATGTGGAAGTTGTTTAGATTCTGATCTGAATGAACCAGTTTAAGAAAGAAAATCCCCGGGAAGATTGAATATAGACAGCATACTAGCTGCTGTTAAAGCATTATTGCTGATTTTGGTAGGTATGAAATGATATGATGGTTATGTTTTAGATGGAGCAATAAAGGCACCTTATCTACTATATACATATACATATACATATATATATATATATATATATATACACACACACACACACACACTCACATAATGAGGTATTTACAAGTAAAATGGGACTTCCCTGGTGGCTCAGATGGTAAAGCGTCTGCCTACAATGTGGGAGACCTGGGTTTGATCCCTGGGTTGGGAAGATCCCCTGGAGAAGAAAATGGCACCCCACTCCAGTACTCTTGCCTGGAAAATCCTATGGACGGAGGAGCCTGGTAGGCTGCTGTCCACAGGGTCGCAAAGAGTCGGACACGACTGAGTGACTTCACTTTCACAGGTAAGATGGAGTAATGTCTGGAATTTATTTTTGAATGCTCCAGAAAAAAAAAAAAAGGAATATGGGACTTTCCTGATGGTCCATTGGTTAAGACTCCACACTCCCAATGTAAGGGGCTTGGGTTTGATCCCTGGTTGAGGAACTCAGACTGTGTGATGCAGTGAAAAAAAAGTATAGTAGTAGATTGTACAACATAGGAACTATAGCCAATATTTTAAACTAACTATAAATGAATATGATCTTTAAAATTTGTGATTCATGGGAGTTCCCCAATGGCCTAGTAGTTAGGATGCCAGGCTTTCACTGCCCAGGTTCAATCCCTGATCAGGGAACTGAGATCCTACAAGCTACATGGTGTAGCCAAAAAGAAAAAACTTTGTGAATCGTTGTTTGTACACCTGAAGGCCCATAATGTATTCTCATGGAGTCAAAGACTTCCGGGAAGAAGTGATGCTCCCTAGAAGGAAGCTGAGGGATGACAAGCATGTAGGACTATGGAGAATGTGAGGGATATAGTCTATACGTGCAAAAGTCCAGAGCAGAGGACGAGGTGGAATGGCGAGAGATGAGGTTGAAGATGTAGAGGCTGGGTCAGAATCATCTTAAGGGCAGTTGATCCTAAGAGTAGGATATGTTTCAGTCATCATTGCTATGTAACAAGCCACACCAAAACTTTGTGGCTTAAAAGGCTTTAAACAATATCAATCATTTATCTCGGCATTCCTGGTGGCTCAGACGATAAAAAAAATCTGCCTGCAAGGCAGGAGACACAGGTTCACTCCCTGGGTTTGGAAGATCCCCTGTAGAAGGAAATGGCAGCCTACTCCAGTATTGTTGCCTGGAGAATTCCATGGACAGAGGAACCTGGCGGGCTAGAGTCCATGGGATCACAAACAGACATGACTGAGCAGCTAACACAATCTAATTTATTCATGATTCTGCAAATGGAGCTCTTTACTCCCTAGGGTGGCTGTGGTGGTTTACTGGAATGGCAGAATCTGAGATTCCCAAGGTTCAGAATGTGCATATGGCCTTGCTCACTCCTCTGGGCTGCAGCCTACAGGGGCTGGCTGATCCCCTGTCTCTCCAGCTGGTCTGTTATCATCTGGTTATCTGGCCCAGATTTCTTTCCATGGCAGCTGACTCCCAAGTGAGGAAAAACAGAAGCTAACTCTTAATTTCTGGGTTTAGAAGTCCCAGGATGTCATTTCCAAGACTAATGACATTCTGTTGGTAGAAGCAAGTCATAAGACCCAGACTCGAGACAAGGAGAAACAGATTCCACCTTTCCCTGGGAAGAGCACATGTACAGGGATGGGAAGAGCTGTTGGCGGCCACCCCCACAGACGATCCTCCACAGGACAGAACCAGATTTGGGCTGCGGAAAGACCAGACTCTCTTTACTGGATGGTAGCTGGGCAGTGTGTGGGCAGAAAGGCCAGTTTGGAGGGAATTACCATGGAACAGGCAAGAGTCAAAGGTCTAAGTTAATGGTGAGGATGGAGAGATGTGGATGAGTTTGAAGGGTACTTTATAAGAGGAAGAGGCAGGTGACTGATGGGCAGTTGGGGCCAGGAGAAACAAAGAGATTGGAGTCAGGAATGACATCAGGGTTTCTCCTTGGTTTTACAGCAGCTGGCCCAAGTTCCCTGACATCCCAACTTAAGAAAGTTGTTCTTTATTTATTTGTTGTTAATTAACTTTATTTTCGACTGCTCTGGGCTTTCTCTAGTTGCAGTGAGCAGAGGCTACCAGAGTTGCAGTACGCGGGCTTCTCATTGCAGCGGCTTCTCTTGTTGTAGAACATGGGCTCCAGGGCATGCGGGTTTCAGTAGTTAAGGCCCATGGGCTCATTCGCCCTGTGGCATCTTCCCGGACCTGGGATGGAACCAGTGTCCCTTGCTTTGCAAGTCAGATTCTTAACCAGTAGACCACCAGGGAAGCTCAAGAAAGTTATTCTTATTCCTAAAGGAATTTTATCTTTCAAAAGTGCTTTGGTCCGGCTAAGGAAGTCTACCAGGTAGGGTTAGCTTGACTCCACAAAATCAAGGTAAACATACTGTCGTTAAAGAGGTCCGGTAGGGTTGCTCTCCATTCAGGCAAGCGTCGAAGAGGCAGCGTGACTAGTGGCTTGAAAGAATCTGTAGGAGACAGAGCGGGGTCAGCTGGCCCCACTGCAACCTGCTTCTTCTCTTTCCTCTGTGGAAAGGAGTGAGAGTCAAGCTATCTGTCCCTCCTTGACCCCACACTGTGGGGCTTTCTCCACTTCAGTGAGCAGGAGAGTTAGGTTGCCCCATTTTCTCTCTGACAGGTAGCGCCAGGCACCCGCCAGAGCAGAACATGAAAATACCTGAGGTCAGGGAGTGTCTATGGAGACCTTAGTTGCTATTGCCAGAGAGCCAGAATCAGTTTAGAATGCTTTTCAGCATAAAGAATCTTCCTGCAGTGCAGGAGACACAGGTTCCATCCCTGGGTCGGGAAGATCCCCTGGAGAAGGAAATGGCAACTCACTCCAGTATTTTTGCCTGGAGGACTGCAGGGACAGAGAACCCTGGCGGGCTACAGTCCAGTCAGTTCAGTCTTCAGTCATGTCCGACTCTTTGCGACCCCATGGACTGCAGCGTGCCAGGCTTCCCTGTCTATCACCAACTTCTGGAGCTTGCTCAAATTCATGTCTATTGAGTTGGTGATGCCATCCAACCATCTCATCTTCTGTTACCCCCTTCTCCTCCTGCCTTCAATCTTTTCCAGCATCAGGGTCTTTTCTAATGAGTCATGTCTTCGCATCAGGTGGACAAAGTATTGGAGTTTCAGCTTCAGCATCACTCCTTCCAAGTAATATTTAGGACTGATTTCCTTTAGGATGGACTGGTTTGATCTTGCAATCCAAGGGACTCTCAAGAGTCTTCTCCAACACCACAGCTCAAAACCATCGATTCTTTGGCGCTCAGCTTTCTTTATAGTCGAACTCTCACATCCATGCATAACTACTGGAAAAACCATAGCTTTGACTAGACAGACCTTTGTCAGCAAAGTAATGTCTCTGCTTTTTAGTGTGCTGTCTAGGCTGGTCATAGCTTTTCTTCCAAGGAGCAAGAGCGTCTTTTAATTTCATGGCTGCAGTCACCATCTACAGTGATTTTGGAGCCCCCCAAAATAAAGTCTGTCACAGTTTTCATTGTTAACCCTGTCTATTTCCCATGAAGTGATGGGCCAGGGTGCCATGATCTTCGTTTTCTGAATGTTGAGCTTTAAGCCAACTTTTTCACTCTCCTCTTTCACTTTCATCAGAGGCTCTTTATTTGTTCTTCACTTTCTGCAATAAGGGTGGTGTCTTCGGGGTGTCTGAGGTTGATATTTCTCCCGGCAATCTTGATTCCAGGGCTACAGTCTATGGGGCCGCAAAAGAGTTGGGCAGGACTGAGCACGCACACACTAGGGAGTTGAGCCAGGACGGCCTGGGATGACAGACCCACGATCTCCGCTGACAGCTCCATCAGGAAGTTCTGATTCTTTGAATCAGGACTCCTGAGAGAAACAAAAGCCAGACCACCATGTGAGGGGCCCAAGCCTCCCTTCCCTGGTGGCTGGGATGACAAGACAGAAACATAGGGTAGCACTTCCTCCCTGCAGCTCCTCACCTTGGCACCTGGCACTGAAAATCTGGAACCACTGGGTTGTGCATTGATCCCTTCGGCCCTTGGGTCAGTTTAGGTTATATAAATAGATTCACCTTGATCTTGCACAAAATACAAAACTGGGCTCTTTTTTTTTTTTCTTTCCCCCTAAGCGCTGAAACTAGGTTTTAAGGGAAGAAGAAACAACTGTAAGAATCAAACAAAGCAGTGCAAGAGAACAAACAACGCGTCCAAAACTGAAACAATCATCTTTCCCCCACCCCCGATTTCCTCCCCCAAAACCGGTTTCCCCTATGAACTTCCCTATTTCTCTCAGCAGTAACAGCGCTCTCTGAGCCGCCCAGGCTCAAAAGACTACATGTTTTATTTTGTGGTGGTTGTTTTTCATATTTACTTGTTTATTTCTGGTTGAGCGGGGTCTTCAGCTGCTCTCAGACTCTCTCTAGCTGCGGCACCCGGGCTTCTCATGGCAGAGAAGTGGGCTCTCTCGCTGCAGAGCACGTGCTCTAGCGTGCGTCGGCTTCAGTAGCTGGTGCACATGGGCTCCGGGGTGGTGTACAGGCTTAGTTGCCTTGAGGTATGTGGGATCTCCCCAGACCAGGAATCGAACTGGTGTCCCCTGCAGTGCACGGTGGTTTCTCAACTGATGGACCACCAGGGACAGCCCTAAAACTATGTATTTTAAATGTTGGCCCTTTTCTGTTCTCCACCCACATAACCCTTGACACCAAGTCTTGCTGGTTCTTCCACTTAAAAGCTCTGTGACATCGCCAGAGTCTTCTTCTTGTCCAAGGTCTGGCCTTTCACCCATCACCCCTTTAAATGCCCTGCTAGCCTGTCACTTCGGTTCAGACTCCCATCAGAGTAGCCTCTCCAAACAGCTGTCCTGGCCATGCCCACCCATTACCCCATCATGACCTCACGCCTGTCTGTCCATCTTTCCAAGACTCACATCTGGTCAATTGCTCATATTCACCTTTGTCAAAGACAACCGACTGGCTTGTAATTTCCGCACTGCCCCCTGCTCTGTCTTGCTTTGGTGTCTCCGTGTCTGCTGTTCCTCTGTCCAGTTTTGCACCTGGCTGACTCCACTCAGCCACTGAGCGGCTCCACTTATGGTGTCCCTTCCTCTGGGAAGCCCTCCCTGATAGCCCAGACTAGAAATCCCCACCTCTGCTCCGGTAGTGTTGATGGCACTGCGTGACGTAGGATATTTGGCCTCACATCGCTGAGCTCCTTCAGGCGGGAGCTGCGCTCTTCCATCTCAGGCCCATAAATGGGACCAAGTATCCTTTCCTTCTCTCCTTCCCAACCTCCAGTTCCTTCCACACAAGCCTCGCAGTCTACCCCTATCTGCCCTGCCTGCAAAACAAAATAAAAGAAATCGTACACCGAAGGGAAAAATTCTTAGCCGAGCTGCCATTCCTGGCTCTGTAGTAAGGAACTGATTAACTCCAACTCTGTCCACTTTAACCCTCTCCCAGCTGCACAAGCACCTGTGGAGCAGGCGCTCACCCTGAGGCTCCTAGAATCTGTCCACCTCTTGCTCTAGGCCATCCAGTCCCTTTGTTCCAGCCCTCCTCTCCCTTTCCCCATTGTTCTGGGCAGCCCAGCCCTCTCTGTGGGGTTTTTTGAAACCCTGCTTGAGCTCTACCCCCTCTCCACCCACTGGATCACTCTCTGTCCTTTTCTGAATCCTATGGCCTTTAATCTAATCTAAATCTCTATTTGTACTTAGCCGTCTGTTGCCTTGTGCTGTTCTTTAATCTTTCTAGAGGGTATATTTTTGTTTCAACTAGATACTGGGGCAAGGGTCATTTCTTATGGGACTTTTTACTCCTGTCACTATCAATTATCAGGCACATTACAGGCCCTTAGTAAATATTCAGGGCTTCCCTGGTGGCTCAGATGGTAAAGAATCTGCCTGCAATGAGGGAGACCTGGGTTCGATCCCGGGGTTGGGAAGATCCCAGGAAGGAGGGCAAGGCCACCCACTCCAGCATTCTTGCCTGGAGAATCCCCATGGACAGAGGAGCCTTGCGGGCTGCAGTCCACAGGGTCGCAAAGAATTGGACATGACTGGGCGACAAAGCACAGCAGCACAGTATATATTTAGCAAATCATGGGGAAGTATAACATCATGGAAATATACAATCCAGTAAGAACTATATTAAACTTTTATCTTCAGCATACAGTCAAGGGTTGGGCAGAAACTAGCAAAGAAACTGCTTTCATGGAGTTTACAGCTTAATGAAGAGAGCTAAGACAATCACACATAAATGACTTTTAAAAAATATTAATTACGTTATTTTTGGCTGTGCTTGTTCTTCACTGCTCCGTGGGCTTTCTCAAGTTGTGGCATGTAGCCTTCTCCTGTTGCAGAGCGCAGGCGCTAGGGCAACTGGGCTTCAGTAGTTGCGACACCTGGGCTCAGTAGCTGCACCCCCCCGGCCCCCCAGGGCTCTAGAGCACAGGCTCAATGGCTGTGGCACGCGGGCTTAGTTGCTCCTTGGCATGTGGGATCTTCCCAGATCAGGATGGAACCTGTGTTTCCTGTGTTAGCAGGTGAATTCTTTACCCTTGAGCCACCAGGGAAGCCCAAATAAATGCCTATTAACACAGTGATCTAATTTTTTCTTTTTTCTTAAACTACAGTTATTGGGTGAGAGGGAGGCTCAAGAGGGAAAGGATATGTGTATACGTATATAGCCGACTCACATTGTTGTACAGCAGAAACTAATATAACATTGTAAAGCAATTATACTCCAATCTTTTAAAAATAAAAAAAAAAAGTAATGAGGTCAACACAATAAATCATGTTTTGAGATCTTGCCCGAAAGCAAACAACACACACACACACATACACAAAACAAACAAAAAGAACACTACAGTTTTAGAGAGTTATTTATACAGAGATTTACTAGGTAATTTGGGAAACTGAAGTCAAGAGAGGAATTGACAGTGCGTATCCTTTCCCATTTTCCACATTACTCTCCCAAACTTCTGGGAAGTAAAACATCTACCCAAGAAGTTCTCAAACCTAGATAAGTATCACACCCACTGAAGGGGTTGTTAAAGCACAGATTGCTGTGCCTTGCCCCTAAAATTTTCATTCCCTGGGACAGGGTAGGGAACCCAGGAATTTGGGATTCTTCTAAGTCCCTAGTGATTCTTGTAGGGCTGGTCTGGGACAGCATGCGGTGTGTCACAGCTGTCGCTGTTTAGTCACTATGTCCTGTCTGTCTCTTGCATGGACCGGCTCCTCTGGCCATGTGATTTCCCAGGCAAGAATACTGGCATGGGCTGCCATTACAAGACCATGTTCAAAACCTAATCATGGAGACAATTAAGTTTATTGTTGACAGTTTTTTGTTTTTTCTCATGTGCCTATCTTTTCTTTCAGATAGACTGCAATCTCCCACAAGACAGGGACTATTTTATCATTGTTTTTCTAACCTCCTCAAATCCTCGCACAGTTAGACACAGAATGTAATTTAATACATCTGTGAAAGCTAGAGAGGAAAGAAAATTGGATCCTTCACAGCCAAAATAAAGGCAAAAGAAAATATTTGCATTCTTTCAGGCCTTGGTCAAATTAAAGGAAATAAATAGTACCAGAATTCAGACTAGTGCCTTCCAAGTCAGTCCATTCTCCTCAATAGCGTGGAATTCTGGAATTAAAAGGATCACGCATGAGCTCTACACCTCATGACTCATCCACTCATTCATTCACCCCAACCCTGAACCAAGCTGAATCAGCTTAAACATGACTGAGCAGTACTCAGCAGGATTTATCACATTTGCCACAGGAAAAACAATCCATTTGGCAGGGAACAAATGATATTACAGGGCCCAAAGGTGAGTAATTGGCCCTAATGACTTGGAAATAAATTTGAATTCACATCGGGTAGGTTGTATAAATATCTACTATTAATATACATCTGAATGCTTGGTGCTTTCAGGAAGGAGGGAGGTAAGTGAGCTGGGAGAGGCAGGGGTGAGGAGAGCAGAGAGCGTTGTTGTCAGCTGTCCTCTAGCCCCTGGTGCTGTCCCCACTTTCTTCTCCTCCTCAAGCAGGTTAAAACAACTTCTGAAGCGAAGAGAGTGCAATTCACAGCCTATTAACCTTGGATTTGGGAAGGTCTGCCACTCCCATGATTCTCCCAGCTGTGCAAGAGTCACCTCCAGGTCAGTTCTGAGACTTATGTGTTTGGCTAAGACTGACAAGAATTTCAAGAGTTTCCTGGGGGTCCTGGAAAGGTAATACAGTTGAAGAAAGACTCCTTTGTGGACCAGAAAGGCCAAAGGAATGACACTCCCTGGTATTTGGGATTTATGTCATGCTTTTCCCCGAAGTCTTCAGAGAAATGGGTATAATGGAATGGTCTTTGTTCAGGGACATCCACTGATTCCATCATAATGAAAATTTTGATTGAGGAACTGTTCCCCCCTTCATTTGCATGTACAGTCAAGAGGAGAACAAAACTTCTGCCCTCTCGGAGTTTACGGTCTTGAATGTCTTTCTAAGCTGGGGTGATCCACCCTTGATGGTGGGCCCAGCACTGTCAGTGATAATACTGGGAAAGTTTTAGATAAACCAATCCGACAGGTAGACTCTTTCCTGGATCCAACCATTCCCTGGTCAGGGCTGTCACTCATGAACTTAGGCTCAAGAATCCATAATAGAACTTCCTTGGTGGCATAGAGTATATGATTCTGCCTGCCAATGAAGGGCACATGTGTTCGATTCCTGGTCCAGGAAGATCCCACATGCTGCAGGGCTTCTTAGCCCATATGCCACAACCACTAAGCCTACGCTCTAGAGAGCCTCAACTACTGCGCCTGTGTGCCCACACGCTGCAACTATGGAGCTCTCCCACCTAGGGCTTATGTTCCACAACCAGGGCAGTCGCTGCCATGAGAAGCCCATGTGTGGCAACAAAAAGCAGCCCCCCGCTCACTGCGACTAGAGGAAGCCCGAGCAAAAGCAGTGAATACCCAGTGCTGCCAAAAGATAAACAGGTAAACGTGTTGTGCACGTTAGTCGCTCAGTCGTGTCCAACTCTTTGCAAACCCACAGACTGTATCCCGCCAGGCTCCTCTGTCCATGGGATTCTCCAGGCAAGAATACTGGAGTGGATTGCCATTTCCATCTCCAGAGGATCTTCCTGACCCAGGGATTGAACCCTGGTCTCCTGCATTGCAGGCAGATTCTTTAACGTTTGAGCTACGGGGAATATGTTTAAAAAAAAAAAAAGAATCCATAATAAATGACTTTTCTTCCTAATGCAAAGGACTCTTCTTTCTGTGTCACATACTACAGGAGATCTATAATGATATCCGTGTTTCTCTATGGTTTTTCCTTTCAGTTAGCTTTGGTATTTCTAATGTTTTCCCCTCTCAAAATCCATAATCGGGCATATGTACGTTTGAGCTACGGGGAATATGTTTAAAAAAAAAAAAAGAATCCATAATAAATGACTTTTCTTCCTAATGCAAAGGACTCTTCTTTCTGTGTCACATACTACAGGAGATCTATAATGATATCCATGTTTCTCTATGGTTTTTCCTTTCAGTTAGCTTTGGTATTTCTAATGTTTTCCCCTCTCAAAATCCATAATCGGGCATATGACGATTTGATTCATTTTGTTGATAAGAATGATGTGTTATAAAAGATACTTTATTGAAAGTATCATACCTATCAACATTTCCTTATTTTGTTTCCTTAGGCCTTGCTGGAAGTCAGGTTTCTGATCTCTGATACTTAATTCATGATAACATATTAATGACTGGCAAAATAGTGTAATAATTATCTCATAGAACTTTCATTTAAAAATAATAGATCCCTAGATCTTAGAGTGCCTTATCCCAGAGGGAAAGATTTTCTTTTCTTTTCAAGAATGATATTCCAGGGACTTCCCTGGCAGTCCAGTGACTAAACTCTTCACTCCCAGTGCAGGGGGCCCAGGTTTGATCCTGGGTCAGGGAAATAGGTCCTGCATCCTACAACTAAGAGTTCATATGCTGTAACTAAGACCTAGCTCAGCCAAATAAATGAATATTTTCTAAAAATGATATTCTAATGGTAGTACTCTAAAGTATGTGGGTCAGTTCACTACCTAAAAATGGCAGCAAATGATCTGTGGTCAACCTTGACCTTAGATTTAAGAAGGGAGATATTTTAAGTGCCTCTCTTCACCTAAATAATGATTTGGGCCCTGGATAAATAACAAGCCAGTTACCTTTATAAAGCATTATCTTGGGCTTTCAAAATGATTATTTTTTTCTAAACTATATATTAAAAAATTTTTTTTATTTGATTTTTTTAGCTGTTCCACTCACCATGCAGGATCTTAGTTCTCCAACCAGGGACTGAACCTGTGCCCCTATGGTGGAAGCACAGAGTCCTAATCACTGGGCCACCAGGGAAATCCCTCAAAATTATTGATGACTGTTATAAAAATTGAAGTTGAGCTTACATAATCCTACTACAATATAAACCCATCTACGAAACCAGCAGAGTCAAATTCTTTGGCAGCTTCTTTACTTAAAAATTGGGGGAAGAGAAGAAAATTTTTTAGGCAGAAAAAGACATTCAGTGTGTTTTTGAAACTCGTCTTTCCCCATTGTTTAGGAGAAAAAACTCTCACCCAGTTGCAAGTGTTAGATCCTGGGGAAAAGCAGGAGCCTAGCATGAAAGCTGGAGGGGACAGGCAGTTTTATAGAAGGGAGGCCCTCATCGCAGCTGCGGATATCGGACCCATCCTTGGGTAGCAGTCCTGGAAACCTGAGACACCTCATCCCTTCTCCCTACCCTGCCCCAAGCCCCACACTCCAGGAAGTTGTAAATCTTTGGATCCAGTGGGCCGTGGCTAAGAGATCAGGTGCTAGGAGTGCCATCTATAGAGTATCCTAATTTCATGTACTCATCTTGCAAACTCATGTCACAGGGCAAGTGGATGCCACCAGAAAGCCTTACGGCCTATAGCCATTGCAAGAAAAACAACTCAACCTCAGGCCCTTTTGGGCACTGGTCATTTTCATTTGAAAGGTAAAATTTACAAGGTAACTATATTCATTTGCTGGGCCTGCTGTAACAAAGTACCAAAGACTGGCTGGCCTAACAATAGAAATATATGTCCTTATGTGTCAGGAGAAGGGGGCGTCAGAGGATGAGATGGCTGGATGGCATCATCAATTCCATGGACATGAGTCTGAGCAAACTCTGGGAGATAGCGAAGAACAGGGAAGCCTGGCGTGTTGCAGTCCATGGGGTCACAAAGAGTGCAATACAGCTGAGCTGCTGAACAGCAACATCGTCTCTGGAAACTAAAAGTCTAAGACCAAGGCGTCTGCCCACATATTCTCATCGTCTTCTTTTTTAAAGTGTTTACTTATTATGTTTATGTTTTTGGCTGCTTCAGGTCTTCATTGCAGGGGATCTTTTTCAGCTGTGACATGTGAACTCTTAGTTGTGACAAGTGGAATCTAGTTCCCTAAGCAGGGGTTGAGCCTGGGCCCCCTGCATTAGGAGAAGAGCGTCTTAGCCACTGGAGCACTAGGGAAGCCCCCAGCGTGTCTTCTTCTGAAGCTCTCTCCTTGGCGCGTAGATGACTGTCTTTTCCCTTTGTATTCACATGGGCTTCCCTCTGTATCTGTGTCCTAATTTCCTCTTCTGATAAGGACACCCATTTTGCTGGATCGGGGACCACTGTAATGACCTCGTTTTAACTTAATTACCTCTCTTAGGTTCTATCTCCAAATACAGTCACGTTCTGAAATACTGATGATTAGAACTTCAGCATTGTAATTTTTGTCGAGGACACAATTCAGTCCATAACAACAGCAGACAAGTATCATTTGTCAGATGGATATATCCACACCGATCTTGAGTTTTAGACTCGCTTTATGAAAATGTCTGGGCGTGTTATGTTACTGAAGGAACATGAAATGTTTCATTTCGTCCTCTCTCCTCTTTGGCCATTTCACCAGATAAGTGCTGGCTGCGAAGTAAAATGGAGATCTCTTAAGTGGCACTTGTCAATCAGTTTCACTTCCTCAATAATTGCAACTTCTTGGTGGGAGCTGACCTCTTTTGAAAGAGCACTCCAGATGCAGAGAATTATTTGTGAACAAAGCGATCGTTGGCACAGTGTCAAATTCCATTCATTTATTTCAGAAGCATTTATGTACCATATGGAGGTACTTTGCTAGGTAAGGGCTAGGTACCTTTTAAGTGGGTGAATGGAGAGTGTAAGGAAGGAGATTCTGGTCATGTCTGAGGCCTGGAGAAGCCTGGGACAGCTGCAGGCGTATTAACATGGCTGAGGGCTTCCCTGGTGGCTCAGCAGTAAAGAATGCACCTGCCAAGGCAGGAGACACAGGTTTGATCCCTGATTCAGGAAGATTTCACATGCCTGTGAGCAACTAAGCCTGTGTGCCACAACTATTGAGCCTGTGCTCTAGAGCCCGGGAGCTACAAATACTGGGTCTACGTGCTGCAACTAGTGAAGTCCTCGCACCTAAGAGCCTGTGTTCCTCGGCAAGAGAAGCCACGACAGTGAAAAGTCCACACACCCCACCTAGAGGGTAGTCTCTGCTCACCACAACTAAAGAAAAGCCCACATGGCAGTGAAGACCCCGCACAGCCAAAAATTAAATAAAGAAGCATGGCTGAGAAATCGCCAAGGATCCGTGCTGTAGTCATTTCAGAAACTCTAGGCTCTTTCCTCCTGGTTTTTCCTGCCCTCTAGGTTGAGAGAATTTCTTGGGACCTATTCTGGGTTTCAAGTTGCTTGGGTGATAAGGATTCTCCTATCAGTGGGGACCCTAATCTCCTCTTCAAACATACTGACCCAAACAGAGTGCCTTCAGTGCGTGACCTGTGACTATCTACCTACCTGTCTGTCTCTCTATCTTTTCATAGGTTTTTGATAAGCATGGCTGTTCATATATCAGGAACACAGCATGACCTGTTGCTTTATGTAAGAATTTACTGCTGTACTTAAAATTTTCAACATTAACCATGTGTACAATTAGTCTGATTATAAATTGCCCAGATTAGTATTGATTTGTATAGAATCATAGAATAGTAGATTTGAGAGGGCAGTTAACCCACGGTCTCCTTCTTCACAAGAAAGTAAGGCCTAGCAAAGTGACTTGTCCAAGGTCACAAAAGAACTGAGACTGAGCCCCAAGCCTTCAGATTCCTAGTAGAATCTCACCTGTCAGTCCTACTATATTAAATAATCACCCTGATGCTGTAGTTTTTCCTCTATGTCTTTGTCTACAATTATAAATGCTGAAAACCCTCCAAGAGACTGCACACTGTTTGAAAGCCCCTCACCTCCCTTATCTCACACACATGTACACATGGACACAAAAAGGCACTGTCATTTTGTAGTAATAAAGGCCAGATTCTGACAACGAGGGTCCCTTGGCCTTGTCCTGGGTTTCCTGGACTTCACCTGGGTTCAGCGCCGCCTCCCTTTTCTGCACCCCAGGTGCTTTCACATCTGAGGACTCTTGGGCTTTACTTGGCGCCCTCAGGAGGACCGCAAGGAATCAGAGAGAGGGGACAGTGCAGAGTTAAGAGAGAGGGGACAGTGCAGAGTCAGAGAAGCATTCTAAGCAGGCACTGGGTACTCTTTGGAGGAAAGAACGAACGAACGAACGAGTGAGTCAATCAATGAACAAGTGAAAGTGGGAAGGAAAGGGGGAAATAAAGGGAGGGGAGGCCGACCTGGATTCTTGAGGATGGAGAGGAGTTAAGGAATGGGGTCTCTTCTGTAGTTTGCTGGGGGTCTCAGGACCTGAGCCGCTCATGGCCAGCCCTCAGTTGAGCAGAGCCCAGAGGCCCCCTACTTCCTTCGAATGTCTTCCCTGACATTCCTTTCACGAGGGAAGACTCTTAGTGCGTAGTATGTGTGTTTGAGGACAGGGTTCATCTTATTCAATTTTATATCCTTTATTCAACAATTTTTTTTTCATGAATGCTTGACAACTGAAAGACAAACATCTGGAAATTAATAACCTACTAATTTCTAGTCACAGTGTAACTGCTGATATCCAATTATTTTCCGTTTTACTCTACGTGTGTATGTGTGTATGATCAGAAAGAAAAATGGTCCTGGGTTTCTGTAAAAATGGGGATGAATCTGGGATTTTGGAAACATTAAGATTTCAGAAAAGAACATAATCTCTGCAGATGTTACAATTTTGCAGGAGATAGGATCTGTTTTTGTTTAGCAGCACATGGAGCCATGGGCAGAGCGTCTGATATGGATATTAACCAGCATCTCGGCTATGTGTCTGTGAAAACCTCAAACTGTGGAAGTTGGGGTGAAGGAGAGGATGGAGCCCGGGGGCTGAGCTGGACTGCACCTCTAGGTTTCTGACGGTGAACTGATACTTTTTTCTCCTCCCTCCCTCCCTTCTGTAGCCCCGACAAAGTGAAGAACTGATGATTCCTTTGGTAGGCTGTGATTGCTACCGCTTTTCTGCCGCCCAGAATGTTTTTCTCCCACCTCTCTTGATAACTGGAGAAGGAAATAGCAACCCACTCCAGTACTTGCCTGGAGAATCCCATGGATGGAGGAGCCTGGTGGGCTACAGCCCACGGGGTCACCAAGAGTCGGACACGACTGAGTGACTTCGCTCCACTTCTCCTGATAACATATCATGCTCCACCCCCAAGTCCGTGGTGAGAAACAAGTTTTCTTTGGAGCCATCTTCACCTACTGCTGACAGAAGAAAGAACTGCTGAGATGAATAGAGGGAGAAGGAGCAGGAAGGAGGCAGGGGAGATGAGAACATCATTAGTAGCCCCAAAACTAGGAATCCGGACTCCTCAGTCAGATGAAGCAAACCCCTCTGCCCCCTTTTTTCCCTTAGCATTTTCATCTGGGCTTCATTTAATTGCAACAGAAGGTATCTTGGTTAATGCGATTCCTTCCCTCTTTCCCTGCCTACTGGTAATTCTCTCTGCCTCAGTTTCCTCATCATGATTTCCTGTGGTTTCCTTGATCACCAATATGAGTTCTTCCCCCAAAACACAGAGTTCAGTATTATTATAAACAGTAACTTCTATTTTTAGGAACTGCAGGTTTTCCATCTTGGCTGCTTTACCAGAGAGTTTCTGAATCGGGGCCAGCTCTCTTTCAAAAACACAAGACATAATCTAAGCAGAATAGTAATGACAGTCCAGAATTTTTTAGAAAATCCAAAGAACCAAGGACTTTCAGTGATTTGTCTAAACGAGGTCCACTCTCAACCAGGATAAAATATCATTTTATTGTGTCTGGTTTGTGCTCTGGCATTTAACTGAAGCTTAACAAATAAGACTGTAAATTCAGGGACAGGAAGCAGCGAATAACAAAAAGAACTAATGTCTCCTTGACATCACTCACTCTTAAGAAGGCTGTTTACTTCTAAGTTTACCTCCCAGTGTGTTTTAAAATACTCTTGCAAATCTTAGCTTAAAATAGCTGTTCTACCTTCTCTCAATAGAAGCCCCCACCTTCTAAGTACACTGGCTTATAGTTATTTATAAACCTGATGTCAGTCAAAGATTATCCCTCCTCCTAACTCTCTTCTCCCTACATACCAAGATAGACCTATATAAAATTAGAAACTTCACATAAAGTATTCAGTCACTTAGATAAGAATTATTGTCAGCAATCATTTCTGAAGCATAAATTCATCATATTGGGTGAAGCATGTCTCTGAGACTGTTACATGGATACCAGCTCCTTAAAAAAAAAACAGGCTTCTGTGGCCAAGGTAGTTTGGAAAACTATATGCCTCTTAGGGATTTTAAACTCTACAATAAAGTACCTTTGGGTAAGTTAGAAATTCCAAATCTATTTCCTCAAAGAATCCTTTTCTTTCAGTACCTGGTAACATTTCATGGAATAATGTGTCTTGAATCACATTTTTGAAAACGAGGGAGGTGGCCTGCACACAGGATATGGAGGCAGGAGGCCAGGTTTGACTCCTGGCTGTACCACCCTACTCGTTATATGACTCTGAGCAAATCAGAACCTCTTCATATTTCATTTTCACATTGGAAGAGTGAAGATGATAAGACCCATGTTAATCGGGGTTGTTTTATGGGTTAAACTATATGATTATTGACTGTTCTTTAAGCACTATAACAAGCTATATAAATGAGGTATCATCAGATATCACAGAGAAAAATAAGGTTGTATTAGGCAATTAATTATGTATAAGTATATAAAGATATTTTCCCTAGTAATCCTTACCTAACAATTATGTATTTAAGTCTACTTGGGGTGGGGGGCAGCACTGAGAGGGGAACAAGGAAGCATAGTCCAAAGGTCAAGGTAGGATTAGAGCATGTTGGATACAGAAATTTCTTTGGTGATAACTGAATTTAACCCTTTCATTTTGTGTATGATGAAGTGAAGGCCCACAGGGGTCAAATGAATGGCTTAAGGTCACTGAGGATTAATGTTAGGAATATCTGATTCCCACCCAGTGATGGACATTACTGCCCAACGGCTGCCTCAGTATGAGACAAAACATGGCTCCATGACATTTTCAATCTAATGAGGTGAGACATACAAATGATACAATCAGAAAACAAGATGATGTGGAGCAAAATTTAAAAGCTCAAAAATGGGGCTGAAGGTAACCATTTGAGATGAAGGATATGTTAATTAGCTTGACTGTAACAGCCATTTCAAAACAGATATGCATATCCAAACATTGTCTCATACCTTAAATACATATAATTATTATTGTTTTAAAAATAATTGATTTTGGCTGCACTGGGGCTCTTCCGTGCGGCCATGGGGACTCTGTAGCTGTGGCATGTTTGTGGGATCTAGTTCCCTGGCCAGGGATTGAACCCAGGTCCCCTGCACTGAGAGTTCAGAGTCTTACCCACTGGACCACCAGCAAAGTCCCTGTAATTTTTATTTTTAAAATATGTGGCTGAAGTAACAGGGGCAATGAGAATTCAGGAGTGAGGAAGCCCAGTAGCCAGGCTCAACTGGAGGTAAGACGAGCTGGGGCCTTACGGAGTATACAGCACTATGTTGAATTTGGATACTGAAAGAGGAGAAACAGTGGTGCTCCAAAACAGAATTGGAGACGAGAAGTCAACAGACTAAGTGGCTGCCAAATTTTAAATAGTCAGGCATTATAGTTTGGGTGAAATATTCATTAGTAAGCATTACTGGACCCTTCCAAATTCTGAGAAGTTTCCGGAGCTTCAGAGAGAATATGAGAAGTAGACAACATGGCCTCTGATTTTAAAAAGCTTATTTATTTGGAGAGGAGATGGGAACATAAGACAAAATTGGAGAACGTAAGCATGTAAGTATCTTATACAGAGGGCATTAGGGGAAGATGGGCTGTTAAAGGCAGGATTTCTGCAGAAGATGAACCCTGAGTCGTTTCTTAGGAGAACCTTGGAGTTGATTCGTGTTTGAAAGCACCTAGGATAACTTGTGTCATTCCTTGCATTAAGAGGGAAGTTTCAATATGCATATAATGTAGGACTGTGCATTATTCTCCTGTCCTTTGTCTTTATTAACTTTTAAATTCTTTTCTTGTCATTTCTTATAGGAAATCAAGTGGAGAACTAGATTGCTTGATTCAGTATGGTCACCCATACAGATGTGTACCCAGAATAGTAAGGGCCTGCTTTTATTCCTGTCTGATTTGTTACCTCTTCCTCTTTACATCTATCATGTTCCCAGTCTTCCTATGATGGATGATTGACCTAATTAAGAGTATAAAAGGTAAGATTAAAGGAATGATATTTAGACTCTGCCCCATTAGTCACCATTCCCTCCAGCTAACCAGTTCCCAAGTCCTGTTGACTTTTGACATTCTAAATATTTCTCAACCTGTTCTCTGCTCTCTCTGCTCTTTGCTCTGCTGCTCTATTCAGATCATAACCATTTCTCATCTTATTTATGCAAATACATTGCAACTGGTTTCTAGCTCTTCCTGCCTCTCTTTTCTTCAATCCTCAACTTCATCTCTCACAATCAGAATCACTTTTCAAATACGCAAAGCTGCTTTATCCCTCTAGTGAAAATCCTTCTGAGCTTCTTTTTAGCTTACAGGCAAAGTCCAAAGTGGCCTGCAGATCCTTTCTCATTCGGGCTCCTGGTCACCTCTCAGGGTTCTCTTTGGTTCTTCTAAAGAAAACTGAGTCCCTTCCATGATTTTTTTTTTTTTTTAAGGTCTCAAGGATTTTATTTTTTTAATGCAGTAAAGTTGCTTAGCATACTTCAAACTGCTGAACTCCTACTCATCCTTCAAAACTCCTTCATTCCTGGTCACCTCAGTAATGTATTCCCTTTACCACCTTTTCATAGTGCAAATACAGTACTTTTCAGTGGTATCATAATCAGTCATGAGTCTGCCTTTTCTACTGAGCCTTGTGCTTCTTAACAAAGGACTTTTGAGTGCTGTCTTCAGATGAGATCAGTGCTGGCATGTAGGTCCTGTAGCAACACTGTACCTAGTGAGGTCTTCCCCCATCCTCCCATCCCTCACACCGCGACTTGAAGAGGTCAAGATAAGTGCTGGAAGAGGTTAAAATCATCAGGAGAAAAGTGATAATTCACTGATAGAGGACGAAAAAGAGGAGTAAAAAGACAGGAAAGGTAAAAGGAAGTTCATCAGGAGATAGTTGCTTCCAGAACAGGAAAGGCTTTCAACCCCTAAAAAGACCTTTCAGGGAAAACAACATGGATGTTCTCCAAATCTTTTGGAAATGAGCAAATTCCTTCCTTTTGCCTGCCCTCCAGCCTCAACTAGAATGGTTTTTATGTGGTGACCCAGAGTTGGTAGCTCAGCAGGGGAGTTCTCCGCCTGGGTCCGGAGAAGCCTAGCCTCAGAGGCTAGCTGAGAGAACCTAGAAGAAACCCACCTTTGTTCTTAAGAATTTTGCCTGGGGAAGGGCAGATCTGACATTAAACCTCCTGAGAGCTGGCTAAAACCTCGCGTGTGGAGAAGTGGAGGCTGCCAGGTCATAATAATCAGAAAGTCTCTTGAAACCACCTCATTGTAAAAAGTCACTTGTATAACGTCACTTGGGTGGCCAGTATGGAAAAATGGAATCTGTTCTATTGGGTCCTTCAGGATATGTGCCATATGAAGGCACAGTAGGTCACTTATTTTTATGACTGAAATCAACATATGACACATTATTTCAATTTTGAAAGCAGATCTTTTAAAAAAAGGTAAAGTCATAATTAAAAAGCATTTTAAAATAGCACTTTATTGAGAATTCCCCTGCGGCCCAACCGTTAGGACTCTGTGATTCCACTTCAGGGCCACGGGTTCCATCCCTGATCAGGAACTAAGATCCAGCATACCACGCTGCGCAGCAAAGGCAAAACTTTATTTGATTTACGGAAATCTTTTAATAACGTATCTGTTTCTTAGCTGGGCTAACACTATTACATAATCCACTCCATAGGATGTGATGATCACTAATTTGTTGATAAGGAAATCTACCAGCTCAGAGAGGCCATCCGGTACCTTTTAGGAAAGGGCCCTGGGTGGTATGACAGGTCTCTCACCTCCAGTTTCTGAGAACTTTCTAGACACTCCTCAAACACTTCAAACACTGCTGTAGATAAAACCTAACGATTATGATACTTCCGACATAAGGAGAATCTAGGGGATGGGAAGGAGAATTGAATGTATAGGAATGAGTATGAAGGCGTACTTAATTTCACTTCTCGTTTCTTAAAAGAACTGCCCGAGAGGAGATCCTTTAAAACCTCACTGCTCTACATATACAGTGCGGATAAGGAAATTAACAACGCAGACTGGCTAAGAGAGACTTGAAGTAGCTAATAAGGCGAAGGCCGAAGAGATACACCGGGACCGCCTCCTTCATTTAGATCAACGAGTAAATGAGCACAACAAGGGGCAGAGGCAGGTAGAACGCGGGTTCTCGCGTGGCTACCGCGGGTGGTATTCCCGGCACTCGGCGTTCCAGACGCTTCCTCGCGGTGTGCGGGTCTGTGTGGCTCGGACTCCATATTCCACTCGTTTCCCCTCAACGTTGTAGCCTCGCTAACAGGCACTCCAGACGCAAGAGACGCCGGGACCAGCCAAGATCCAGCGCGATCTCTTAAAAGACGGTGATTTTTTTTTTTTCACTGCAGATGGTGACTACAGCCATGAAATTAAAAGATGCTTACTCCTTGGAAGGAAAGTTATGACCAATTTAGACAGCATATTATAAAGAAGAGACACTACTTTGCCAACAAAGGTCCACCTTGTCAAAGCTATGGTTTTTCCAGTAGTCAATTATGGATGTGAGAGTCAGACTATAAAGAAAGCTGAGTGCTGAGGAATTGGTGCTTTTGAACCATGGTGTTGGAGAAGTGTCTTGAGAGTACCCTGGAGAGCAAAGAGATCAAACCAGTCAATCCTAAAGGAAATCAGTCCTGAATATTCATCTGAAGGACTATATGAAGCTGAAACTCCAATATTTTGGCCACTTGATGGGAAGAGCTGACACATTGGAAAAGACCCTGATGCTGGGAAAGATTGAAGGCAGGAAGAGAAAGGGATGACAGAGGATGAGATGGTTGGATAGCATCACTGACTCAATGGACATGAGCTTGAGTAAACTCCAGGATTTGGTGATGGACAGGGAGGCCTGGCATGCTGTAGTCCGTGGGATGGCAAAGAGTCGGACACAACTGAAAGACTGAACTGAACTGAGGCACTATTTTAAATGTTTTACAAAAATTAATGGAATTAACCAAACTGAATTCAATGAGAAATTTAAAGCAATAAAAAGAGATTGTCCATGATATCTACACATGCACCAGCACACACCCACTTTGCCTTCTTTCCTGTCACTGTACATGGGCCATCTGTGCTTCTGACTAGGGCTGTTCCTCTCCTTGTGCACTGGATCCCATTGCCTCTTACATTTCCATGGCCATTCAAGCCTCCCCTCTCTCCTTTATTTCATTGGATCATACTAGATCATTCAAAGCAGCATAAATTTATGCCATTTTTTCTCCCATTCAAAAACAACAAGAAGTACTAACAGCGTTTCCCTGGTGGTACAGTGGATAAGAATCTTCCTGCCAAGGCAGGGGACACAGATTCCATCCCTGGTCCAGGAAGATTCCGTATGTCACACAGAGCAACTAAGCCCATGCCACAACCACAGAGCCTGTGCTCTACAGACCGAGAGCCACAACTACTGAAGCCTCTATGCCTCAGCAAGAGAAGCCGCCGCAAGGAGAAGCCTGCCCACTTCTATGAAGAACAGCCCCCACATGATGCAAATAGAGAAAGCCCATGGGCAGCAGTGCAGACCCAGTACAGCCATAAATCAACAAACGAATAAATAACTAGAAACAAACAAACAAAAACAGAAGCACAAATGAATCTCTCTACTCCACTTACCTCCCATTTTTGCTTCCTTTCCCTCCTCTGAGCAAAATTCTCTGAAAGAGTTCCCTGTATTCATTGCCCCCAGTTTCCCTTCTCAATGCACTCCAGTTTTCACTCCCAGTGTTCCACCAGAACTGCTTGCCAGGGTCACCAGGGATCTCCTAACTGCAAGGTCAATCTCAGTCTGAATCTTACTGGACCATAGTTGAAACAACAGACCCCTCTAATTGGAACACTTCCTTCTTCCTGGTTTCAGGGAAGCACATGTACCTGGTTTTCCTCATATCTCTCTGACTGCTCCTCTTCAGACTGTTTGCTGATTTTTCACTTCAGATGCTAAATGTTGATGATCTGAATCAATTCCATGGCTTAAGCATCACTAATAAACTAGTGCTTCGAATCCATATGTTCATCAATGACCTCTCTCAGACCTCCAGATTCATCTAAATTAATTTCTAAAAGCTGTTCTCTCCTAACCCACATATGATCTATCAGCAGACTTTGCTAGCTCTAACTTCATTTAGTTGATTTTCATCTAACTCAAAGTCAAAATATTTCACTATGATACGCATGGTTCCACAAGAAAAGCTGTTTGAACTAATAAGTAAATTGAACAAGGGTACTATATCAAGATCAAAGTAGTTTGAAAGTCAATTGTTTTTCTATATGTCAGCAATGAACAATTAGAACATAATTTTAATACTAGTTACAAAAGCATAAAAAACAATGGGATGCATAGGAGTAAGTTTAATAATATATATACACTGAAAACAGCATTTGTGAGAAGAAGTAAAAGTGAAAGTGAACTCAGTCGTGTCCGACTCTTTGTGACCCTATGGACTGTAGCCTACCAGGCTCCTCCATCCATGGGATTTTCCAGGCTAGAGTACTGGAGTGGACTGCCATTTCCTGCTCCAGGGGATCTTCTCAACCCAGGGATTGAACCCAGGTCTCCCGCATTGCAGGCAGACGCTTTACCGTCTGAGACACCGTGGCGCTAAAGGTGATTTAAATAAATGAAGAGGTGCTGGGAGCCAGCGTCATGGTTCCACAAGAAAAGCTGTTTGAACTAATAAGTAAATTGAACAAGGGTACTATATCAAGATCAAAGTAGTTTGAAAGTCAATTGTTTTTCTATATGTCAGCAATGAACAATTAGAACATAATTTTAATACTAGTTACAAAAGCATAAAAAACAATGGGATGCATAGGAGTAAGTTTAATAATATATATACACTGAAAACAGCATTTGTGAGAAGAAGTAAAAGTGAAAGTGAACTCAGTCGTGTCCGACTCTTTGTGACCCTATGGACTGTAGCCTACCAGGCTCCTCCATCCATGGGATTTTCCAGGCTAGAGTACTGGAGTGGACTGCCATTTCCTGCTCCAGGGGATCTTCTCAACCCAGGGATTGAACCCAGGTCTCCCGCATTGCAGGCAGACGCTTTACCGTCTGAGACACCGTGGCGCTAAAGGTGATTTAAATAAATGAAGAGGTGCTGGGAGCCAGCGTGAGGAACTCCGCCCATGGCAAAGGTCACGGGGAAGGATGCTTCGGCATACAAAAAGGCAGGATCGAGCCTCAGGAAGCCCCGTGTTCCCGAGCATCTACCCCAAAACCAGAGTCCTACTTTACTGTTTTACGCTCTCACCTACACCTTTGACTTTATGGGGAGCTCTCCCCCATCACCTCTCTTGGAGAAGGAATTAACCTACAGCTCCAGTTAATAAAAATTCCTGGGCGTGACAAGAGTGTTTCGACTTACGAACTCCTCTGAAGGTTACCTAGCCTGCCTG
>SJYX01010753.1:0-18004 GCA_006410675.1 Oreotragus oreotragus
CCCTAATGGCCTTTAAGTGCCTGACCCGTGCCCACAGGGAAAATTTTAGGCCACATCCTCAGTTGAGAAAGATTTAAGGGGAATTTCACCTGGTCGGGCTCTAGTTACTGAGGCTCACTTGTTGCAGGGCCTTCAAAGTCCGCCAGAGAGTGGCCCTAGCCAGGACTTATCAATTGCCTCCACAACCATTCGCCTGTTCACTGAAACTCCGAAAAAAAAAAGAATCAAGGATAGATCAGAAAAGAAAAGGAGAAGGAGTGAAAGCAGATCAAATACGACAAGGACATACAACAAAGCTCGAGCGTACCTCCGAATCTGGGAGTCAGGGGGATCTGAGGTGAGCGAGGGATCCCGGACAAGCCCCCAAATGTTAGACCTTACGGTCTTTTCCTAGGACCCGTCGCTCCAAAGATCACTGAGACTCGGATTCGATGCAAACAGCAAGAGGATTTATTGGGCTGGTGAGCCGGGGTTCAGTCACCTCTAGGGAGGAACGAACCCCGAACAGTCGTTACAGAGCAGTTTTTAAGCACAAAAACCACAAACAGGTACAGCTAGGGTGGGGACAGTCTGATTGGTGGGCAGGTCTTAACCTTTACAGTGATAGGCTCATTTGTTATTAGGTCGAAACAGCTGGTCGGGCCACATTCTGATGGTTAGCTGTTTCCTGGAAAGACATTTTTTTTTTTGAAAGTCCCCCCGAAGAAAAATAACCCCGGAGAGAGCCTAAAGGCCACATTCCATGAAATAAGAACCTGCTCTCAAAGGTTTAGCAAAAATTTAACTTTTCCTCTCAATACTGGAAACTTTCTTTGAGTTATTGACTACTCTGAGGCTCACAGAGTTAAGTTGGACTAGCTGACTCAAATGATGGGTGAATTATTAGATAAATTGGTTATATTAAGCTGTATAAGTCAGGAAATGTTATTTTGAATCTTAGATCTTTTAAATTTTAACGGCCTTGATGGTTAATCTGTCAGCTTAGCTAGGCTAGGTGCTCAGTTCTTTGGTCAAATATTAGTCTGGATGTTGCTCTGAAGTTAGTTTTCAGTTAGAATTAACATTTCAAAAATTACTACAAAAAAAAAAGGTGGAGAAAATGATGGAATTCCAGCTGAGCTATTTGAAATTCTAAAAGATGATGCTGTTAAAGTGCTTCACTCAATATGGCAACAAATTTGGAATACTCAGCAGTGGCCACAGGACTGGAAAAGGTCATTCCAGTTTCAAGGAAGGGCAATGCCAAAGAATGCTCAAATTGCCAGACAACTGCACTCATTTCACAAAATCCTTTAATCTAGTCTTCAGTAGCACACGAACTGGGAGAAAGCAATGGCGATCCACTCCAGTATTCTTGCCTGGAAAATCCCATAGGTGGAGGAACCTGATTAGCTGCAGTCCATGGGGTCTCTAAGAGTCGGACACGACTGAAGCAACTTAGCAGCAGCAGCAGCAGCAGTACACGAACTGAGAACTTCCAGATGTTCAAGCTGGATTTAGAAAAGGCAGAGGAACAAGAGATAAAATTGCCAATATTAGTTGACTCACAGAAAAAGTAAGATAATTCCAGAAAAACTTTTACAGAAAAAAAAATCTACTTTTGCTTCATTGACCTTGCTAAAACCTTTGACTGTTTAGATCACAACAAACTGGAAAATTCTTCAAGAGATGGAAAAGCCAGACCACTTAACTGCCTCCTGAAAAACCTGTATGGAGGTCAAAAGCAACAGTTAGAACTGGACATAGAACAATGGACTGGTTCAAAATTGGGAAAGTAGTATGTCAAGACTGTATATTGTCAATCTGCTTATTTAAATTCTATGCAAAGTACATCATGCAAAATATTGGGCTGGATTAAGCTCAAGCTGGAATCAGGATTGCCAGGAGAAATATTAATATTCTCAGATATGCAAATGAGACCACCCTAATAACAGAAAGCAAACAAGAACTAAAGAGCCTCTTGATGAAGGTGAAAGAAGGGAGCGAAAAAAGCTGGCTTAAACTCAATATTTAAAAAACTAAGATCATGACATCTGGTTCCATCACTTCATGGAAAATAGATGGGGGAAAAAAGGAAACAGCGACAGACGTTATTTTCTTGGGCTCCAAGATGACTGCAGACGGTGACTGCAGTCCTGAAATTAAAAGATACTTTCTCCTTGGAAGAAAAGCTATGACCAACCCTGACAGCATATTAAGCAGAGACAACACTTCGCCAACAATAGTCCATATAATCAAAGCTATGGTTTTCCCAGTAGTCATGTACTGATGTGCAAGTTGGACAGTAAAGAAGGCTGAGCACCAAAAAGTTGATGCTTTTGAACTGTGGTGTTGGAGAAGACTCTTGAGAGTCCCTTGGACAGAAAGGAGGTCAAACCATTCAATTCTAAAGGAAATCAGTCCTGAATATTTATTGGAAGGACTGATGTTGAGACTGACTCTCCAATATTTTGGCCATCTGATGCAAAGAAGCGACTCACTGGGAAAGATCCTGATGCTGGAAAAGATTGAAGGCAGTAGGAGAAGGGGATGACAGAGGATGAGATGGTTGGATAGTATCACTGACTCAGTGGACATAGTTTGAGGAAACTCGGGGATTAGTGAAAGACAGGGAAGCCTGGTGTGCTGGAGTCCATGTGCTTGCAAAGAGTGGACTTACTGAGTGACTGAACAACAACAACATTTCAATAGTGGCCTTTGAGTAAATCAGCTTATCCTCCATAATATTGGTGAGCCTCATCCGATCAGTCAAAAACCTTAAGAATAAAGACAGGTTTCCTAAAGAAGGAATTTTCCCAAGAGTGCAACATAGGAGCCCTCCCTGAGTTTCCAGATTGGTACCCTATGAATTCATACTTAAGAATGCAGCAGTAATAATTCCCTGAATATCCAACCTGTGTTGGAAATATGCCTTCCCTATGTATTTCACACTTGCCAGTCCCCATGATTACTGAGCCAACATATTTAAATAAATTCTCTCTCTCCATATGTATTTTTTTTTCCTTTAGGTTCTATTTTTATCATATTTCTGTTTATCTGGAGAACCTTGAATAATACAATTGCATGCTTTGCTACAGTCTAGTATGTTCATGATAAAATTCACTGTATCAGTGTCCACATTTTCTCTTCCCTGTGCCTTCCAGCAAGGTGAGATGTAATATTTCTGTCCTTTGTGCCTTTAGCAAAGAACTTCTCACTAGTCTTTGTCTCCCCCTGGGTCCTGATTAAGAAGATCCTCTTGCACACAATTTTGTGCCTATAAAACTGTATCCCCAGTTGCTCTCAAAATACTTTTTTGATAACTTATAGAACCATTTTTTAAGAGCTGGATCAGCTAGTGTTGTGAAGGTTTCTAGCCCCATCCCCAGTGGCCACCCTTCAGCAAACGCTATCACTTTTATACCAAAAACTTTTTTTACTTGCAAGAGCTCAACAAAAGATTCTTTAGCTCAATGATTTTTAAAAGTTAAAACCATTTGATCTCAAAAATAAAGAACATTTAAGTTAAGAAAACGAAAAACGAAGAACAAACTGCTAATACTCTTTGCTATTTTGAACGTCTTTGTGTTGTCAATATGACAGTAGCATTAGATTGGAAGGGGAAAGAAGGGAAGAGAAAGAGAGAAGTCTTTACTCTATAATATTATTTATGTATTTTTCAGTGGAAATGCTGTTTCAGGTTTCTATGTCCTACTCTCAGTAATTGATCTCTACTGCTTAATTTTTACAAACAGTAGAAAATGTTCACAACATTCATATGTGGATATATACTGATATTTGTGTACTGATATTTATTGATGTTTGGGCAATATGATAAACAATTTGCACAATAAATAAGTTGAAATTGGTGCCAATGTATGCTTTATTTTCTTAACTCAAGGTGGTTGTTTCTGGATTTGAGTCTGCAATTCTAAAAGAGTATAATTTTATATGAAATATCTTTGCTCAAACATCTCCATTCTTTGTTGACAGAAAACAGAATAGAAAAATGTGCTGCTTGGTTGGCAGTTGTCAGCAATTATTAAGCTTTTGTTCAGAGAAATAATTATATGTTTACAGAGAAAAGGATTTATAATTAAGAGGTATTTGAAATTCAGCTTTTAATATTGCTTCTAAAGCTGTAAAAAAAAGAAGGAAAATCTTGCAGAGTTGTATAGCAGATTCACTTCCCAATTAGGTAATCCTGGTCCCAATTATCTCTCTCCTTTCAATATGTCAACATGTACCCAAAAATATATATATATATCCCATCTTTAAACTATATTGACCTCTCTGTTCAACGATTATTGCACTCTCAAATTATTTTCTCTCAGAATGCCTTTGGCCCTCTTTTGTAACTAATATAGTTTAACAATGAATTTCCTTATGTGTAAGCTTACATAAAACAATTCTGTCACCTTTGATATTGCAAAAGAATATTGTAAGAGCACCTATTTCATATGAGCGTTTTATTCAAAGCACCTCCCTCCAATAAATTATAATGTCCTTGAGAAAAGGGACCAAATCTTCCTTGTCATTATTTGTGTCTGAAATAGTATATGTCCATCTAACTTATATCACCTTGATATATTGAATTATCTTACAGAAAATATATAAAGTAAGTATATTAAGTAAAATATCAGTAATAAAAGTATTAAGTAAGAAAGTCTACACCTACTAGTTTTCTATATCTTTATTGTTAGTTTCTCAGTCAAGTCTGACTCTTTGTGATCCAGTGGTCTGTAGCCTACCAGGATTCTCTGTCCGTCGGATTTTCCAAGCAAGAATACTGGAGTGGGTTGCCATTCCCCTCTCTGGGGGATCTTCCCAACCTAGGTCTGCTGGTCTCCTGCCTTGCAGGCAGATTCTTTATCATCTGAGCCATCAAGAAAGCCTGCTCTTTTATATTTTTTATTTTTAATTTTTGTGAATTTTTTTCTAATTATAACTATATTGACCTCTCTGTTCAACGATTATTGCACTCTCAAATTATTTTCTCTCAGAATGCCTTTGGCCCTCTTTTGTAACTAATATAGTTTAACAATGAATTTCCTTATGTGTAAGCTTACATAAAACAATTCTGTCACCTTTGATATTGCAAAAGAATATTGTAAGAGCACCTATTTCATATGAGCGTTTTATTCAAAGCACCTCCCTCCAATAAATTATAATGTCCTTGAGAAAAGGGACCAAATCTTCCTTGTCATTATTTGTGTCTGAAATAGTATATGTCCATCTAACTTATATCACCTTGATATATTGAATTATCTTACAGAAAATATATAAAGTAAGTATATTAAGTAAAATATCAGTAATAAAAGTATTAAGTAAGAAAGTCTACACCTACTAGTTTTCTATATCTTTATTGTTAGTTTCTCAGTCATGTCTGACTCTTTGTGATCCAGTGGTCTGTAGCCTACCAGGATTCTCTGTCCGTCGGATTTTCCAAGCAAGAATACTGGAGTGGGTTGCCATTCCCCTCTCTGGGGGATCTTCCCAACCTAGGTCTGCTGGTCTCCTGCCTTGCAGGCAGATTCTTTATCATCTGAGCCATCAAGAAAGCCTGCTCTTTTATATTTTTTATTTTTAATTTTTGTGAATTTTTTTCTAATTATAGTTTCACTGATATTCTTGTCCAAACATGTATGTTTATTTCTCTAACAGAAATTCCAAAGTACTTTTTGATATGTGTATATGTAAAATAGAGCAGTTTAAAGAGGAAATCACCTTAGAATTTTACAATTAAAAGAACTAATTAATCTGAGTTTACTATAGAATCACTTATGATGCTTTAAAAGAAAATACATTTGAGTACTGCTACTATGTAGCTTGAGTCATTGGAGATTTACATCAAAGAATGGTTCAAATATGAGAAGAAGCTACAACTGTGAATTAAAAAGTACAATTATTTTTAATAAGAAGACACAAAATGAAATGACATGCCACTGTAAGTCACATGGTAACACTGAACAATCTGTTAACTTATACACATATTAAAAATCTACTCTATATGAAACATTGTTCTCCTTTGAGGGCATATGCCAGTAAAATAAAATTGATCCTTGCTCTAATGGAAATTTTATTCTGCTAGTGGAAATCAGATGATTCACAATTAAAGTAACAAAGATATCAATTTTCAGTTGCTAGAAACTGGAAAGAATGGTGGGATAAAGGTGAAAAAAGAAGCGCTATATGAATCATATGTGCTATGTCAGGAAAGGAATTTCAGATTTAAATATGATGCTATAGGTTGATATCATCATAGAGTGACGATTGGGTCAGGGCTTCCATAAGTGAGGGTGTTTTTCAGGTGGATAGCTGGTGTTAGTAAATTCTGAGCAGAAGAGTGTAAAATTTAAAGCTCTAAATCAAGGATATGCCTGAAATGAAGAATCAGCAAGGACGGTCATGTAGCTAAGAGTGAAATGAGTGGAATGAATGGGGAGAGTGGTAAGAAAGGAGATAAGAGCTATGGGGTGAGAAGAGGATTATGTCAGATTTATGGACTACTATAGTGAATTTGTTTTTATACTCACTAGGAAGAGGAGTTCTTGCAAACTTTTAATTAGCATATTGCCACAACCTATCTTAAGAATTTAAAGGATGACTTTGTGTATTAGAATTGAATACCTCTAAACAAGAATACAAACAGAAAGGTCACTTAAGAAGCTACTGCACTAATCCAGGTAAGTATTGATAGTGCCTTAAACCAGTGCAGTAGAGGATTGGAATTATTTTGAAGCTATAGCCAAAATAATTTGCCAACACACTAAAGGTGTAACATGAGAGACAGAAACCAAAGATGATTCCCGTGACTCTAGTCTTAAACTTAGTGACTGTAGTTCCTATCAACTGGGACCTATAAATGTCAGCATGTCTAAGGAAAGGTTTTGCATATTTTACATATTCCATTAAGAATATTGAGATGGGAAAATTATCCTGGGTTTTCTGAAGAAGACCTAAAGGCATCTATCGTTATAATGGGGAAAAAGGGGAGAGTTTTACACACAAACACACAGAGAGGAAGTTAAGATGAAGCAGAGAGAAACTTGAAGATGCTAGCCTTGAAAGACTGCAGATATTCACCTACAAGCCAAGGAATGCTGGCAGCCACAGAAGCTAAAAGACCTAGAAATGGTTTTCTCTGAGAGCCTCTAGAGGGTATATTTCCCTACCAATATACCATATAGAATTAGGTGAATCATATGTGCTATGCTGGAAAAGGAATTTTAGATTCCTTCATTTGGGGGCCTTGATTTTGCCCAGTGATATTTATTTTGGACTTCTAGCATCCAGACCTGTGAGATAATTTCTGTTGTTTTAAGGCACCAAGTTCCTGGTAATTTGTTACAGCAGTATAGAAAATATAGATACTAATTGATTGTACTCCAAATTGGTAAAAATTGCAAATTCCATAGCAGTATATGAAAGTTCACATTTTTCTATACTGTTGTCAGCATCTGACATTATCACATTTAAAAATATTTGCTAATATGACTGGTGAAAAATTCCAACTGCTTTAGTTTTAATTATACTTTCTCCATTAATATTTAGGTTGAACTTATTTTCATATCATTACTGGTCATTAGGGGCTTCCTTCCTAGGTCAGTCGGTAAAGAATCTGCCTGCAGTGAAGGAAACCTGGGTTTGATCCTTGGGTTGGGAAGATCCCCTGGAGAAAAAAATGACAACCCACTCCAGCATCCTTGCCTGAAAAATCCCATGGACAGAGCCTGGTGGGCTGCAGTCCATGTAAATCTGCAGTCCACTGCAGTCCTGGTGGGCTGCAGTCCACAGAGTTGGGCATGACTGAGCTACTAACACTCACTCACTGGTCATTTGCATTTCTTCTTATGACATGCTTTTCAAACATCTTTCAATTTATATTTTGACTTATAAGAATTTTTTATGCAAACAGTTTATCCAAAATTGGGTTGTTTACAAGATTGAAGCTTTGATTTATTAAATTTTGTTGTCTCCTTTCTAGCTTTTGAATTTATTGTTTTGTTTTGTTTTAGATGGCCTGCCCCAGAATATATTTTTATATATTTATTTTTTATAATTTTGTATATGTTGAGATCCTACAAATTTTTTTGAAAATATGAGCTACTTATATGAATTACTTTTACATCAGAAATACAGTTATTTTAAAAAAAATTTACTGGATAGTACATTCCTTCTGCACTAATTTAAGATACCAAATTTATCATGTAATATTTAGATTTTTAAAAAATTTTGTTTCATAGATCTTTATATTTATCCTACCACCAGAATAACACTATGTAATTTTATATAGATGCATGATACATTTATGCAAGTTCTCCTTCTTGCTTCCTCTCTTGAAAAAAACTGTATTTGAATACAATTTTGTTATTTACTTTTGCATAGAAATATTTGCTTGTACATAAAAAATTTTAAATGTTATAAGAAGCATGGGAGTTCTAGAGAAAATAATTTGGAGGTATGATTGATGAAGCATTTAATTTGTATATTAACTGAACAGGAAAAAAGTTTATTTAGCCTGTAATAGTTTAAATTAGAATATTTAATGGATTTTTAAAGAATTTCTCATTTTGACCAATATTTTAAGAACTGAGAAGATATATTATTTTTTTAAATTCACATTTTATAAAAAATAAATGTGCTGATTTTTGTTATAATTTGTACATTTTATTGCCTTTAAAGTAAACATTAACTTTAATGGCCAATATTATTTTAAAAACAACTGAACAAAGGAAAGACTTCTGCCAACTAAACTATGAGATACTCTCTTTTATCATATATTTTATTTTCTGAAAGAACTATTTTCAAGTTAATTAATTATATAGTTATCATATGGTGGAGCAATGGTAAAAACTCTGCCTACTGATGCAGTAGACACAGGGAGATATGGGTTCAATCCCTGTGTTGGGAAGATCCCCTGGAGTAGGAAATGGCAACCCACTCCGGTATTCTTGCCTGGAAAATTCCATGGGCAGAGGAGCTCGATGGGCTTGCAGTTCATGGGGTCGCAAAGAGTAGGACATGACTGAACACACAGCACCATACCATATAAGACTGTTGTATTTGCTTTAAAAAGGCAATGTAAGCAAATTAACTTAGTTAAGATTTCCGAAAACTCTCACCATCAAAGTACAAATTTCTGAAAATCTTTAACTCATGCACTTCATATCCACACTTTTAAACATAAAGCCATCCTGAATGCTATCAAGGCCACTAGGATAAAACTTTCCTTAAAATAATCCGTAAAAGGGCTGCTGCCATTTGTCCTGTGTCCTTAGCTAATTTTGTCTTTAAGGAGATCTCATTACCCTTTGGTTTCAACCTTGACATGTTTCTAAATAGGTCTGATTTATCACCTCCAGAAACCAATGATTCCTATGTGATAAAAGATAATTCCACTATTAACCATATGATTTTTATGAAACCATGGGAATATAATTTGAATATTTGGATACAGATGGTTTTGATATTCATACACTCACAGACCCATTTATATTTGACTGCCACCAGAGCAGAGCAATTGTATATCATAAACTGCAAAATGTGCATCTTAGAATAAATAAAATGTAGAATTTATTTTATTTTGTTGTAATGTATCCTGGACACTAAGAGATCAAACTGACAATGGGCACTTTTCATAAACATTTTAAGGCAAAACATTATAGTACTTGAAATCATCTATAACCATTCAGTGTGAATTCAAAGAGATTCAGGGATTAAAAAAAAATGTGTTGGAAATGCAAGGAACACATAGTAGCAAAATTAAATCATCAGCAGAGGCAGAAAAAAAAAAAAAAAGGACATTAATTGGAACTTGACCATTAATGAGTCTTTTGGGTTCTGATTTTTGCTTCTTTCCTTTCCAAAATAAACATCTTTCTTCCTTTTATATTACAGACCAACTTTAATACAGAAGGAGGCAAGAGCACTTGGTCGTTGATATGTCGGGTTTGCTTTTTCTATTTGCAAGTTACTGGCTGTGTCAGCTTCACTACTTAAACTTTAAAAATTTGTCTCTATGGATTGATGCTAAGGGATTTGAACTACATCATTTTCCTAAATGTGGGCCACGTAATCCTGGTTCTACAATATATTAAGCCTCCTTTAAAACAACAAATGTTGTGATTAAAAAAGTTAAGAAACTTTATCTTAAATTTCTCTCTTGGAGATTTAAAGAGTATGTTAAATACACAGAGAAGTTCCACAGTGAAAAGGAAACTTATTTAAGACTTGTTCAGTTCTTAAACAAGAAAGACATGTCCGCTAAGAATGGCTTATTTCTTTACCCAGCAATTAACAAGGTCCCTTAAATCTGGTCTAGTTCTTGCTTCTTCAGCAAAAAGAGATAATTCTTTTCTAATTCATGCTATGTTAAAAAAGGATTAGAATAACTGAGAAAGAATTATTTAAATGATGGAGGAAGTTCAGTTGTCTGGTTTACTTATACAAGTATCCCTATGTAGTCAGTCTTTGAAGTGAAGTCGCTCAGTAGTGTCTGACTCTTTGTGACCCCACGGACTGTAGCCTACCGGGTTCCTCCGTCCATGAGATTTTCCAGGCAAGAGTACTGGAGTGCAGACAAGTAATACCTATATAAGACGATTCTTTATATAATGTTCGTGTGTGTCTGTGCATATGCATGTGCTCAGTCGTGTCTGACTCTTTGCAAACCCATGGGCTCTAGCCTGTCAAGCTCCTCTGTCAATGGAATTCATCAGGCAAGAATTACTGGAGTAGGTTTCCATTTCTTACTCCAAGGGATCTTCCTTACCCAGGAATCGAACTGGCTTTCTTGCAGCTCCTACTTGACAGGTGAATTCTCTACCACTTGCGTCATGAGAGAAGCCCACTTTACATAATTGCAACTGGAAATCCATGATTTGAAAATAAAGAAATCAGCTTTGCTGAGCATAATGCACCTTACACAATCAAAAATTAATAGAAGAACACAGAACAGTGTGGTTTACTATACAAATTCTAGGCCTATCTAGCTTATGACTGTGAAATAACTTGGTTTTCTTTTAAAACACAAAGTATATCAGCACAGCTCTTGTCTGGTTTAATTGCTGAATTATTAGTAATTCTCTGCCCTACTTATTCTGGGAAGTATCCAAAGAGTNGTCTATGGGGTCGCACAGAATTGGACATGACCTGTCTCTTATACACATCTTATCTAGCTTATGACTGTGAAATAACTTGGTTTTCTTTTAAAACACAAAGTATATCAGCACAGCTCTTGTCTGGTTTAATTGCTGAATTATTAGTAATTCTCTGCCCTACTTATTCTGGGAAGTATCCAAAGAGTGTTTCACTGTAAGTCTAAAAGATTGTCTGTCAACACAAGGTTTCAGAGTATATTCATACTATTACCTCTCCTAATATGGCCTCAACTTGTGAGTGGTCTCTACCAGCGACCAGCGAAGCTACCAGCAGAATCTTAGCCAATGGTTTACACCAATAATACTGGTTATAATTTCTGAATGTTCCCCTTGAGGTAATTAAAATCGCGACACATTTCTTCCTGATTCAAAGTCCTAACCTCTCTTTTCAGTGTTTTCTCTAATAAATTGTCATTGTAAATTCCCTTCCCCCTCTTCAAGAGACGTCATTTTAAAGATCTCTTAGAGTTTTACTATCCCTACATGCCTTCCACAGGATCTGAGATACATTTCTTTGGATGTAAATATTAAGGAAAATTGGAAGTCACTTAGTCATGTCCCACTCTTTGCGACCCATTGGACTATATTGGAGTGGGTAGCCTTCCCTTTCTTCAGTGGATCTTCCCAACCCAGGAATCAAATAGGCATCTTCTGCATTGCAGGTGAATTCTTTACTAACTGAGCTATCAAGGAAACCTAATATTAAGGGAGATGACCCCTAATCTTTCAGTTTGTGTTGAAACGTAAGAGCCTAACTTTTGTGGGCATCTTGTTCCAAATTGTACAGCAAACTACCTCCTGTCACAAAGACACAAGAAAATTTACTTTTTCTGTACAGAATGTTAATTAGCAAACAGGTGGCTTGTGTTTCTGCTCATCGCAAGACCTTAAAAATTCTCCCAGTCTCTGTTTCAACTGAATTACAGTTGAGATAGCGTCTCTCTCCCAGATTTCAATATTCTGTTTAACTTTATCCAGTTTAACTTTTGCTTTAACAACATTGTCTCTGGATTCTCCAAACTATTTACTGGATCCCCTGGAGGAGGAAATGGCTACCTACCTCAGTATTCTTGTGTGGAGAATCCTATGAACACTCTTAAAAGTATTTTCATTATTACCCAAAATGCAAGTAATGACAATGAAAAAATAAAATGACATGAATACTATCATCTATTGAGAGACACAGGGCTAATGAGGAAGCCACCTTTTAAAATGTCAAAATATGTCTAAACTTGTTCCTGATTCCAGGTATTTGGACCTTTACTCCAGTGCTCCTTTTTCCCTCCTCTACATTTCATGAGCATTCATTCTAAAAGGTAAAAACATTTTTGCATAATACTGAATACACTTGCATATAAGTCTATTTTGAATAAATCAAATTTGTCACAACAAAATGCTTTAAAACTTTTAATATATGGTGTCACTGGAAATTTGGCATATATATGTGTATCTAACATATACAATGTATCTAATATATATACAACATGCATTTAACATTTACAAGTAAACTTTGTATATATGCCTCTTCTCTGTAAAATAAGTTGCTGTTTCTATAATGTGAAAAAAATCTGTTTATTAGACCAGCATTATCAATTCTTTAGTCTAAGTCTTTTCATTAGTTTTCATAAATTCTGCATCTCTGAATCATGAAGTAAAGTGTTATTTTTCAAAAATGAGTCTATTCATAATGTACTTAACTCCTATAGATTTTAATAAAACCTACGTATGTTACTTTGCTAGATATGATAGTGATAGATAGCTACTCAGGAAGTCACTGAAGAAGCAATATTATAATTTGAGGTTAAAATGAAAAAACAAAAAACACAACACTTTAATGTAATGTTACACTAAGACAATTAGACATTCATGTACAAAGATATTTATCTAGCCAGAATTATTATTCTCTCACTCCAGTTTGTGGAGAAGGCAATGGCACCCCACTCCAGTACTCTTGCCTGGAAAATCCCATGGACTGAGGAGCCTGGAAGGCTGCAGTACATGGGGTCGCTGAAGGTCGCACAAGACTGAACAACTTTACTTTCACTTTTCACTTTCCTGCATTGGAGAAGGAAATGGCAACTCACTCCAGTGTTCTTGTCTGGAGAATCCCAGGGACGGGGAAGCCTGGTGAGCTGCCGTCTATGGGGTCGCACAGAATTGGACATGACTGAAGTGACTTAGCAGCAGCAGCAGCAGCATTCCAATCTGACCTTCTGGATTTACTGAAATCAACGCCATAGAAATCAGAAACTCTCATATAATTTTGAAACAAAAAAAAAAAAAAAAAAAAGAAAAGAGTTTGAGTCAATTCTTGAATCCCATTCACTTTTTCACTTGTCATTATTTTACCTTTGATCCAATCTGTTTTTGTAAATCATTATGTCCTAAGACTCAATATATTATAGGCAGTAAGAGCAATTCTTGCTATGACCTGTTCTACTCCATAGCTTCAATGAAGTCAATAAACTTTTTAGATAATAATTTAAAAGTGTAGGTAAAAATGAAGTAAGGGAATACAATTATTTGCTTTTTCCAATTGGACAGCATCCTAAATAAGCAGGAAGAAAAGATGCTTGATTCTATTTTTGATTCGGTATTTATATATATTATTCATATTAGAGACGATTCTGTATTAAAAAAAAACAACTAACACTCATGGGAAAACAATGAGTAGAATTATTTTGAAAGTGTTAGTCTCTTAGTCGTGTTTGACTCTTTGCAACCCCAAAAAAAAAAAAAAAAAGAAAGAAAAGAGTTTGAGTCAATTCTTGAATCCCATTCACTTTTTCACTTGTCATTATTTTACCTTTGATCCAATCTGTTTTTGTAAATCATTATGTCCTAAGACTCAATATATTATAGGCAGTAAGAGCAATTCTTGCTATGACCTGTTCTACTCCATAGCTTCAATGAAGTCAATAAACTTTTTAGATAATAATTTAAAAGTGTAGGTAAAAATGAAGTAAGGGAATACAATTATTTGCTTTTTCCAATTGGACAGCATCCTAAATAAGCAGGAAGAAAAGATGCTTGATTCTATTTTTGATTCGGTATTTATATATATTATTCATATTAGAGACGATTCTGTATTAAAAAAAAAACACTAACACTCATGGGAAAACAATGAGTAGAATTATTTTGAAAGTGTTAGTCTCTTAGTCGTGTTTGACTCTTTGCAACCCCATGAACTATAGCCCACCAGGCTTCTCTGTCCATGGAATTCTCCAGTTAAGAATTCTGGAAGGGGTTGCCATTTTCTTTTCCAGGGGATCTTCCCAATCTAGGGATCAAATCTAGGTTTCCTGCATTGCAAGCAGATTCTTTACTGTCTGAGGCACCAGGGAAGCCCTGGGTTTCCACACGTAGTTACATCCCTCTGAAAGTCATTTCCACTAGTTTAATTTTAACAAACTCAGCTCCATGTTCCCTGTCAAGTACATTACAGGCAGTAACCTCAAAATATCCGGTATTGATTCTCCCATTTACTTTAACCACTGTATAGTTAAAGAAAACTAAAACTGAGAATGCGAATCTCAGGCTTTCTGACTATAAAAATCAAGCTTAAAACCTTGCCTTAGAAAAACTGTCTGCATATCAACATACATTTACTAAGTAGATAACTATGTCTTAGGAAACAAATTTAGGAAAATTCGAAGACATGGATTCAACTTAGGACCACTGGAATCTATTTTTTGCCTTCAACTACACAATAGTAACAGTACTAAATTATCTAATCTTTGTAGAGAAGGACAATCTTCTCATTTTCATTTATTTCTTTTAGAAGCTAAGTGTATCATAATGTAGTGTTTTCACATTAGCTAGGTAATAAGAACATGTAACCTCTTTTAATTCCAGAAATATTAACTGGTTAAAGGATTATAAAAGTGGGTAGAACACAAATGAAAACGTTTAAATGCTGATTTCTTCTGTGTATAGAATTTGCTTATACAAAATAATGTAATTCTAACTCTTTCAGATTCCTATAAAGCCCAGAACTATGATCAAGAATCTTAGATACTTGCAAAAGAAAAGTTTCTAAATGTTAGCACTCTCTGTTGCAGAGTCCCTGCATTTCGACCATTGGAAACTTCATAAGAACATACATACTTAAAGGTGATTCATCTTTCACAAAATTTAAACATGTCTGATTAGTTTGTTTTCAAGTGAAAAGCAAATTGTATATAGGAAAAAGAAAGAGGTTTGAGATCTGAAGAGCTGTTAGATCTATATTAGGTTTCCTCAGTGCATAGGATAAAGAATCTACCTGCATAACAGGAGACCTGGGCTCCATCCCTGGGTCAGGAAGATCCCCTAGGAAAGGAAATGGCTACCCACTCCAGTATTCTTACCTGGAGAATCTCATGGAAAAGGAGCTTGAAGGGCTGCAGTCTATGGGATCACAAAGAGTTGGACATGACTAAGTGAGTAACACTTTCACTTTCTATAGATCAGTAACAGTCATGCTAAATATATATATATATATATATATATATATATATATTAGACAAGTATGGAATAAACTGTTCAAAGAATGCACAAGTACTTCAATAATCAGAGCATTTAACCTAAATCCAAGTAAACTTATATACTTTAACATCTTAATATAAAGGGAGCCTCTCAGTGGAAAATAATCTGCCTTCCAATGCAGGAGATGCCAGTTTGATCCATTCCTGGGTCGGGAAAATCTCTTGGAGAAGAAAATGGCAGCCCAGTCCAGTATTCTTGTCTGGTAAATCCCATGACAGAGGAGCCTGCGGGGCCACAGTCCATGGGGTTGAAAAGAGTCAGACAAGACTGAGCAGTTGAGCACACATGCACATGCACTTAATGGGAAAGTCAGTCCTGTGACATTTTAAAATAAATCATTGTGTTAATGGGGCATTTATATGACTGATACCACTTTTAATCAAATTTTTATTGAAGTATAGTCGACTTGAATTGCATTTAATATGTCTCCTTTACATTTAAGATGGCTAGCAATGTGAGATATATTTTCATCAAAGCTTGACTTTTAAGAATCTCTTAAATTAAGTACATTTGTTGATCCCTGGAGAAAGCTGAATTCATTAAAAATTAACTTATGTAGAAGAATAAATGGATTGATGTTGGTCAATTAAAACATTTCCAAGTAGTATAATTATTATTCTTTAATATTCAAATTGATAATAGCCTTGGAAAAAATGAGTTTGTATTTCCACACATTCTTACTTTTATGTGTTGTTTTTTATTACTTTGTAAAATACAGATTTTCATCTGGCATCACTTTTCTCCCATATGAAGGAATTCCTTTAACTTGTACTTTAAAGATATTTGTTCCACTGACTTCTGGCATGCATTTTATCTAATGAAAAGTCGAGTCTCCTTCTAATCTATATTATTTTTTTAATCTACTGTGTCTCTTTTCTATGGTGTCATGTGTGAGGGCAGAGGTTATTTGGGAAATCATACCTTCATCTGAATTTTATTGGAAACTTAAAATGATGTAAAAATTCAAATTTTAATAAAAATAGCAGCCAATATCTCAGAATTCAAAATAATACATTTGCTAACTTATCTTGCTATGTTGTTGTTTAGTTGCTAAATAATGTCTGACTCTTTTGCAACCCCATGGATGGTAGCCCACTAGGCTCCTCTGTCCATGGGATTTCCCAGACAAGAATACTGGAATGAGTTGCCATTTTGTTCTCTGGAAGACCTTCCTGACCCAGGGATTGGACCTGAATCTCCTGCATTGCAGGCAGGTTCTTTAATGGTGCCAAACATATAGTTCTATGTTCCCCATTAACTTCAAATAAACAGCTGGGCTCAGATCATCTTCCTAAAGTACAGTGTAATATGACAAACAGACATTATCAAACACTCGCTGACAATGCCATGGTAGGCACAAAAATGGCCCTCTAGAAATGGGCACATCCAAATTCCCAGACCATAGGAGTATGTTACCTTACACTGCAAAGGAGATTTCAGTTTGCAGACCAAATTAAATTTGCTAAGTGGCTAACCTAAGAAACAGAGAGTATCCAGGACTATGCAGATCTGTCCCTACTGTGGGCAGGAATCCCTCAGAAGAAATGGAGTAGCCATCATGGTCAACAATAGAGTCTGAAATGCAGTACTTGGATGCAATCTCAAAAACTACAGAATGATCTCTGTTCATCTCCAAGGCAAACCATTCAATATCACAGTTATCCAAGTCTATGCCCCAACCAGTAACACTGAAGAAGCTGAAGCTGAATGGTTTTATGAAGACCTACAAGACCTTTTAGAACTAACACCCAAAAAAGATGTCCTTTTCATTATAGGGGACTAGAATGCTAAAGTAGGAAATCAAACACCTAGAGTAACAGGCAAATTTGGCCTTGGAATGCAGAATGAAGCAGGGCAAAGACTAATAGAGTTTTGTCAAGAAAACACACTGGTCATAGCAAACACCCTCTTCCAACAGCACAAGAGAAGACTTTACACATGGACATCACCAGATGGTCAACACCGAAATCAGATCAATTATATTCTTTGCAGCCAAAGATGGAGAAGCTCTATACAGTCAACAAAAACAAGACCAGGAGTTGACTGTGGCTCAGACTGTGAACTCTTTATTACCGAATTCAGACTCAAATTGAAGAAAGTAGGGAAAACCGCTAGACCATTCAGGTATGACCTAAATCAAATCCCTTATGATTATACAGTGGAAGTGAGAAATAGATTTAAGGGCCTAGATCTGATAGATAGAGTGCCTGATGAACTATGGACTGAGGTTCTTGACACTGTACAGGAGACAGGGATCAAAACCATCCCCATGGAAAAGAAATGCAAAAAGAAAAGTGGCTGTCTGGGGAGGCCTTACAAATAGCTGTGAAAAGAAG
>SJYX01010753.1:32010-57277 GCA_006410675.1 Oreotragus oreotragus
ACCAGTCCATTCTGAAGGAGATCAACCCTGGGATTTCTTTGGAAGGAATGATGCTAAAGCTGAAACTCCAGTACTTTGGCCACCTCATGTGAAGAGTTGACTCATTGGAAAAGTCTCTGATGCTGGGAGGGATTGGGGGCAGGAGGAGAAGGGGACGACCGAGGATGAGATGGCTGGATGGCATCACAGACTCGATGGATGTGAGTCTGAGTGAACTCCGGGAGATGGTGATGGTCAGGGAGGCCTGGCGTGCTGCGATTCATGGGGTCGCAAAGAGTCGGACACGACTGAGCGACTGAACTGAACTGAATAAGTGAACAGGATTGAATGTTTCCGTACATCCTATATTAGAGCTGTTTGTAGCCAAGAAAGAGATTCAGGTTTGCCTACTTAAGGAGGTTCATTCACTGATGATGGAGCCACAGAACAGAAGGGGACTGAATAACTGAATGACAGCTTGGAGGGGAATAGCTAAGAGAGCCTTCTAATATGCACTCACTTTGCAAACATAAACCATTAATTTAATTTTAAAGTCTGTAATATTTGATGGCATATTTGTGACAACATTTTTCTCAACTGTTGATAAAAATGTAAAATTCTAACTTCCAGAAAGGTAGGTACAGTTCATATTCATTTTATTTTTGTATCCAGAGTGTCTTCCATGATTCCTGGTACAGTGCATGATCAATTTACAATTCACCTGGTAGAACAAATAGATGAATGTCCTAAAAGGGTACATTTGATAAATAAATATCACTCTAAATAATTTGTATTCATTTCAGATTTAAGTTCTTGTATAACCTAGTTTATTCTTTGCAAATGAACATGTGACAATAAAACCAAACACATATAGCTTCCTTGTTCAGTATTAGCTTCCTACTACTGTACCAATTTGCTGTAAAACATTATCATACAATTTATGGCTTAAAATAACATATATTTATTGTTTTAGACTACTGTAGGTCAGAAGACTGGCCTGAGTCTTGCTGGACGAAAATCAAAGTGTCAACAGGGTTCATTTCTTTCCAAAAGCTCTTGAGAAGTTTTCTTTGACCTTTTCTGGAGGCTGCCAGCATTCTTTGACTCATGGCTCCTTTCGGTTCAGTTCAGTTCAGTCTTTCAGTCATGTCCAACACTTTGTAACCTGATGGACTGTAGTACGCCAGGCTTCCCTGTCCATCACCAACTTCTGGAGCTTACTCAGACGCATGTTCATTGAGTTGGTGATGCCATCCAATCATCTCATCCTGTGTCGTCCCCTTCTCCTGCCTTCAATCTTTCCCAGCATCAGGATCTTTTCAAATGAGTTAGCTCTTTGCAGCAAGTCACCAAAGTATTGGAGTTTCAGCTTCAACATCAATCTTTCCCATGAATATTCAAGACGGATGCCTCCCTTCCTCTATCTTCAAAACCTGCAATAGTGAGTTCAGTTCTTACATCATAGTAATCTGTCCTCCACTTCTACCTCCCTCATCCACTTTTAAGTATTCTTGAACTACACAGGGCCTACTTACATAATCCAATATAATTTCCTTATTTTTAAGTCAGTTAATTAGCAAAGTTAATTCCATCTGTAAATTTAGTTTCCCTTTGCCATGTTAAATAACTTACTCATAAATTCTAGGGATTCAGATATGGATATCTTTAAGAGGCTATTATTCTGTCTACCATAGTTTTTTTTTCTGTATATTTTTAATTATCAAAGGTTATAATTGTACAATATTGAGATGTATAGAACAAGACACAATTATTGGTGGACAATTGCTTTACAATATTGTGTTAGTCTCTGCCACACAACATTATGAATCATCTATAGGTATACAAATATGCTCTCCCTACTGAGCCCCCTGCCATACCCCTCCTGAAAGCACTCTTTAGATTGTCACGAAACACTGGGTTGAGCTCCCTGTTTTACACAGAAAATTCTCACTTGCTATCTATTTTACACATGGTAATGTATATGTTTCCATGCTCTTCTCTCAGTTCATCCCACTCTTTCTGCAGCCATGAAATTAAAAGATGCTTGCTCCTTGGAAGGAGAGTTATGACCAACCTAGTTCAGTTCAGTTCAGTTGTTCAGACATGTCTGACTCTTTGTGACTCCATGAACTGCAGCATGCCAGGCCTCCCTGTACCTCACCGACTCCCGGAGTTTATTCAAATTTATGTCCATTGAGTCGGTGATGCCATCCAACCATCTCATCCTCTGTTACCCCCTTCCCCTCCTGCCCTAAGTCTTTCCCAGCATTAGAGTCTTTTCAAATCAGTCAGCTCTTCACATCAGGTAGTCAAAGTATTAGAGTTTCAGCTTCAACATCAGTTCTTCCAAAGAAGATCCAAGACTGATCTCCTTTAGGATGGACTGGCTGGATCTCCTTGCAGTCCAAGGGACTCTCAAGAGTCTTCTCCAACACCACAGTTCAAAAGCATCAATTCTTCTGCACTCAGCTTTCTTTGTAGTCCAACTCTCACATCCATACATGACTACTGGAAAAATCATAGCCTTGATTAGATGGACCTTTGTTGGCAAAGTAAGTCTCTGCTTTTTAATATGCTGTCTAGGTTGGTCAAGGAGATCCAACCATCCTAAAGGAAATCAGTCCTGAGTGTTCATTGGAAGGACTGATGTTGGAGCTGAAACTCCAGTACTTTGACCACCTGATGCAAAGAGCTGACTCATTTGAAAAGACTCTGATGCTGGGAAAGATTGATGGCAGGAGGAGAAGGCAATGACAGAGGATGAGATGGTTGGATGGCATCACCGACTCAATGAGTGTGAGTTTGGGTAGACTCTGGGAGTTGGTGATGGACAGGGAAGCCTGGCATGCTGCAGTCCATGGGTTGCAAAGAGTCGGACATGACTGAGTGACTGAACTGAGCTAGTTTATTATATTTAAGTCTCTTGGACAGCAAGAAGATCAAATTGGTCAATCCTAAAGGTAATAAACCCTGAATATTCATTGGAAAAACTGACGCTGAAGCTTCAGTACTTTGGCCATATGATGCAAAGAACTTATTTATTGGAAAAGACCCTGATATTGGGAAAGATTGAGAACAGGAGGAGAAGGCAGCAACAGAGGATGATATGGTTGGATGGCATCACTGACTCAAAGGACACAAATTTAAGCAAACTCTGGGAGTTGGTGAAGGACAGAGAAGCCTAGCATGCTTCAGTCCATGAGGTTACCAAGAGGTGTACAACTTAGAGACTGAACAACAACAACAAACATCGGTGGCACAGTGGTAAAGAATCCACCCACTAAAGCATGAGGCAAAAGAAATGTGAGTTGAAACTCTGGGTTGAGAAGATCCCCTGGAGGAGGAAATGACAACCCACTCCAGTATTCTTGCCTGGAAAATACCATGAACAGAGAAGCCAGTCCATGGGGTCTCAAATGACCGGACACAACTGAGCACGCATGCATCAGGCACTAGCAGTTTATTACATTTAATGAAATTCATAAAATGTCATAATCAAGAATTCTCATAGGAAGCCACAGATTTCTGCAGGACACATCAATCTAATCTTATCGATTTCCATTCTTGAACAGACTGAAAAAGTGAAGGAGATAAAAATGTAAGTTCGGCTGCAAATTCATTTGAACCTATTTGAAATTAGTCTGTATTATGCAGGATCAATGTAGTTAATGAATTTTCCTTCTGTAATTTGTTATCTTACCCATCTACTACATATGCATGCCCTTAAAACAGCTGAAATAATCTTTTGCTGGAGACTGTAGTGTGCTTTTGTAATTCAAGGGATCATTTTGAGATATTTTCAGTTTCTATTGTAACAGTCTAGAAGTGTCTGGAGTGACATCAGATTTCACATTCATCCTTGTTCACTCAGAAATCCATTTAGCTTGGGGCAAATGGGACTTATTCTTTCACATTGCTGACACTATTGAAGAGCCAAATGATGAAAGCTTCTACAGCTTTTGTTGTTCATTTCCCCAAATCCCACATTTAGATCCCTGGTTTCCCCACCCCCACTGGAAAAATGTTGGTTGCATTAAGAGAAAAAAATTTTTTAAAAATGACCTCATATTTCCTATCACTAACACTTCCTGATGCAAATCTCTTGGGTTTGCAAGCTGAAATCTATTATTTGTTTGTTTGTTTGTTTGTTTGTTTATCCTTTTCAGCACTTTTAAAATTTTCTTTTCTGAACAAGCAAAACCAAAATGTAGCTAGTACTTTGTTTTCTATCCATTGATAAATTGAAGCTTTCAGTGACAGGAAAAAAAAAAAAAAAAGTATTCCTCCAAACTCTATTTTTCCCTCTTTTAACCACTTCTAATTTAAGTTCCAACTACCTAATGTTTGTAATACTTGGCATCATGTTCCTTTTGATCATGACCATGATCATCTAACTATCTCTTTCATTGCAGTTATTAAGGCCACAAATTTAAGGCTATATCAATAATTTCAAATGAAGAGTGCTTTTATCTTATCCTCTTAAGGATTCAACGTTATCCTTGTTGACATTCAAGGTCTAAAGAAATAATAGAGGTGTAAACCAATTGAAAGTGAAATAAGAGTCACATATTAATGGAACAAAGCTTCCAGAGAGCTTTCAGACAGGAATTCTTCAAAGGACAAACAACCTCCAAGTAAGTAAGACCACAATAATAAGAATGGGAAAATGTCATCTGACTTCTTGTTGCAGTCTCCTACTCCAAGTAAAGCAGATTCCCAAGGTCAAATCTAGAGAAAAACAACATTTGAGCTCACTGGCCAGATTCTCCACTGGAAAGCAAAGGTTCAAGCTTATTGCTGGCAGAAAAATGGGGAGAATGCAAAATAATCAGTGCCAAGGGCAAGGAATAAGATATAAGATAGAAAATGAGCATCATAACCATATCAGGTAATAGGGCCTACCAAAACTCACCTAATTGAAAAACAGATTTTGAAAGAATGTTGAGAGGACAGATTTACGGAACTGTATGTATGCATGCTAAGTTACTTCAGTCATGTCTAGTCTTTGTGACCTTATGGACTGCAGCCTGCCAGACTCCTATGCCTATGAGATTCTCCAGGGAAGAATGCTGCAGTGGGTTTCCATGCCACCCTCTGGGAAATCTTTCTGGCTCAGGGATCTAACCTATAAGTCTTAAATCTCCTGCATTGGCAGGCAGGTTCTTTACCACTAATGCCACCTGGGAAGCCCACTGAACTCTATAAACTTCATGATTTCCAGTTCATGTTTGTCTTGGTTCTTGGAGTCCTCTAATGAAGAGTTCAAAATAAAAACTTTTAAAAACTCATCTGAAGTATCCCTTTTGAATTATCTTATTCCATACATTCTACTTTGTTTCCAATTTTTCAGCTTTTGACAAGATGGAAACTGTCTTAATCTTTTACACTTTTGGCCTACAATAGATTAAGGCATTGATCTTTTGTCTATACAAATCTGGCTAATCCAGTCATTACTTAAGATTCAAGGAACTATAGGGTTCTCATGAAAAATGTGATGTAATATTTTGGAAAATAATACAAAGCTTATAAAGATGATGGTTGCCACTCTTCTTTCCCAAGTCTTTGAAAATATTATTAACATAAATGCACTCTTTCCAGTAGAATTTGGACTTAGTCACAATTCACGTACTACCACAGCTTGTACACTGGCACTGGGCTTGAAATATTTGACTTGTATCTATATCTGTTAAAAGCATGACTGTGTCATCTTAAGGTATTGGCAGACTATTCTCCCTATCTTCTGGGAAGATCAATTATGTAGCAAATCTACAAGCACAGAATATAGCCTAGTTCCTCAGTCTCTCAAAATTGTTTTTCTAAACTTATTCCCATGTGTTAAATTCCTTTCTGTTTAAATATTTAAATCAGTTGTGCNCAATGACAGAGGATGAGATGGTTGGATGGCATCACCGACTCAATGAGTGTGAGTTTGGGTAGACTCTGGGAGTTGGTGATGGACAGGGAAGCCTGGCATGCTGCAGTCCATGGGTTGCAAAGAGTCGGACATGACTGAGTGACTGAACTGAGCTAGTTTATTATATTTAAGTCTCTTGGACAGCAAGAAGATCAAATTGGTCAATCCTAAAGGTAATAAACCCTGAATATTCATTGGAAAAACTGACGCTGAAGCTTCAGTACTTTGGCCATATGATGCAAAGAACTTATTTATTGGAAAAGACCCTGATATTGGGAAAGATTGAGAACAGGAGGAGAAGGCAGCAACAGAGGATGATATGGTTGGATGGCATCACTGACTCAAAGGACACAAATTTAAGCAAACTCTGGGAGTTGGTGAAGGACAGAGAAGCCTAGCATGCTTCAGTCCATGAGGTTACCAAGAGGTGTACAACTTAGAGACTGAACAACAACAACAAACATCGGTGGCACAGTGGTAAAGAATCCACCCACTAAAGCATGAGGCAAAAGAAATGTGAGTTGAAACTCTGGGTTGAGAAGATCCCCTGGAGGAGGAAATGACAACCCACTCCAGTATTCTTGCCTGGAAAATACCATGAACAGAGAAGCCAGTCCATGGGGTCTCAAATGACCGGACACAACTGAGCACGCATGCATCAGGCACTAGCAGTTTATTACATTTAATGAAATTCATAAAATGTCATAATCAAGAATTCTCATAGGAAGCCACAGATTTCTGCAGGACACATCAATCTAATCTTATCGATTTCCATTCTTGAACAGACTGAAAAAGTGAAGGAGATAAAAATGTAAGTTCGGCTGCAAATTCATTTGAACCTATTTGAAATTAGTCTGTATTATGCAGGATCAATGTAGTTAATGAATTTTCCTTCTGTAATTTGTTATCTTACCCATCTACTACATATGCATGCCCTTAAAACAGCTGAAATAATCTTTTGCTGGAGACTGTAGTGTGCTTTTGTAATTCAAGGGATCATTTTGAGATATTTTCAGTTTCTATTGTAACAGTCTAGAAGTGTCTGGAGTGACATCAGATTTCACATTCATCCTTGTTCACTCAGAAATCCATTTAGCTTGGGGCAAATGGGACTTATTCTTTCACATTGCTGACACTATTGAAGAGCCAAATGATGAAAGCTTCTACAGCTTTTGTTGTTCATTTCCCCAAATCCCACATTTAGATCCCTGGTTTCCCCACCCCCACTGGAAAAATGTTGGTTGCATTAAGAGAAAAAAATTTTTTAAAAATGACCTCATATTTCCTATCACTAACACTTCCTGATGCAAATCTCTTGGGTTTGCAAGCTGAAATCTATTATTTGTTTGTTTGTTTGTTTGTTTGTTTATCCTTTTCAGCACTTTTAAAATTTTCTTTTCTGAACAAGCAAAACCAAAATGTAGCTAGTACTTTGTTTTCTATCCATTGATAAATTGAAGCTTTCAGTGACAGGAAAAAAAAAAAAAAAGTATTCCTCCAAACTCTATTTTTCCCTCTTTTAACCACTTCTAATTTAAGTTCCAACTACCTAATGTTTGTAATACTTGGCATCATGTTCCTTTTGATCATGACCATGATCATCTAACTATCTCTTTCATTGCAGTTATTAAGGCCACAAATTTAAGGCTATATCAATAATTTCAAATGAAGAGTGCTTTTATCTTATCCTCTTAAGGATTCAACGTTATCCTTGTTGACATTCAAGGTCTAAAGAAATAATAGAGGTGTAAACCAATTGAAAGTGAAATAAGAGTCACATATTAATGGAACAAAGCTTCCAGAGAGCTTTCAGACAGGAATTCTTCAAAGGACAAACAACCTCCAAGTAAGTAAGACCACAATAATAAGAATGGGAAAATGTCATCTGACTTCTTGTTGCAGTCTCCTACTCCAAGTAAAGCAGATTCCCAAGGTCAAATCTAGAGAAAAACAACATTTGAGCTCACTGGCCAGATTCTCCACTGGAAAGCAAAGGTTCAAGCTTATTGCTGGCAGAAAAATGGGGAGAATGCAAAATAATCAGTGCCAAGGGCAAGGAATAAGATATAAGATAGAAAATGAGCATCATAACCATATCAGGTAATAGGGCCTACCAAAACTCACCTAATTGAAAAACAGATTTTGAAAGAATGTTGAGAGGACAGATTTACGGAACTGTATGTATGCATGCTAAGTTACTTCAGTCATGTCTAGTCTTTGTGACCTTATGGACTGCAGCCTGCCAGACTCCTATGCCTATGAGATTCTCCAGGGAAGAATGCTGCAGTGGGTTTCCATGCCACCCTCTGGGAAATCTTTCTGGCTCAGGGATCTAACCTATAAGTCTTAAATCTCCTGCATTGGCAGGCAGGTTCTTTACCACTAATGCCACCTGGGAAGCCCACTGAACTCTATAAACTTCATGATTTCCAGTTCATGTTTGTCTTGGTTCTTGGAGTCCTCTAATGAAGAGTTCAAAATAAAAACTTTTAAAAACTCATCTGAAGTATCCCTTTTGAATTATCTTATTCCATACATTCTACTTTGTTTCCAATTTTTCAGCTTTTGACAAGATGGAAACTGTCTTAATCTTTTACACTTTTGGCCTACAATAGATTAAGGCATTGATCTTTTGTCTATACAAATCTGGCTAATCCAGTCATTACTTAAGATTCAAGGAACTATAGGGTTCTCATGAAAAATGTGATGTAATATTTTGGAAAATAATACAAAGCTTATAAAGATGATGGTTGCCACTCTTCTTTCCCAAGTCTTTGAAAATATTATTAACATAAATGCACTCTTTCCAGTAGAATTTGGACTTAGTCACAATTCACGTACTACCACAGCTTGTACACTGGCACTGGGCTTGAAATATTTGACTTGTATCTATATCTGTTAAAAGCATGACTGTGTCATCTTAAGGTATTGGCAGACTATTCTCCCTATCTTCTGGGAAGATCAATTATGTAGCAAATCTACAAGCACAGAATATAGCCTAGTTCCTCAGTCTCTCAAAACTGTTTTTCTAAACTTATTCCCATGTGTTAAATTCCTTTCTGTTTAAATATTTAAATCAGTTGTGCTGAGTATCACAAGGCATTAACAAAGGACCCACTGAGTGGATGACTTGTGATCAAAGACTGTGCTGTTGTATGAGATAGGGCTCTGCAAGAAGATGGAAGAGTAAGGACTAAGATTTTGAGGTAAGAGCACACATCACATATTCAACACCCAACAGAGAGTGTGAAGAACCAGGGCACAGTGAGCAAAACAATAAAAATTATGAAGGAGATGAATGAAATTGTTCATGGAGAAGAATGCTAAATATTGACAAATGGTAAGTTCTTCTTTGCTTTAATTATAGATTTAATGCAACCTTAATCAATATTTGTTGATATTTTATGGATATCAACAAATTGGTTCAAAAGTTTAATATAAAGGGACAAAAGATCCAATATTGAAGGAAAAGAATAAAGTTGGAGAGCTAATGTTACCCCACTTTAAGATGGACCATAAAGTTACAGTGATTGAGATAGTATGATATTAGTGAAAGGGTAGGCAAATAGATGAGTGGAACAGAATAGACAGCCCAGAATAGACTCACATCAATTTATTCCACTGGTCTTCGACAAATACCATATGGAGCAAAGATAGTCTTCAATAAATGTAACCACTGGACATGAACATACAATAAAAAAAAAAAAATTAGACATAGATCTTTTACTCTTCACAAAAATCGGCTCAAAATGGAGCTAAATGTAAAATGCAACAGAATAAGATAACAAAGGGCAAAACCAGCATACTCTTGGGTATGATGATGACATTTTAGGTAGACCGCATTTCATAGACCAATCATGAAAAAACTAATTGATAAGCTAGACTTTATTAAAATCAAAAACTGCCCTGAGAAAAACACTGTAAAGAAAATGAAAAGATAGGCATAGATTAAGAGAAAATATTTGCAGACACAACTGAAAATGAATGATTAACCAACATATACAAAGGACTTTAAAAACTCAATAAGAAGAAACATGATCCAATTAAAAAATGGACCAAAAATTTTAATAGACGGCTCACCAAAGGAGATACACAGTTGGGAAATAAATATATGAAAAGATGTTCCACATCATATATCATCAGAGACATGCAAATTTAAATGAGGCACCACTACACACCTATTCAGTTCAGTTCAGTTCAGTCGCTCAGTAGTGTCCCGACTCTTTGCAACCCCATGAATCACAGCATGCCAGGCCTCCCTGTCCATCACCAATTCTCAGATGTCACTCAAACCCATGTGCATAGAGTCAGTGATGCCATCCAGCCATCTTATCCCCTGTCGTCCCCTTCTCCTCCTACCCCCAATCCCTCCCAGCATCAAAGTCTTCCAGTGAGTCAGCTCTTCGCATGAGGTGGCCAAAGTACTGGAGTTTCAGCTTTAGCATCATTCCTTCCAAAGAATCCCAGGGCTGATCTCCTTCAGAATGGACTGGTTGGATCCNCATAGAAGTTAAATAAGCAGGGTGACAGTATACAGCCTTGACGTACTCCTTTTCCTGTTTGGAACAAGTGTGTTGTTCCATGTCCAGTTATAACTGTTGCTTCCTGACCTGCATATAGGTTTCTCAAAAGGCAGGTCAGGTGGCGTGGTATTCCCATCTCTTTCAGAATTTTCCATAGTTTGTAATATATAGTTTGTATAACTCTGATGTGGGATGTTAATATTGTCAGAGTCAGCTGGAGGCATGGAGTACACTGAAAATGTCTGTAAACTTTCCCTTAAATTTGCTACTTAAGACCTCTCAAAGATACAGTAATAGTATTTTCTTTTACCTGAGTGAAATCGTAAGCCATTAAAAGGATTAAAACCCATTAAAATTTCACAGTAATACTGTGACCTTTTACATTAAGAGGAATGTCTCAATCTCATTGTTGTGATGAGGAAAGACTAGTAAAAGATAAACTTGGGAGTAGGCAACTAGTATGAAAGCTATTGCATGTGTGCATGCTAAGTTGCTTCAGTCATGTCCTACTCTTTGTGACCCTATGAGCTGTAGCCCCCAGGCTCCTATGCCCATGGGGATTCTCCAGGCAAGAATACCGGTGTATGTTGCCATGACCTCCTCCAGGGGAATCTTACCTACCCAGGGACTGAACTCGCATCTCTTATATCTCCTGCATAGGTAGATATGTCCTTTACCACTAGTGTCACCTGGGAAGCTTGCAAAAGTCATTACTGTCATCCAAATGAAAAGCAAAAATGGCTTAGGTCCAAGTGATGACAACAGATAAGTGAGAAGCAAAAGGGTTCTGAGTGGGCTTCCCTTGGGGTTTTGTTGTAAACATTCTGTCTACCAATGCCTGAGATGTGGGTTTGATCCCTGGGTCAGGAAGATCCACTGGAGAAGGAAGTGACAACACTCCAGAATTATTGTGTGAAAAATCTCATGGACAGAAAAGCCTGGCAGGCTATATTCCATGGGTCACAAAAGAGCCAGACACACCTTAGTGACTAAACAACAACAATAAACAGATTCTGAACAAAAAATTGATGGGATTAAGAGCTGTGAAACTAAGTCAAAGTAGGCTCCAAAATTTGGGCTTGAGTAGTTGGAAGGATGGATGCTCCCATCTACTGATATGGGGAACAATATATACAAATGGGGGTTATGGGAAAAGATCAGAGAAGCAGCACACTATATATGCCACCATATATGCACTCTGGCACCTACTTGTGCCAAATATTGATTATAAGCTGTATGACCTTGGGTGATTTATTCAACTTTATATCTCAATTTCTTCATTTATAATAGCAAATACTTCATAGGGATAAGTCAACTAATATGTGTAAAATCATTGCAGTATATTTTTGGTATCTAGTAAACATTATATGGATGGGAACTATCATTGTTATCAAGTGCTAGGCTTTGGGTGTTTAAATTTGAGATATTTATTACACATATATTAGAGATATTTAATAGGAAATTGGATAATCAAATTTAGAATCCATGAGAAAGGTCAATGACAGAGCTCTAAATCTGAGAATCAATAATTAGAGGTAACAAAAGTGCAAATTTCTACCTTTAAAGAAATATAACTTAGTACATGCTGAACTTTCACAAATACCATCTAGTCATATATTTATTGGAGAAGGAAATGGCACCCCACTTCAGTATTCTTGCCTAGAGAATTCCATGGACAGAGGAGCCTAACAGGTTGCAGTCCCTGGGGTCACAAAGAGTCAGACATGACTGAGCTACTATAACTCACTCACTCACATATTTTTATAGACATGGAAACCTGTTGCATAGTACAGTGAGTTCAGCTCAGTGTTCTGCAAGGACCTAGATGGACGGAATGGGGGATGGGAAGGAGGTCTAAGATGGAGGGGATATATGTATACCTATAGCTTAATTCCTTGTAACACAGTCAGTAAGGAATCTGCCTGCAATGCAGGAGACATGAGTTTGATTCCTTGGTCAAAAATATTCCCTGGAGAAGGAAACGGCAACCCACTCCAGTATTCTTGCATGGAGAATCCCATGGATGGAGGAGCCTGGCAGGCTTCAGTTCATGGGGTTGCACAGAGTTGGAAAAGATAGAGCGACTAAACCACCACCATAGTTGACTGACTTCACTGTACAGCAAAAACTAACACAACATTGTAAAGCAATTGTACCCTATTAAAAAAAAATGCATGGACCTGGATGAAATAACCAAAGAAATAATGATTTGTAGAAAGACAAGTGGCTCAAATACAGAGTCTCATAGCACTACAATGTCAATTCATTCAAGAAGCAACATCAAAAGAAACTGAATGAAGATCAGTTACCAATAAAATAGAAAAAAAATGAAACAAAAAAGTGAAGCATACTGGAAGCTACATGAAGAAAACATTTCAAGGATGAAAGGGTGATCAACTATGCAAGTAGGGTTGAAAGTCAAATAAGGTAAAGGTCATTTTGTATCATTAAATAGATCAGGTTTTGTTGAATATATGAAGATGAAACCTAGCTGGCACAAGTTCAAGAGAAAATGAGAGAAGATAAAATGGAGACAATCACTTTAAAAATTTTGTCATAAAAAGAGAAAAAAGAGATAGGATGATAAGCTCAACGGGGACTTGGTGCCAAGACAGAAATTCTATTTTGTGTTATTTTAACAAAGGAGAAATTATACTATATTTTCTTGTGTCTAAAATATAAGCAGGAGAAGATGAAAATAATTTCTATAAGCTGAATCTAAAATGAGTGATTTAGGATGTGCTTTAGTTCACTGAAGGCAGGATTAGCACTAATTAAGAAAATGAATGGGGTATTACTGACCATAAAAGGGTCAGGGATGCAGCTGAGTTGTTAGGTGTGTCCTAGTAACACTAGCAAGATTTCTTCAGCATGTTTCAGAGAATTATGATGCCGATTTACTACTTGTGAGAAAGGATGAGGAAGTATAGGAAGTCTGAATGAAGACTGGACATCATGAAGCAGTCCACTGGGAAAGTGGGAAAGAAAAAGGCAGANCTATAACTCACTCACTCACATATTTTTATAGACATGGAAACCTGTTGCATAGTACAGTGAGTTCAGCTCAGTGTTCTGCAAGGACCTAGATGGACGGAATGGGGGATGGGAAGGAGGTCTAAGATGGAGGGGATATATGTATACCTATAGCTTAATTCCTTGTAACACAGTCAGTAAGGAATCTGCCTGCAATGCAGGAGACATGAGTTTGATTCCTTGGTCAAAAATATTCCCTGGAGAAGGAAACGGCAACCCACTCCAGTATTCTTGCATGGAGAATTCCATGGATGGAGGAGCCTGGCAGGCTTCAGTTCATGGGGTTGCACAGAGTTGGAAAAGATAGAGCGACTAAACCACCACCATAGTTGACTGACTTCACTGTATAGCAAAAACTAACACAACATTGTAAAGCAATTGTACCCTATTAAAAAAAAAAAATGCATGGACCTGGATGAAATAACCAAAGAAATAATGATTTGTAGAAAGACAAGTGGCTCAAATACAGAGTCTCATAGCACTACAATGTCAATTCATTCAAGAAGCAACATCAAAAGAAACTGAATGAAGATCAGTTACCAATAAAATAGAAAAAAAATGAAACAAAAAAGTGAAGCATACTGGAAGCTACATGAAGAAAACATTTCAAGGATGAAAGGGTGATCAACTATGCAAGTAGGGTTGAAAGTCAAATAAGGTAAAGGTCATTTTGTATCATTAAATAGATCAGGTTTTGTTGAATATATGAAGATGAAACCTAGCTGGCACAAGTTCAAGAGAAAATGAGAGAAGATAAAATGGAGACAATCACTTTAAAAATTTTGTCATAAAAAGAGAAAAAAGAGATAGGATGATAAGCTCAACGGGGACTTGGTGCCAAGACAGAAATTCTATTTTGTGTTATTTTAACTAAGGAGAAACTATACTATATTTTCTTGTGTCTAAAATATAAGCAGGAGAAGATGAAAATAATTTCTATAAGCTGAATCTAAAATGAGTGATTTAGGATGTGCTTTAGTTCACTGAAGGCAGGATTAGCACTAATTAAGAAAATGAATGGGGTATTACTGACCATAAAAGGGTCAGGGATGCAGCTGAGTTGTTAGGTGTGTCCTAGTAACACTAGCAAGATTTCTTCAGCATGTTTCAGAGAATTATGATGCCGATTTACTACTTGTGAGAAAGGATGAGGAAGTATAGGAAGTCTGAATGAAGACTGGACATCATGAAGCAGTCCACTGGGAAAGTGGGAAAGAAAAAGGCAGGGAAATCCAGTATTATCACTGCACATCCCACTGCTGTTAGTGATTCACTATTTAGCTGAGTCTGGTCAGTGTGTCTGCGCTTTATTATTTTTTTTTTCCTCCAAATATCTGCATCTCCACAGCTGAAGATGCATAATAGGAAGGAGTTTTATTTGACTAGGATTATACATTGATATGACCAGGATTATGACTAAGCAAAAAATGTCAAAAACAAGATGGGGAAAAAGAACTGAGTACTCACAGGAATTATTTAATATGAAATCCATGAAAGGCAAAGCTAGGGAGGACATAATATGGTTAAAAATTGGTTACATCAATTGATGTGATATTTTTGAGCAGAGGATTATGGATTGAGGTTCTGAGAGAGTGAGATAAACATAGGAGATAGTGTCAGAAATATAAGGCTTGAAGTTGAGATATCACTTTTATGAATGATCACCAGGCTTATGGTACAGCATGGGGATGAGGGAGTAAACTGGAATAGAGGACAAAATATAAGGAGAGGAGGAGATTCTGGGACTAGAGATCGCGACGTTGATTACTGAAGAAATGGTATTGGTGAGGGGGCTTCCCAGGTGGCACTGATGGTAAAGAACACACCTACCAATGCAGGAGGCATAAGAGATGTAGGTTCGATCTCTGAGTCTAGAAGATCCCCTGGAAGAGGGCATGGCAACCCACTGCAGAACTCTTGCCTGGAGAATCCAATGGACAGAGGAGCCTGGCGGACTACAATTCATAGGGTTTCAAAGAGTCAGACATGACTGAAGTGACTATGTATGCATGGTATTGGAGAGGAAACGTGATTGAGCCAGGAGACAAAATCTTAAAAGAGTTAGGTAGGTTACCCTAGGATTTAAAAGATGACAGATAAGGGAGAGGGAAGTAGATAGTTTGTAACATGAGATTAAAAGGCCTGGGAACATAAGAAGAATGGAAGGAAAGTTTTTGTTGTTGTTGTGGAAGTCTCCAAAGCCTATAGCAGCCAGTATTTCCAGGCAGTCTCCCATCCAAGTGCTAACCAGGCCCGATCTTGCTTAGTTTCTGAGATCAGATGAGATCGAGTGCATTCAGGGTGGCATGGCCACTAGACCCAAAGGGCACAGGTAGTTTGTAAAAGAAGTGACACTTGCACTAAAATGTCTTCTTATTCCAGTGCTGTAAAAGTTTCAGCTTGTTCCTTTACTATCATAAGTTAATCTAAATGGCTCACTTATTTGTTTGTTCTATAATTAATCCTTAAAATGAATAAATGCCTTTCAGTAGAAATTATCATATAATAGTAGTCATATAATTGTAAAACTACAGCCTTGGCTTAATCTGCCCTTATAATTATAAAATAAAATGACATAGCACTAGCAAATCTATTTAAAGAATTGAAATTATGGAATCATGCATGGCAAGGAAAGAAGGAATAAAATATGAAGGTTTCATGTTAAATGATGTGAAACTTTCTTCTCCATGCTTACCTAAAGCTCTAGCAGAGTGAAAATATGCTTCCTCCTTTAAGGAGAGACCCTGGGACTGAAGCCATCATTTTTCCTGTAACTGACAGATCCTGCCTTACTTACAGTAATTGAGGTATCAGGATGAACTCACCCTATGAGCACAGTAGAACTGCTTGAGAGACTGCACATCATGGAATCTTGAAGAGAGTCAATTGGTCTTTCTATCTCAGGAAGCATCACAGATACCCAGTTTCCCAAGATAGAAACTTCAGAGCTAACCTTGACTCCTGAAGTCTCTCCCATCTCACACATCCACTTATTCACTTACTAATCCTTCTTCATAAATATCTCTTGAATCTGGCTTTTCCTCTACATTTCCACTGCCAGTGCCCTAGTTCAGTCCTTCATTATCTCTTCCCAGGAACTTTTCACCAGTCTGCTTTATAAGAAGGTATGTCTCTTCCACAATTTTTTTCTTTCTGTCAGTCCATACTCTACACTACTATACAGTTAATGTTTCAAAAAATTACTTTGGAGCACACTAATGTCTGTTTTCTTTCAACTAATGCTGAAATATTCAGGATGGTATAAGTGAGGGTAGTTATTGAATATGCATTATGTTTCCTGAATTCAATTTCAAGCATCTCAATGGAGGGCTTCATTTTTTTTTCCCAGTTTGCTTACTGTGTTCAGTGCAATGGTGAATGCAATTAAATAGATGCTTAATGCAGAGCTGGATGATTAATTGCTTTATTTTAGGCAGGATTTCAGCATTTTGAGGAAATGTCAGAGTTATTTTTTTGTTGGCAGCCTTCTGCTAACTCTCCTTTGGCAAAGGTCTTGTGCTTACATTACTGTGTAAGATGTCAAGGACATTCTCTACTTCTTGCCAATATTTTACCTATATAATTCATAAGATAGATATACAGTGCTACACTGAAAATTCCTGAGGGGTAAACTAGACACAGAAACTATAAATAACTGAGTGGTTCATCTCAGTGATGCAATCATTATTCAGATATACTAGTAAAGAGGAGTTCCAATGGCATATTTTATTTTCTGAAACTTAGATAAGTACAAGCAGTCTGCCCACCATCCAGACACCCTGGAAAAATAATCCCACCACTATAAAATCCAAGACTGTGAGGCATGTGGCAGAGCTGTCTTCCTGGGTTCCCTTACCCTCCTACTCTCCACCTGGGGTCCCCTTATTGATAAAGTCTCTTGTTTTGTATAGTCTAATTGTAACCACTCATTAGGGCTGTGGATAAATGTACTGATTCACTATGCTGAACAAGAGGGAGTCATAGTATAACACTTTTACATTCATGTGAAATAACAAGTTTTTGCTCTGTTATAGAAAGTCACCTTGTTAGAATATATTTTGGACAAATTAAATACTATTTTCATATTACATATGAATTGTTGACTTAGGTCTTTATACTAATAGGAAATACAAGCTGATGAATTGAGGTTACATTATAGTGGCCAATATACAGCTTGGATACAAGGATAGAGAAAAGAGAAAAAAAAAAAACATTAAAAAAATATACTCTCTTCCTGAAGTATTTGACTCTTGGAGTTTGAGTAATAATTAATTTACATAATTTGGACTAAGATGATCATAACAAGTTTCAATTAAGTAATAAAAGAAGTAAAAATTTCAAACTAAAATTTGTTGTTGTTTAGTCACAAAGTCATGTCCAACACTATGTGACCCCATAGTCATAAGGGTCCTTCCCAGTTCAGTTCAGTTTAGTCTCTCAGTTGTGTCCAACTCTGCAACCACATCGACTGCAGAACATCAGGTTTCCCTGTCCATCACATACTCCCAGAGCTTGCTCAAACTCCCATCCATCGAGTCGGTGATGCCATCCAGCCATCTCATCCTCTGTCGTCCCCTTCTCCTCCTGCCTTCAATCTTTCCAAGCAACAGGGTATTTTCCAATGAGTCAGTTCTCCACAACAGGTGGCCAAAGTATTGGAATTTCAGCTACCTCCCAGAGTTTGTTCAAATTCATGTCCATTGAGTTGGTGATGCTATCTAACTGTTTCATTCCCTGCTGCCCTCTTCTCCTTTTGCATTCAAACTTTTCCAGCAACAGTGTCTTTTCTAGTGAAAAGACAAAGGATTCAGTTCAGTTGCTCAGTCATGTCCGACTCTTTGCGACCCCATGAATTGCAGCACGCCAGGCCTCCCTGTCCATCACCAACTCCCGGAGTTCACTCAGACTCACGTCCTTCGAGTCAGTGACGCCATCCAGCCATCTCAACCTTTATTGTCCCCTTCTCCTCCTGCCCCCAATCCCTTCCAGCATCAGAGTCTTTTTCAATGAGTCAACATTTTGCATGAGGTGGCCAAAGTACTAGAGTTTCAGCTTCAGCATCATTCCTTCCAAAGCAATCCCAGGGCTGATCTCCTTCAGAATGGATTGGTTGGATCTCCTTGCAGTCCAAGGGACTCTCAAGAGTCTTCTCCAAACCCACAGTTCAAAAGCATCAATTCTTTAAGATTAAACCTTACATTTTCACCCTGCCATTTTTCACCATATTGAACACCAATAGGAACAAGTTGCCAACAAAGGTCCATCTAGCCAAAGCTATAGTTTTTCCAGTAGTCATGTATGGATATGAGAGTTGGACCATAAAGAAAGCTGAATGCCAAAGAATTGATGCTTTTGAACTGTGGTGTTGGAGAAGACTAACCCTTGTACAGCAAGGAGATCAAATCTGTCAATCCTAAAGGAAATCAGTCCTGAATATTAATTGGCAGGACTGATGCTTAAGCTCCAATACTTTGGTCAACTGATGTGAAGAACTGACTCTGGAAAGACCTTGATGCTGAGAAAGATTGAAGGCAGGAGGAGAAGGGAAAACAGAGGATAAGATTGTTAAATGGCATTACTGACCCAATGAACATGAGTTTGAGTCAGTTCTGGGAGTTGGTGATGGACAGGGAAGCCTGGCATGCTGCAGTCCATGAGATTATAAAGAGTCAGACATGACTGAGTCACTGAACTGAACTGAGTAACAAGTTTAATATCAACATTTGTACAGGAACTCTATGAGACATACACTTCACCATAACTGGAGGAACACCTTCTATGATTTATAACCCAATTCCAATCTTTAAGTTTCATGGGAACTCTGGCCAAGGGAAGATCAAAGTATATTACATTGACAAAAAGCATAGATTGGGACCCAGGTTGGTGAATCTCCAGCCCAGATGTTCACTCATGTGACAATGGTCAATGAGCAAAGAAACCTAGCAGCATAGTGATGTCCATGAAATTGGCAGACTTGTCCAGCTTGATGGAGATGTACATGAAAGATAGAGACTGAGGCAATCTGGAAGTAACTTAGTCTGAAAACAAGCTGCACTTGCTTACCCTCCTGTGCAGGGCTCAAGGAGGTGAAATAACTGATTGCAATGGACCAGTCTACTTCCCTGATGAACAGTGGCTTCTGTTCCAACATGAAAATACTTCACGGCAGTTGTTCAGCTTCTGCAGACACTTGAGCAGCTGTAACCATTTCTTCTACCCTGGCTGGGTGTCTAGTCAGCTCTGCTAACTGTTTCTGAGCCCCATTAGCCTGAATTTGTTGGAGAAAATCCTGGGATGCACATTTCAGAATGTCTTGTGGTAGTATAAATAGTATTACTGAATTTATGCTAGGCTCAGCAGTGCTCAGGACTTCATCATTCAATATCTGCTTCATCCTGGGCACCATTCTGAGGACATAAGCTAGCAGTGGCGAGCTTCTCTGTAGTGAATGGCTTGTGCAGTTCTGCTCTGTAGTGGATGCCAGTAGATCAATTGGTCTTAGGACTGCTTCTCAAAACATCCACTAGATTTTGCCTCAAGATATGCAGTCAGTGGAGGAGAGGCAAACCTTGAGTCACTTCATTGATTTCTGGTCAAAGAGCAGTTAGATAGAATTGATGCTTGTAATCTTACTTTTTGATGTGAACTTGGGAACGTTGTACTCCTGGTATAATGTATTTTTCCCACTTTCTCTGTCTAATATTATTTTCTATCTATCTACCAAGTTATCTATTACTTTCCAGGTTGTCTCTGACCAATCATTCTTAATTAAAGTCCTTACTGGTAGCTTGCTCATTGTTCAGCAAAGATGGATTCCATTCAGAAGAATTCTGGGAGGTTGGTAGGACCTATGGACTGACAACTTCTGTCTCATTTTTGCTCTTTCCCAAGTTATTCTCATTGGTGGTGGCTTGTCAGTTCCAGGTTCCTTACCGGGACCTCCTATTCTTCTGTTGTAAGATAACTCATGCAAATTGTTACTCTGGTGCCTGGGCACGGTAGGCAGCTTCAGTCAGTGGTTCTCCTAAGAGCTGATTTGCAATGTTGTGTTAGATTCTGCTGTACAGCAAAGTGAATCAGTTATACATATACACATATCAACTCTTTTTCATTATTATCCCATGTAGGTCATTATAGAGTATTGAGTAGAGTTCCCTGTGAAGTTCAGTCCCTTAGTCCTGTCCAACTCTGTGCAACTCCATGGACTGCAACATGACAGGTTTCCATGTCCATCACCAACTCCCGGAGCTTGTTCAAACTCATGTCGATTGATTCGGTAACGCCATCCAACCATCTCATCCTCTGTTGTCCCCTTCTCCTCCTGCCTTCAATATTTCCCAGCTTTAGAGTCTTTTCCAATTAGTCAGTTCTTCATATCAGGTGGTCAAAGTTCTGGAGTTTCAGCTTCAGTATCAGTTCTTCCAATGAATATTCAGGACTGATTTCCTTTAGGAGTGACTGGCTTGATCTACTTATAGTCCAAGGGACTCTCAAGAATTTTGTCCAACACCTTAGTCCAAAAACATCAGTTCTTAGACACTGAGGTTTCTTTATGACTCAACTCTCATAACTGGAAAAGCAATAGCTTTCACTATGGACCTTTGTCAGCAAAGTGATGTCTCTGCTTTTTAATAAAATTTCCAGATTTGTCAAAGCTTTTCTTCCAAGGAGCAAGAGTATTTTAATTTCGTGACTGCAGTCACCATCTGCAGTGATTTTAGAACCCAAGAAAATAAAGTCTGTGCTATTCAGTAGGTCCTTATTAGTTAGTCATTTTATATATAGTACTGTGTATCAAAAAGTAGCAGTTATAACTGGTCATGGAACAATGGACTGGTTCCAAACTGGGAAAGGAGTACCTCAAGGTTGTATATTGTCAGCCTGCTTATTTAAATTATATGCAATGCACATTATACGAAATGCCAGGCTGGATGAAACACAAGTTGGAATCAAGATTGCATGGAGAAATATCTATAACCTCAGATATGCAGATGACACCACCCTTATGACAGAAAGTGAAGAGGAATTAAAGAAGCTCTTATGAAGGTGAAAGATGAGAATGAAAAAAACTGGCTTAAAACTCAGCATTCAAAAAATGATCATGGCATCCAGTTGCATATTGTCATGGCAAATAGATGGGGAAACAATGAAAACAGTGGTAGACTTTATTTTCTTGGGCTCCAAAATCACTGCAGATGGTGACTGCAGACACAAAATTAAAAGATGCTTGCTCCTTGCAAGAAAAGCTATGACAAATCTGGATAGCATATTAAAAAGCAGAGACATTATTTCCTAACAAAGGTCTGTATAGTCAAAGCTATGCTTTTTCCAGTAATCATGTATGGATATAAGAGTTGAACCATAAAAAAGGCTGAGTGGAAAAGAATTGATGTTTTTGAACTGTGGTGTTGGAAGAAGACTCTTGAGAGTCCCTTGGATTGCAAGGAGATCCAACCAGTCAATCCTAAAGGAAATCAGTCCTGAATATGCACTAGAAGAACTGATGCTGAAGCTGAAGCTCCAATTCATTTGCCACCTGATGCAAAGAGCCAATCATTAAAAAAGACCCTGATGTTGGACAAGACTGAAGGCAGGAAGATAAGGGGACAACAGAGGATGAGGTGGTTAGATGACATCACTGACTCAATGGATATTAATTTGAATAAACTTGGGGAGGTGGTGAAGGATAAGGAAGCCTGGCTTGCTGAACAACTGAGTGACTGAACAACAAAAATTGTATATATGTCAGTCTCCCAATTTATTTCTTTCCCCCTTCTTCCTTGGTAACCATAAAATTGTTTTCTTTATACATGACTCTAGTTATGTTTTGTACATCATTCATTTATACCATTTTTTTTAGATCCCACTTATAAGTGATATCATATGGTATTTGTCCTCTCTGTCTGATTTACTTCATTCACTATGATAGTCTCTAGATCCATCACTGTTATGGAGAGTTTTGAACAGCTGGGATGGATGGAATGAGAAAATCTTAAGCCATTCTGTGTGTGCTAATGAGAATTTCTGAGAGGAAAAACAAAACTCTCTCACAACAAGAAGCAGCTTTACAACTTAGAGTGCTCATTCTGTGTGAGTCCTAGTTCCCACCCATGAACCCACACAGAAACTTACCATTATATGCACTATCACCCTTAATAATTCCATTTCAGAGGGATAGCTCCCAGTTCAGTTCAGTCACTCAGTCATGTCAGACTCTGCGACCCCATGGACTGCAGCATGCCAAGCTTCCCTGTCCATCACTAACTCCCGGAGCGTGCCCAAACTCATATCCATCGAGTTTGTGATGCCATCCAACCTTTTCATCCTCTGTCATCCCCTTCTACTCCTGCCTTCAATCTTGCCCAGCATTAGGGTCTTTTCCAATGAGTTGCCTCTGTGCGTGAAGTGGCCAAAGTACTGGAGCTTCAGCTTCAGCATCAGTCCTTCCAATGGATATTCAGGACTGATTTCCTTTAGGACTGAATGGTTTGATCTCCTTGTGGCCCAAGGGACCCTCAAATGTTTTCTCTAACACCACAGTTCAAAAGCATCAGTTCTTCAGTGCTCAGCTTTCTTTATAGTCCAACAATCACTTCCACACATGACTACTGGAAAAACTACAACTTTGGCTAGAAGGACCATTGTTGGCAAAGTAATGTCTCTGCTATTTAATATGCTATCTCAGTTGGTCATAGGCTTTCTTAGAAGTAGCAAGCATCCCCTGATTTCATGGCAGCAGTCACCATCCGCAGTGATTTTGGAGCCCCCCAAATAAAGTCTGCCACTGTTTCCATTGTTTCTCCATCTATTTTTCACAAAGTGATGGGACCAGATGCCATGATCTTAGTTTTTGAATGTTGAACTTAAGCCAGTTTTTACAGTCTCCTCTTTTACTTTCATTAAGTGGCTTTTTAATTCCTCTTCACTTTCTGTCATAAGTGTGGTGTCATCTGCATACCTGAAGTTATTGATATTTCTTCCGGAAATTTTGATTCCAGCTTGTGTTTCATCCAGCCCAGCATTTCACATGATGTACTCTGAATAAAAGTTAAATAAGCACAGTGACAATATACAACCTTGACGTATTCCTTTTCCAATTTGGAACCAGTCTGTTGCTTCATATCCAGTTCTAACTGTTGCTTCTTGACATGCATACAGATTTCTCAGGAGATAGATAAGGTGGCCTCATATTTTCATCTCTTGAAGAATTTTCCAGTTTGCTGTGATCCACACCATCAAAGGCTTTGGCATAGTCAAAAAGCAGAAGTAGATGTTCGTCTGGAACTCTCTTACTTTTTCAGTAGTCCAGTGGATGTTGGACATTAGATCTCTGGTTCCTCTGCCTTTTCTAAATCCAGCTTGAATATCTGGAAATTCACGGTTCATGTACTGGCATGATGGCCCTTGACAAAGCCTTCCTTGGGTGGTAAAATTGGTCTCAGGCTTCTTAGAAGATTTACATCATAAAGAGGCAAAGAAAGAATTTACAAGTTTTGTAGAGTAAGTGCTCTCAGAAGAGGAAAGCTTTCTTACAGTCAGAAAGAAGTTTGTCTAAAATTTAGTGGAAGTGAAGAAAACCTTGAGGACAAGGCTTTGTCGGAATGTATATATATATATTCTGAGAACATGAAATAGTTAATTATAAGATTCTTTCTTATGCTATGTTGCATTAATTTGTTTCTTTTGTTTTAGTCTCTAAGTTGTTCCCAACTCTTTTGTGACCCCATGGACTGTAGCCTGTGAGATTCCTCTGTCCATGGGATTTCCTAGACAAAGACACTGGAGTGGTTTGCCATTTCCTTCTCAAGGGGATCTTCCCTACCCAAGGATTAAACCTGAGTCTCCTGCATTGGCAATTGGATTCTTTATCACTGCACCACCTGGGAAGCCCAGAGAGAAATTACTATGATTTATTTCAGTGATCTTTGTTCAAAAATGTAATATATCAGATTAAAATTGAGCAAAACAAAAATTAGTTTATTTACAAATGGACCTGAATCCTCTACAAAAAGTACTATTTGCCAACATTGTGAGATAACTTTCTACCAAAATTAGTTATTATTATCATTTATTATTATTATTGGAGTGATTATAATGCAAGACTTTTTTTAAGACTATTCAATCTTGTCTAAAGAAAGCAAAATTTACTAGGAGATGAAATTTATAGTAAATATTAAGTAAGTAAATCATAGCTTTTAAAAAACCTAACTCATTGAATGTATTAGAAAGTATGTTGCTGTTGTTTTAGTTGCTCAACTATGTCCAACTCTTTTCAACCCCATGGACTGACTGTAGCTCCCCAGGTTCCTATGTCCATGTATTTCCCAGGCAAGGGTACTGAAGTGGGTTGCCATTTCCTTCTCAAGGGGATCTTCCAACCCAGGCATTAAACATGGGTCTCCAGCACTGGCAGGTAGATTCTTTACCACTGAACTACCTGGGAAGCCCATTGAAAGGTATAGATAACAAAAAATCAAATAGCTGGTGAGAAGCCCAGATAATAAGTTATCCATTGATAAACCATGCTAAAGAGAAAATAAAATTATGATAGGACAAACAATTGTGTAACTTTTAGACAGAAAGCAACAGAAAGAGCAATGTTTTGTAATGATAGTTCTGAGATACTAACTACATTTTCTAAAATTGATCACCTATTAGTGACACCCAGTGTAGTTTAATGGTGGATCCATAAATACGCTGTTCAGGAAATGCAGGAAAAACCCATAACTTTTTAGCAGATCACTAGTCAGCTATGTCTGTAGTAACTGGCTTTTCCATATAGTTCGGTTCAGTGGTTCAATCATGTCCGACTCTGCGA
>SJYX01010753.1:59771-93823 GCA_006410675.1 Oreotragus oreotragus
TGATGCTTTCTAAGGCCCACTTGACTTCACATTCCAGGATGTCTGACTCTAGATGAGTGATCACACCATCATGATTATCCGGGTTGTGAAGATCTTTTTGTACAATTCTTCTGTGTATTCTTGCCACCTCTTCTTAGTATATTCTGCTTCTGTTAGGTCCAGACCATTTCTGTCCTTTATCGAGCCCATCTTTGCATGAAATGTTCCCTGGTATCTCTAATTTTCTTGAAGCGATCTCTAGTCTTTCCCATTTTGTTGTTTTCCTCTATTTCTTTGCATTGATCACTGAAGAAGGCTTTCTTATCTCTTCTTGCTATTCTTTGGAGCGCTGCATTCAGATGCTTATATCTTTCCTTTTCTCCTTTTCTTTTCGCTTTTCTTCTTTTCATAGCTATTTGTAAGGCCTCCCCAGACAGCCATTTTGCTTTTTTGCATTTCTTTTCCATGGGAATGGTCTTGATCCCTGTCTCCTGCACAATGTCATGAACCTCATTCCATATAGTACTTTCTATTTATTAACACCCATGATCAAACCTGAACCATAATCCTACTAACTGCATCATCAGCAGAGAAGATTGATATATGGAGAAATAAGGATAGTACCTAAGAATTTTTGTAATCTTGGATTCAGGTTTGCATACTTGGGCCCCATATTAATACATTCTGTCTCAAGATATGTATTTATTTCAAAGTAATTTTGAAACAATACACCTACACCTTATGCAATTACCTTGCAGCTATTTAAGATGCTAAGGTACCGAATGATCACTATAGTGGAACTATATGACAGAGATTTAAATTCACCACTGAATATTATGAAAAATATCAAGGAAAAAAAAAATAAAAACAGAAGCTTATCAGTCTTCTGCATTCAACCTATTTTCAAATACTATTATCTCTGGCTCAAAAATTGTCTTTATTAACCTAAATGTTTTGAAAATATTACCATAAAGAAGTATTTTTTAAGATGCTCTGGTGAAACCAGGGATCTTCTATTGTTCAGAACAAGAAAGTCAGCAGTTTATCTGTGTTATACTAATTGGCCAAAGATAATCTAAAAGTCAAGATTTAGTAGGAAATAAAAAATAATTACCAGATTTAGTTCACCTACAGGTAAGATTTTTATCTTCATAACCAAGTGTATTTTCTCAATACTTAAAAAGTAGCTTGAGGAAAAAAAGAGAAAATTTTAATTGCTCACTTGATATTATAATAGGATTACATAATTTTAAAGGGATGACAACTCCTTATTTATTTTCACCTGTTTCTACCTTTATTTTCTAATTCCTTTTATCAAGTTTATATCTTCTATTTAGAAGAATACAACACTTTTATGAATGTAGCATGTTGTATGTTTTTGTGAGCTGGGTAGCAAAATTTTTCTAAAGTTTGGGTTCTTAGAGACAGTAGATGAAGAGATAATTGAATACATAAAAACTGAAGGTCTGCTTTCCAGTTTCTTTTCTGTGGATATCTGCCCTGGTTAGCACACAGAATTAATTTATCCATCCATCTGTCATCTGAATGCATGTGTGTGTGCTCATTCACTTTAGTCATGTCCAACTCTTTGCAACCATATAGGCAGGTCCCACCAGGCTCCTCTGTCCATGAGATTCTTCAGGCAAAAATTCTGGAGTGGGTTGCCATGCCCTCCTCCAGGGGGTCTTCCAGACCCAGGATCGAACTCGCATCTGCCTGTATCTCCTGCATTGCAGGCAAATTCTTTACTCACTGAGCCACCTGGGAAGCTCAGAGACTATATGCAGGGCCATAAAGAAGATGAGTTTGTTGGAGGCAAATGGGTGAAGAGATTCACAAGCTGTCTCCTTATGGCAAATACTTCACACAATATTCCCAACAGTTCAGCTATTATCTGTCCTCATCGGACTAGGTAGAACACAAAAACAAGATAAAAAAACAGTTCAATAAAGCTGGTTTTTTTCTGATATTTTAAAATAATGAGTAGAGCTATGATCATAATGTTCCCCAAGAAGTGTTAGAGAATTAGTATTTATGAAATTGTTCATACTTCATATAACAGGTAAGGAAGAGTCAGATTGATAAATAAGTTATATTAGTCCTTCTATTGACACAGCAACATCAACATTTTATCTTTTCCTTTTAAGAATAGAGCTTATTCCCACTGCATTATGCTACCATATCTCTTTGCAGGTGCTTCATTCCCAGCCCAATTCATCCCACATTTCACTTCATGTCAATGTCCCTCTTCTCTCTATCACATCTTACCAATTCTTCAAGACTTAACTCAAGCTGTCATGATGGGTATGGTACAGCTTTTCTCAGATGGATTTCTTCTTTTCTAAACTACCAAAGAACATTGGTTTGAACCACTCACACTCTTAAAATTTTAAGGAAGCTATATATTTTTCTTTCTTACTAGATAGTATACTCCCTAGGAGGAGAAGGAAAAACAGGACGAGATGGTTGGGTGGAAGCTCTAAGAGATGGTGAAAGACAGGGAAGCCTGGCTTGCTGCTGTCCATGGGATCCAAAGAGCTGGATATGAAGGAGTGACTGAACAACAACAAATACTCCCTAGCATGAGCCAGACTGCATACCATAAAATGTTTGATTGCTCTATTTCTGATATTAAAGATTCTCAGTAATATAATCCTTCACACAATTCAACAAGACTGTGTGGATTAACTGAGATTAATATATGTGAATGTACCTCCTGATGTTTGTCACAACGTGCATGAGAATGCAAGAAATATTCATGTGTATGAATATGTGAAACAGATGAGAGAGAGAGAGAGAGAGCAAGAGGAAAATGGAGTAAGGCAGATGGAAAATTCCCTTGGTAGAGATGGAGAGAGAAAGAGAAATGGAGATAAGAGAGACAGAGAGAGGAGTTGTTCCATCATTCGAAAGGGAAATATTTTAGTCCCTTTAAGGTTCCCAGGTGGCACAGTGGTAAAAAATCACCTGACAGTGCAGAAGACTCAAGAGATACAGGCTTAATCCCTGGGTCAGGAAGATCTCCTGGAGTAGGAAATGGCAACCCATTGCAGTATTCTTGCCAGAAAAATTCCATGAACAGAGAAGCCTGGCAGGCTTCAGTCCATGGGGTTGCAAAGAGTCAGACACAAAATTGGAAAGGGGAAAAGACACAAAAAGTAACTATTTCTCCCTAGGCAAGAACAGCCTTTCTAAGTTATTTTCTTCTTCAATAGGGAAAGCAAGAGCTAGTGGGGTCTGCTCTTCTTGTGGGGAGAGTGGGGAAAGGAGAAGAGACTCTCTCCCACCACAGAGTACAGAGAAACCCCACCAAGTAAATAAAAAGCTGATGGCACAACAATGGCAGGGGTTTCAGTGAAGACCCAGGAAAGAAAGTGTTCACATGGGGAAGAGTGGCATTGTGAACTCAAGGTGACTCCAGTAGTGATTTCAGCCATTAACTGTGCTGACCACTACAGAATAAGTTGGAGAGTCTGCCAAAATTCTTGTGGGGAAAAATAAGGGAACTCGGAGTGTCTTAGGTTTCAGCAATTACTTTTATGTGTTTGGCCAAATAATACATCATTGAGGGATGACTCACGTCCCATTGACCATCCACCCCCAGGCTGAATGCCAAGAAAGCATCTCTACTATATGAAAGCTGAGCTGTAGAATAATAATTTTATATCCAACTTTTCATACATCTGAATTGCTTGAAAGATTTTAATATATACTTGTGCTGCCTTATGGCTCTTGCCCAGCTTTTTTAAAAAGGCTTTATTGAATTTATTACAGTATTGTTTTTGCTTTTTTTATGTTCTGGTTTTTTTTGGCCATGAGGCATATGGGATCTTAGTTCCCCAAACAGGGATTGAACCTGCATCCTCTGCATTAAAAGATAAAGTCCTAATCATTGCACTACAAAATAAGTCCTTACCCAACTTTTTTGAATCCTCATATCAATATTTAAAGTGATTTTGTGTAAAAGTGGAGAAGGGAACGGCAACCCACTCCAGTATTCTTGCCTAGAGAATTCTTTGGACAGAGGAGCTTGGTGGTCTGATGTCCATGGGGTCATACAAAGTTGGACATGACTGAAGCAACTTAGCATGGATAGCATGCATGCATGCATTGTGTAAAAGAGCGTGTGCTTCAGTATAGTATTCATCCATTTCCATCAGTCTTGATTAATAGTAACATCAGTAGCTGTGGTCCTACCATGTTATCTACGGTAGTAGTACTTGGAAAAATTTAACTACTGTGCAGAAGTAGTTATGCATTCATGTTCAGTCACTCAGTCATGTCAAAGTCTTAGTGACCTCATGGACTGTGGCCCTAGGCTTCTCTATCCATGGGATCCCCCAGGGAAGAATACCGAAGACTGTTTCCCTTTCCTCCTCCAGGGGATCGTCCCGATCCAGGAGTCAAACTCACTTCTCCTGTATCTCCTGCATTGACAGACTTATTCTTTCCCACTGAGCCATCTGGAAGCCCCAGAGTAGTTATGTGTGTGCTTAGTCACTCAGTCATGTCTGACTCTTTGCAAGCCCATGGACTATAGCTTATCAGGCTCCTCTGTCCATGGTGATTCTCCAGGCAAGAATACTAGTGTGGGTTGCCATGTCCTCCTTCAGGGAATCTTCCCAACCAAGGAATCGGACCCAGGTCTCCCACACTGAAGGTGGATTCTTACTGTTTGAGCCACCAGGAGTTATAAAGACATGTAAAGTCATCATCAAGCAACTTTTCCCACCCTCATTTAAGATTCTACATCTACTCTGGCAATCTGGAATGTTGAGAATCTATGGAAAAGTCATGTGATGGTGGCTCACTGGTTTAGGAAATATTAGGCTAAGTATTGAAATTTTTTGCGGGTATATATGATGCAATACTCACATTTGAATTTCCTTTTGAATACAAATTTGGGCAAATGTATATAAATTCTCAATAAATATTTGCTAGTTTGGATGAAAATCGAGAATTGACTCTAACAAGAAAACATTACACTAAGAAGTTTGTTCCTATGAGATGATGGGAATCAAGTCACAATGTTGAGTCTGGTTTAATCTGAGCTTATCTTGCACATAAATCAAATAATTCATTTCTGTCTATAATTGCAAGAAGAGGCATGGGGAAAAGTGAAGATAGCCCCTTTCTATTTTTTAATCCACATAGTGTCTAAATTAGACATGTTTGTTGTTTATGACAAAAAACACTGTTAAAATGAACACTATTACAGAGAGAAGGAAATTGAGTGGTTAGCTAAGTGTCCCACATATACATTAGTGAGTGTAGCATAATTATATTAAAATTTTTGGTAATTTGATAAAATTATGAAAAGGATTGTTTACATTGTAAGGGTATATTTGTTATAAAGTAATTGGGAAGATATTAGGATCCTAAGAGGGTAAATATGAGTTTTGGACTTATGGCAGTTATGTATTGAGACTGTCTCAAAGTGCAATGGCTGACTGAACTTGGAAGGGTTCACTGAGTGAGTCCCTTATTGATTCAGTTGGGTGGCAGCTGAAGCTGGAGTCATCTGCAGGCTCCTTTGGGCCACTTGAACACTAGGCAGCTGGTCCTCTCTCCCTTTCTGTGTAGCATCATAGCCTCTTCATGTCACCCCTCTATGTATGACAGCTAAATTATTTGCATGGTGATTCAGAGATTACAACAGCACAAAAGCAAAAGGATATAGGATTTTAAGATTTAAAAACAAAAACTGACAAAGTTTTTAATCACCACTTTCTAGAGATTAAAATAAGTCACAGAATCATGCAACAATTATCATGAAAGAGGATGATGCAACTGAATGTGAAAGTGTGAAAGTGTTAGTCTCTCAGCTGTATCAGGAACTTTGTGACCCCATAGACTGTATCCCACTAGGTTCCTTTCCATGGAATTTTCCAGGCAAGAATACTGGAATGGGATGCCATTTCCTTCTCCAGGGATCTTTTCAACCCAGGAATTGAATCCGGGTCTCCCACAATGCAGGCAGATTCTTTACTATATGAGCCACTAGGAAAGCTGCCACCAAAAATGTGCAAGCAGTGACAGATTTTCTCTTCTTGGGCTCTTAAATCACAGTGAATGGGGACTTCAGCCATGAAATTAGAAGAGGATTGCTTCTTGGCAGGAAAGCTGTAACAAACAGCATGTGTGTGTGCTCAGTCACTTCAATCATATACAAATTTTTGTGACCCTAACATAGATAGTATATTAAAAAGCAAAGATATCACTTTGCTATATGCTGACAAAGGTCCATATAGTCAAGACTATGGTCTTTCCAGTTCAGTTCAGTCAATCAGTCGTGTGCGACTCTTAGCAACCCCACAAACCACAACACACCAGGCCTCCCTATCCATCACATACTGCCGGAGTTCACCCAAACCCATGTATATTGAGTCGGTGATGCCATTCAACCATCTCATCCTCTGTCACCCCCTTCTCCTCCTGCCCTTAATCTTTCCCAGCATCAGGGTCTTTTCAAATGAGTCAGCTCTTCGCATCAGGTGGTCAAAGTACTGGAGTTTCAGCTTCAACATCAGTCCTTCCAATGAACAGCCAGGACTGATCTCTGTTAGGATGGACTGGTTGGACCTCCTTGCAGTCCAAGGGACTTTCAAGAGTCTTTCCCAACCTCACAGTTCAAAAGCATCAATTCTTTGGCACTCAGCTTTCTTTATAGTTCAAATCTCACATCCATACATGACTACTGGAAAAACCATAGCCTTGACTAGACAGACCTTTGTTGACTAAGTAATGTCTCTGTTTTTTAATATGCTGTCTAGGCTGGTCATAACTTTCCTTCCAAGGAGTAAGCGTCTTTTCATTTCATGGCTGCAATCACCATCTGCAGTGATTTTGGAGTCTTTCCTGTGGTCAGGTACAGATGTGTGAGCTGGACTGTAAAGAATGCTGGGCACCAAATAATTGATGCTTTTGAAATGTGGTGCTGGAAAAGACTCTTGAGAGTCCCTTGGAGAGCAAGAAGATCAAACCAGTAAATTCTAGAGGAAATCAACTCTGAATATTCATTGGAAGGACTGATACTGAAACTCCAACACTTTGGCCACCTGATACGAAGAAGTGACTCACTGGAAAAGACCTTGTTACTGCGAAAGACTAAAGGCAGGAGGAGAAGAGGGTGACAGAGATAAGATGGTTGGATGGCATCACCAATTCAATGGACATGAACTTGGGCAAACTCCAGGAGACGGTGAGAAACAGGAATGCCTGGCATACTGCAGTCCATGGAGTTGCAAAGAGTCAGATATGACTTGATGATTGAACAACAATAACAACACTGGTGGTGATTGTTTCACTGGGGGCACTTTTTGGAAATTAGCTACTGTATTAAGTATTTGGGACTCTTTAAATTGTGTAGCTGCAAGAGGACAATGTGTTGAAAGGAGAAAAAGAACAGCATATGGTTTAAACAGTGAGACAATTAGCTACACAAATGTGATTACTTTCTTTGCACAAATTCCATTCCCCTTGTGGTTCAGGGTATTTTAATTTTCATGAAATTAAAATAATGAATGTTTCATGAAATTAAAATCATGTATTCCATGCCAAAGCATTTTTTCCATTGACTTCTTCCTCATAAGTGTTATTCATGGAAATATTGATATCTACTAAATTTCCCTTTTCTTAGTCCTGAAACAAACATGAGAGGATTACATTTGCATTGTCACTCTGCATGGTTTACTGCTGACCCTAAAACACAGGGACATTGTCTTGAGGACATTTACCCCTGTACAGAGTCCACTAAAAAGAAGTCACATTCTTAGTGTATATCAAAAGATAACACCAAAATAAAATTGGTTTTCATGTATATGTAAAGAAAATGATTAGATTTTTCTTCCATGGCTGAGCAGACAGCATTTTCAAAGGGAATTGAGAAGCAATGAAGAAATGCATGAGACACTCATAATAAATGTGGTACAGGCAAGAGTTGTAGACTTGATAAAGGTTAAGCAAAACCACCCAAGAATACAGAAAATGCATACCATCTTCCCTGTCTAGAATTATTACTTGATTTTGAGAGTCATATTCCCACATATGTGTGCAACTCCAGGAAGGCATAAGAGAGTTGTAGAGCTGGCAGTTTGGCAAATATTTACACTGGTGATGGAACTTTCAGTTGCTTTAAAGAAGAGTTCTCTGTCTTGCTTTCATTGTTATCTGTGTATGCGTGTATGTATTTTTGTGTGTACAAGTTGGTATATATTTAGTTGTATTCTGAAAGTACACTGAAGAGCAAGGAAGTTATGTTTCCTTCATTTAAATAGGCAGCCCTAATCCTCTTGGGTTTCCCTGATGGCTCAGGTGTCTCAGATGGTAAAGAATCTGCCTACAATACAGAAGACCTGGGTACAATCCATGGGTCAAGAACATCCCCTAGAGAAGGCAATGGCTACCCACTACTGTATTTTTGCCTGGAGAATTCCATGGACAGAGGAGCCTAGCGGGCTACAGTCCATGGGATCATGAAGAAGTAGATACGACTGAGCAACTAACATTTTTACTCTTCTGAGTCCCCTGCCTTTCAATCCCATGCCTCTTTCTAAACTTCTGCTGGAAAAGTTCTGCTGTGCCATTCTGGCTCACTTTCTCTAAAGAATGTGCCTCTGGTCTGTGACTGGGGACTTAAGAAGTGACTTGAGTATGTGGGGAGGGGTAATAGTGGTGGTTTGGTTGCATGATATAAAAAAGCAGCAGACCATGGTTTTCCAAAGCTGAGTTGATTTTGCCTGATTGTCCTGGATGTTCATTGGAAGGACTGTGTTGAGAATACCTAGTTTCTGTTGATCTTTTTACTCGAAAACGGATATCCCCCCTCTGCCCTCTGTGGGGCCTGGTTTGTTTAAAACTTGAGCTTCTAATGAAGTTTTGTGGGACAATTTGATTGAGTTCACAATTTTTTTCATCCTCTGTAGTCAACTAAATTATATCTTCCCCTACATGCCTAAGTCAGTTATCACTCATATTTGTGCTACTTATTTAATTTTACTATATATACATACATATATATATAAATAATATATGTGTATCTTTTGGTCATGCTGCATGGCTTGTGGGATCTTAGTTATCTGAACAGGGATCCAGCCTGCACCCCTTGCATTGGAAGCTTGGAGTTTCAATCACTGGAGCACCAGGAAGTCCTGGATTACTTATTAAAAATATATATATTTTTTTCTGATGCAATTATTGATATTGATGTCGAATGCTTTTTTCATTTCTGAGTACATTTTCAGTGGTTTTTTGGAAAACATAAATGATCAGTATGTATATTCAAGTGAGATGTTTTAGATGTTATTGTTCTTTTTTGCTATGTGCTCTTGAAGATTTTAAATAAACTCCAACAGTTAACTCTAGTAAACCAACAACAACAACAAAATTTGATCTTCTTGGTTGAACATTCATTCAAACTTCTTTGGTAGGCTTCTTCTGAGAGTGTTTCCAATTATTTTTTTTCTTCTGTAAAATCTTTTCTAAGGAACAAGTAGGCTATTAGAAAAAGCTAATATTTGTCATTCCTTAGTATGTTTTATTTAATATAAAACTACCAATAACATTGTAAGAATTTTCTCATAATATTTTTATCATTCACTATCTTTTAATTAAATGAAGAGTAGGATGCTGACCTAGAAACTAGTATAGTTATGCTCTAAAAATACTACCAAATAATAATGCTTGGAAAACATCTAATAACTCTTAGCCTTTGTTTATTTATATTTATTTCAGGTCTCAGATTAGTTTAATATTATATACCATATAATGTGTTTTTAAATTATGCTATTTTTCTGATTACATAAAATTTTGCTTCAGAAATCATCATATAAAGAGCTAAGAATTGTTTAAGTATCATAAGAAAAAAAAGTAGCTTTAATATTGATCAACAAAAACTAAAAATTATTGGGATGAGATACTTACTTGTATTAAAATGAACGTTACCGAATATTTTTATGTAATAATTATCTTTACTTATCTATTCAATATGTAGTTATTCTAACAACAAAACACTGACCAAACATTTTTGTAGGATTCATTTTGGGAATTTTTGGCAAAATAAGCAAAATTTGTGTAAGTTCTGGTAATTGAGCTATTTCAAACTTTCTCTCCATTTCAAGGTATTGTGAAACTGGTTCACTTGCATTTAAATTGCTCATATATAATATAAAAAGTATGATCACCTTTGTATTAGCGCAGAATTTATTCATATTTATACAAAATATCACTATTGTCTTTTATCTATTCTTTTAAATCAAACTGGTTCAATATTTAATTTTTGGAAATAAACAGCATAATTAAAAATAAGAAACTATCCATATCAGAACCAGAAATGAATTTTGTCAAGATTTAATATCAAATATAGAGATAAATGGCAAAAAATTAAACATACAAGAGTTGTATCCTGGTAAGGAAGGAAATAGAATGATAGAAATTTTATACCATGTAACTGTCAGTTTATGTAATTCAATATTTTCAGCAAATTCACAGGATTATTCAAACATTACCACAATCAAATGTTATAACGTTTCATTTCTATAAAGAAATCCTGGGCTACTTAGCAGTCAATTTCCATTTCTGTCCTACTCTAAACTTTGGCCTACATAAGCAGTAATATATTTCCCATATCTATAAATGTCCCTATTTTGAACAAATTGAAAGAGCTTTTAAAATTATAATTTAAATGATTAAATTGTTGCTTTCTTGTGGAAAGAGTTACTGAGCTATTTACACTGCTATTCTATAACTGTTCCCTTCAGTTCTGACTCATTTTTATTAAATATTTTCATTCAAATCATGGTATATTTAAAATAGTTTTAGAATAAAGCTTGAATATGAATATGTATTTTAGAAGATAGCAAAATAATCACTTTCTTCTGTTGTTGTTGTTCAGTTGCTCAGTTGTGTCCAGCTCTTTGCAACCCCATGGACTTTGGGATGCCAGGTTTCCCTGTCCTTCACTCTCTCCCAGAGCTTGCTCAAACTCATGCCCACTGAGTTGGTGATGCCATCCAACTATCTCATTCTCTGTGGCCCCCTTCTCCTTCTGCTCTCAGTCTTTTGACTCATTTCCAGTGAATTGTTGTTCAGTTGCTCAGTTGTGTCCAGCTCTTTGCAACCCCATGGACTTTGGGATGCCAGGTTTCCCTGTCCTTCACTCTCTCCCAGAGCTTGCTCAAACTCATGCCCACTGAGTTGGTGATGCCATCCAACTATCTCATTCTCTGTGGCCCCCTTCTCCTTCTGCTCTCTTTTGACTCATTTCCAGTGAGTCGGCTATTTATATCAGGCAGCCAAAGTATTGGAGCTTCAGCATCAGTCCTTCTAATGAATATTCAGGATTTATTTCCTTTAGAATTGACTGGTTTTATCTCCTTGCAGCCCAAGGGACTCTCAAGAGTCTTCTCCAACACCACAGTTCAAAAGCATCAATTCTTTTTAAAAAAATTATTATTATTATTATTTTACTTTAGAATATTGTATTGGTTTTGCCACACATCAACATGAATCTGCCACGGGTGTACACATGTTCCCAACCCCACTTCCCCATTCCACCCCCCCAAAAAAGCATTAATTCTTTGGTGCTTAGACTTCTTTGTGGTCCAACTCTCACATCCATACATTGTTACTGGAAAAACCATCGCTTTGAGTATATGGACCTTGTTGGCAAAGTAATATCTCTGCTTTTTAATACAATGTCTATGTTTCTGCTGTTAGAGGCAGAATTAAAGGCATCCCAAAGCTATTCATGTTTCAATTTCCAGACAGCGTATTAAAAAGCAGAGGCATTATTTTGCCAAGAAAAGTCCATCTCATCAAGGCTATGGTTTTTACACTAGTCATGTATGGATGTGAGAGTTGGACTGTAAAGAAAGCTGAGTGCCAAAGAATTGATGCTTTTGAACTGTGGTGTTGGAGAAGACTCTTGAGAGTCCCTTGGACTGCAAGGAGATCCGACCAGTCCATCCTAGAGGAGATCAGTCCTGAGTGTTCATTGATAGGATTGATGTTGAAGCTGAAACTCCAATACTTTGGCGACCTGATGCAAAGAGCTAAGTCATTTGAAAAGACCCTGAGGCTGGGTATGATTGAAGGTTGGAGGAAAAGGGGCTGTCTCTTATACACATCTAAGGAGAAGACTCTTGAGAGTCCCTTGGACTGCAAGGAGATCCGACCAGTCCATCCTAGAGGAGATCAGTCCTGAGTGTTCATTGATAGGATTGATGTTGAAGCTGAAACTCCAATACTTTGGCGACCTGATGCAAAGAGCTAAGTCATTTGAAAAGACCCTGAGGCTGGGTATGATTGAAGGTTGGAGGAAAAGGGGACAACACAGGATGAGATGGTTGGATGACATCACTGACTCAATGGAGATGAGTTTGTGTAAGCTACGAGAGTCAGTGATAGACAGGGAGGCCTGGCATGCTGTGGTCCATGGGGTTGTGAAGAGTAGGACATGACTGAGCAACTGAACTGAACTGAATTGAACCAAATTTCCAGAATCTGTGACTTCTATCCCTTTTTTGGCAAAGGAATTTAAGGGTACTAAGCAAATGATTGTAACATAAGGAGGTTTGATGTTCAGTCTCTGAGTTGTGTCTGATTTTTGCAAACCAATGGACTGCAGCACACCAGAATTCCCTGTCCTCACTATCTTCCTGGGAGTTTACTCAAAATAATGTCTATTGATTCAGTGATGCCATCCAAGCATCTCATTCTCTGTAGCCCCTTCTTGTACTGCCTTCAGTCTTCCCAAAAATCAGAGTCTTTTCCAAACAGTCAGCTCTTCACATCTGCTGGTCAAAGTATTGAAGCTTCAGCTTCAGCATCAGTCTTTCCAATGAATATTCAGGGTTGACTTGAGCTCTTTACCATTCAAGGGACTCTCAGGGGTCTTCTCCAATATCATAGTTCAATTTCATCAATTTTTCAGCTTCAGCTTTACTTATGGTCCACTTCTCACATCCGTATATAACTACTGGGAAAAACATAGCTTTGAGTTATGGACATTTGCAGTAAAGTGGTGTATCTGTGTTTGTTGTTGTTGTTGTTGTTTGTTTGTTTAATACACTGTTTAGGTTTCTCATGGCTTTTCTTCCAAGGAGCAAGCGTCTTTTAATTTCATGGCTGCAGTCACTGTCCACAGTGATTTTTGAGCCCCCCAAAATAAAGTCTGTCACTGTTTCCATTTTCTCCCATCTATTTGTCATGCAGTGATGGAACCAGATGCCATGATCTTAGTTTCCTTTGTTTTTTTGTTTTTATTAATGTTGATTTTTAAACCTTCCTTTTCATTCTGCTTTTTCACCTTTATCAAGAGGCTTTTCAGTTCATCTTCACTTTCTGCCATTAAGGTGGTATCATCTGCATAATAGAGGTTATTGATATTTCTCCCAGCAATCTTGATCCCAGCTTGTGATTCATCGAGCCCAGCATTTTTAATGATGTATTCTGCATATAAGTTAAATAAGCAGAGTGATATAAAGCCTTCTCATACTCTTTTTACAATTTTGAACCAGTCTGTTTTTCCATGCCTGGTTCTGACTGTTGTCTCTTGACCTGCATGTAGGTTTCTCAGGAGAAGGGTAAGGTGGTCTGGTATTCTCATCTCTTTGAGAATTTTCCAGTTTGTTGTGTCCACACAGTCAAAAGATTTAGCACACTCAATTCAGCAGAAGTAGATTTCTTTCTGGAGTTCTCTCGCTTTTTCTATGAGCCAACAGATGTTGGCAATTTGATCTCTGGTTCCTCTGCTTTTTCTACAGTCAGCTTCTACATATGGAAGTTTTCAGTTTATGTACTCTTGAAGCCTAGTTTGAATGCTTTGAGCATTACCTTGCTAGCATGTAAAATGAGCACAATTGTGTGGTAGTTTTAACATTTTTTTTTGCAATTGCCCTTCTTTGAGATTGGAATGAAAACATTTTACAGTCCTGTGGCTACTGCTGAATTTTCCAAATTTGCTAGCATATTGAGTGCAGAATTTTAACAGCATCGTTTTTTAGGATTTGAAATAGCTCAGCTGGATTCCATCACTCTACTAGCTTTGTTCGTAGTAACGCTTCCTAAAGCCCACTTGACTTCCAGACGACTTTACATTCGTCCGGCTCTAGGTGATAACCATCATGGTTATCTAGGTCATTAAGACCGTTTCTTGTACATTTCTTGTGTATACTCTTGCCACCTCTTCCTAATTTCTTCTGGTTCTGTTAGTTCCATATTGTTTCTGTCCTTTATTGTGCCTACCTTTCCATGAAATGTTCCCTCTAATATTCTTGAAGAGATCTCTAGTCTTTCCCATTCTAGTTTTTTCCTCTATTTCTTTGCATTGTTCACTTAAAAAGGCTTTCTTGTCTCGCCTTGCTATTCTTTGGAACTCTGCATTCAGATGAGTATATCTTTCCTTTTCTCCTTTGCCTTTCACTTTTCCTTTTCTCAGCTATTTGTAGGGTCTCTGCAAACAACCATTTTGCATTTGCATTTCTTTTTCCTGGGGATAGCTTTGGTCAACACCTCCTGTACAGTGTTATGAACCTCTGTCCTTAGTTCTTCAGACATAATGAAGTTATCCTAGATAATCTGGCTTGGTCCAATGTAATGACAGAATCTTTAAATGTAGAAGAGGAAGGCTGAAAAGAGTCTGTGTAGGAGTAATATGATAGGACTTCCCTTGTGGCTCAGCTGACAAAGAATCCATCTTGAATGCAGGAGACCTGAGTTTGATTCCTAGGCTGGGGAGATCCCCTGGAGAAGGGAAAGGCTACCCACTCCAGTATTCTGGCTTAGATAATTCCATGGACTGTACCATCCATTGGGTCACAAAGATTCGGACACAACTAAACAACTTTCACTTTCAATGTGATAGGAGAAAAAATATCAATAAATGATCCTTCTGAGCTTTGAAGATGAAATGAGATAATGAATTAAGCAATGTGGGAAATCTCTGGAAACTGTAAAAGACAAAGAAACAGATTATCTTCTAGAGCCTTCAAAAAGGAATGAAGCCCTCGTGAAATCTTCATTTCAACATTATAAAACCTATTTTGAAAGCTTGAAAGCCAGATCTATGTTACTGTAAGCTATCAAGTTTTTGCTAATATGTCACAGCCAAAATAGTAATTTAATACATTTTCCATCTCCTGAAAATACTACTTCATTTTGAAATAAAATTTTAAAAACTCAGAAACAATAAAATATAATAACTCAAAATCATCAAATTTTGATGTAAAGATATAAAGAACAGACGTTTGGACTCTGTGGCAAAGGCAAGGGTGTGATGATTTGAAAGAATAGCATTGAAACATATATATTACCATATGTGAAACAGATGACCCGTCCAAGTTCAATGCATGAAACAGGACACTCAAAGAAAGTGCATTGGGACAACCCAGAGGGATGGGATGAGGAGGAAGATGGGAGGGGTGTTTGGGATGGGGGGATACATGAACATCGTGGCTGATTCATGTCAATGTATGGNGTCCAAGTTCAATGCATGAAACAGGACACTCAAAGAAAGTGCATTGGGACAACCCAGAGGGATGGGATGAAGAGGAAGATGGGAGGGGTGTTTGGGATGGGGGGATACATGAACATCGTGGCTGATTCATGTCAATGTATGGCCAAAATCACCACAGTATTGTAAAGTAATTAGCCTCCTATTGTAAAGATTAATGACAATTATATATAAAAAAAGATGAGCTCTGTTCAACAATATGATAACTATAAGATGGATTGAGTGTCAGGGCTGGATAAGTCTTCAATTTTATAAATATAAGCATATATATCTACATATACATAGAGAGAGAGAGAGAAAGAGAGAGAGCACAAAAGTCAAAATTATAGCTAATTCTTCTAATAAAACATTTTTATGTGTATAGACATATGAAAAAAGCAAAGATTTTAAATATCACATCATTTGCCAAATTCTTGAAATACGTTCAGAGAATGCTAATTGTACATGAGCTGTAACCTAATATTTGTATAAAATATCTGACGTAAAATGAAAGCTAAATAAAATTGAATATATAAGAGAGACAAAACATATACACTTACCATATGTAAAAGAGATACTTAATAGGAGTTATATATAAAACTCAGGGAACCCAAACCAGGGCTCTATAACAACCTAAAGGAGTGGAAAGTAGTGGGAGGTGGGAAGGAAGTTTAAGAGGGAGGGAACATATGTGTACCTATGACTGATTCATGTTGATGTATGGTAGAAACCAACTAACCAAAGGATGAAGCAATTATCCTTTCATTAAAAATAAATTCAATTAAAATATATATAGTAAAGCAAAAGCCTATATGATTAATTATAGTTATATCCGAGTTAATCAGGTCAGGTTTATTGAAACCAGACATTCTGCAACAAATTAGTCTTAATTTGGATATATTTGGTAGAAATGAGAGTAGTTTTAGAGGAAAAAAAGATTATCTTTCAATGAATGTTAAATCCAAATTTTGTTAATGGAGGTCTGCATTTACTGACTCATTCCTGGATAGCTCCTTACTGTTATACTATATTAATGCAAAGTTTCATCAAATTATTAAAAAGGCACTTTTGTTTCTGAAGCTTATCTCATTAATCTTTAGATAAATATCAGATGCCCCATGACCTGCAACCACGGAATTATGTGTTCTAGGAAAAAGCATAATTTAAAGGACTCAGTCCAACCTGAATGGAAGGACCTTTAATAGACACTCTTAACTACTCACTGACAGTAAAATTGAAGGGAAAATTGACTCTTGGATTAATTCCCACTTCCACAGTCCCCTACACAGGACTGGTCTATAGAGAGAACTACCAACCTCAAACTTGCCTTAAAATAATGCTCAAACAGAGGAACCTACACATACACCAGGATGAGAAGAAGATGACATCAGAAATAGACAACTTACCCAAAATGCTGGACCTGATTCCTATGACCATTGTTTTCTTGTCTTCTTGGACCTTTGCATATAAGTTAAATGTTTTTATATCATGGACACAATCCTATGCTAAAAGACCCAGATGCTGGGAAAGATTGAAGGTGGGAGGAGAAGGGGACAACAGAGGGTGAGACGGTTGGATGGCATCACAAACTCAATGGACATGAGTTTGAGTAAGCTCCAGGAGTTGGTGGTGGACAGGGAAGCTTGGTGTGCTGCACTCCATGGGGCTGCAAAGTCGTACATGACTGAGCGACTGAACTGCACTGAAGTGAAACCTGAGTCAGCAGGATTTGTTCCTGGGCCTGCTAATTTTAGTGAAACTGAAGAATTAAAACTCCATGTCATGACAAAAAAAATAATAATAAATAAATAAAAATACTTGGTGTGCTGCACTCCATGGGGCTGCAAAGTCGTACATGACTGAGCGACTGAACTGCACTGAAGTGAAACCTGAGTCAGCAGGATTTGTTCCTGGGCCTGCTAATTTTAGTGAAACTGAAGAATTAAAACTCCATGTCATGACAAAAAAAATAATAATAAATAAATAAAAATAAAAATCAATCCAATTGCTGTGTTTGTGGGCACTTATCTATATCTGGGCACTTCTAGATTACTTGGTAGATTTTTCCACTTCAAGGCTCTAATTGGATTGCCCCTTAAGGAATTTGTTTTAGAAAAAAGAAAGTTCAGCCCTATTCAGGCTACTCTTGATATTACTAGGTGGGATCCTCTCACCCGGATAATTAATAATACTTGTTCTGACTCTAGCCAAAAATGAAAATTTTCCACTGATGTTAAGTTCAATCAAAGTAACAAGAAAAAATTCAGCCAGAGAATAAAATCTCCCATAGTTAAGGGATGGATTTACATGGTTAACACCAGCTGTGGCCATTTAAGTTTTAAGTCTCCCCTTTATCTTGAAAACAATTATACTAAGGATAACCAGACTACTAACACTAGTTGGAAATTGGGTTGGAAGCCTTATGAACAGTGCCAAGATATAATTTCCCTGAAAGATCAAGATTAGTACAGAATAGATTAAGTTAGATGACCTGAGGAAATATCAGGTTGCACCTGATAAAAATTTTTTAGCTTAGTTCTCAATTATGATATTAATAATACTGCTATATATATATATGCAAAAAGATATTTATGCAAAAGATATTTACTGCAGCACAGTTTGTAACAGTGAGAAGCACTATGACACTCCAAGTGTCTATTAACAGAAGGTTGGTTTTATAAATCATGTTACATATACACATTAGAATAGTACCCAAGCTCTTAAATCATAAATCAATCAAATAATAATGTATGTTCTATTAGCACCCTGATCTTGGTTTCCAAATACTCTTTTCCACTAAAAACACCACCAACAACCAAACATAACAGAACTCCAATGCTCTCCCATGAAAACCATAACATGATCCTTATCATTGAACTGCACTGGTTGTTAAGGAAGTGCTCAAATAATCTTGGGGTCACATCAAAAGGACACAGAAGCCAGCTTACTTTCACTGGGCATCTGGGCCAATCTGATTATGAAAAACAAGAGTAATAGCATTGTATTTTAATACACATAAGATAAGAAGCTACGAGTTTATACAAGCATAGACAGAGAATTTTTTTAATAGCCAAATCATGGAACTGATAAACTGATAATAAGCTTAACAAGCCAAGGCCTTCATAAAGTAAAGGATATACAAAGTGGGAAGGTGTCCATGAAGTTTGGTATGCTGCTACTGCTGCTGCTGCTAAGTCACTTCAGTCGTGTCCGACTCTGTTACCCCATAGATGGCAGCCCACCATGCTCCCCCATCCCTGAGATTCTCCAGGCAAGAGTACTGGAGTGGGGTGCCATTGCCTTCTCTGGAAGTTTGGTATAGGAGGATATAAAAAATGTATTCATTATTAGTTTACAAATTTTTTACTTGAACCCATACTTTGTCTATCTGAATGATATGATGTCGTTTTATTGGAAGCCTTATTATATCATCTTATCAACTCTTGAGCTCTCCACACACATTTTCAAGTGCCTCTTGACATCAAACAGATCATTCAAATCAGATATGTGCCACATCACAGCCATCATATTTCTTGTATTGAACTCTCAAGATTATCATCAGGGAATATGTTAATAAAACAAGATTTATTAATATCTCAACCTTGTTCTAGTAATAGAGAACATAACCTTGACAGAGTCTTAGCTTGGTAAGTAACTCAGAATATACAAAATCTGTAGAAAGTTTTTTGTTTAGTAAATGGGCTTCTCACTCAGGTGAACAGACTCTTACTTTAATAAATTTATCTCTAGGAATTTATTAAAATATTTTCTGGAAATTCCTACAGATCCCTAGTTCCTTATCCTTTTCTTTAAATTTTTTATGAATATTGGGAAAGTTGTTAGAAAATGAACCCTCACCTGGAATAAATAAGAAATTTGATATTTGGAAAAATATGGGCTATGTTTTCCAAAAAAACTTTCAGCTATTAAAGTTTACATTATATATCTCATATAAACCTAGAATTACAAAATCAGATATGAACACCAGTAGAGCTGAATGGAGAGATTCAGAAGAATTTTACCAGGAATAATAGGGCAAGAACTTATGTCCATTCATAAATGACTATACAAAATATACTGTTCATTTTATAGATTTTTATGGCCTTATTGGGGCTTCTCAGGGGTGCAGTGGTAAATAATCTGCCTGCCAATGCAGGAGATGCAGGAGATGCAATAGATGCGGGTTCAATCCTTCGGTCAAGAAAATCCCCTAGAGTAGAAAATGGCAATCCACTCCAGTATTCTTTGCTGGAGAATTCTTTACTGGAAAATTCCATGAATAGAGGAGCTTGGCAGGCTACAGTCTATGAGATCACAAAGAGTCAGACATGACTGAGCATGCATGCACACATGGTTAGATTATTGTGGATATTTTTACTCCCAGCATAATAATTGATATATGTCACATTTCTGTAAATTTCTAATAATAAAGTTAGAGTCATAAATGTGCCCCCAAATATTAATAAGTTTGAAGGTTTCAATCTAAAGTATCTAATTCAATTCTTAAATATCTAATTGCATTTCCATATTAAAATAAAGACTTTGATATGAAATTAATATGCAAATCTTGAGTGTTAAAAGAAAACCTTTATTAACACGTTTCTTTTAGTCCTTCATATATTTCTAACTCTTCTCCTTTCCAACTCCTCTCACATTCTTGATGCTCAAACACCTTCATCCTTTAAATCTCTTAACTTCTCTCCAATAAGGCATTTATTCATTATTCTATACCTAAATATGTCTTTGTGCTTTTCCACATGTGTGTTAAATCCAATGCAGAGTGCCACTGTAGAATTATTAAACATACTATGGTTATTGGGCTTCATATGCACAAACTTTGTAACCTGGGACTATATCATTTCATCTTTACATTTCCATAGGCTAGCACACACACAAAAAAACTACTACAGAAATGAATAAGGTAAGCTTATGGTTAAATGACATAGCATGATGATACAATTTAATTTAGTACAAAATAAACTACAAACTCTTTATAAGAACAAATTAACTATCCTACCTGTTTAGAAACTTGGACAAGGTACATTATAGGATAAGATGCAAGAAAAATTTCAAAGGGGAAATACTTATCTACTATTTTCACAAACATCTAAAAAACAAAGCCGTCTGGAGCAAAGAAGAATTACAGCCAAAAAGTGAAAAAAAAAAAAAAAAAAAAAAATGGTTCGATGACTTTAACCTGAGAGCTACTTATTCCCAATGCCAATTTCTCATGTTTTACCAGTTCAAAATCACATCTCTCTGAGAATAGCATGTCATTTCATTGGAATGTGATATAACAAACAGATCATTTTATCACATCAGAGATTAACGTGAGTATATTTATTCAAGGTGCCTAACTGTATCACAGATCAGTCCACAGTAGAACTTGCCAAATGGATATGAATGATAAAAGTTAATAAACAGGAAAGAGTATCAACTAGTAGAAACTATGACTCAAGCACAGGGCAAATAGCACCAGCTGACGCTAGGAATTAATCAGCATTCAGTGTTTAATGAGGATGTTGTTATTATTTGCCATCAAAAAATTATTTTCTCTTTCCATGATGACTTAGAGGAGTTAGAAAAGAAGCTTTCCTGAAACAGGAAATCTGTGTGGCCTACTTTATGCTACCTAAGAACATAACTCTCGTACAGCTGGCAATTGAAACTGACTAAACCATTCTGCATTATTTCACAGATATCATTTGACATCTTTCTAATAATAACACTGTGATATAAATCATTGGTACTGATAGTTCTTCAATGCAGAAATCAATGACCTTATTTTTGCATTTTTCCTTTATACTCATGATGAATGACGTCTAAAACAGAAAAGAAAGCAATTACTTCTTGTTTTAAAAGGAAAAGGCTTCATTCTATTACTTCCACATCCTTGACACAGATAACAATGGCAATCTAGGAAATGTAAAGAAAATGTAGACAAAGCTGACGCTAGGAATTAATCAGCATTCAGTGTTTAATGAGGATGTTGTTATTATTTGCCATCAAAAAATTATTTTCTCTTTCCATGATGACTTAGAGGAGTTAGAAAAGAAGCTTTCCTGAAACAGGAAATCTGTGTGGCCTACTTTATGCTACCTAAGAACATAACTCTCGTACAGCTGGCAATTGAAACTGACTAAACCATTCTGCATTATTTCACAGATATCATTTGACATCTTTCTAATAATAACACTGTGATATAAATCATTGGTACTGATAGTTCTTCAATGCAGAAATCAATGACCTTATTTTTGCATTTTTCCTTTATACTCATGATGAATGACGTCTAAAACAGAAAAGAAAGCAATTACTTCTTGTTTTAAAAGGAAAAGGCTTCATTCTATTACTTCCACATCCTTGACACAGATAACAATGGCAATCTAGGAAATGTAAAGAAAATGTAGACAAGGATGCTCAGGGCTACATAGAGGCAGATTCCAAGAGAATGGAAATATTAACCTTTCAGATGTATAAATTTTCCCACTCATCTGCAAAAGGTGTCACTATTCTCTGTTCTGCATTAAGCAGCTAGAAATAATGGTTCCTAGAACAGAAAAAAATAAATCAAGTATAGCTCTTTTTTTAGGGCATTTATTATTCATTGACCTCTGGTCAGTTAAAAAGCTGCATGCTCTGGTTCAAATATACTTAAATTTTTATTTATAATTATGAAAATTCTCACATTTTTCAGTCATTTGTATGCTCTAGAATGCTTTCATATAATTTATGTGAAGCTATCAAACTGGAAATGAATTTCTTTTACTATTAAACTAAAGTATAATTTATTTTACTGATGGGATACAGAATAATTCTGTTGTCTAGTTTAATTCAATATAAAATATTTAAAGGCAATATTTGTTACTTTCTGCACTTTATCCCAGTAAAATTAAATTATTTAAAAATATAAATCCAATAAACTAGTGAATCCAACTTTTAAAAATTGTGACTCACTATATTGCAAACCTGTAAGCTATAAAATATTGCATATCAACTATATTTCAATTTAAAAAGAAATTAAATATATACCTAAATTAATCTCAATATAAATGTGAAAATAAACTCATTGAGTGTTTCCTAGTCCCAGGCATTGTACCAGATATGTGCCTTCTTTATTCTCAACACCAAATCTTTAAGATCACTAACACATGGGGAGACAGAGGCTTAAAAAAGTTATCACATGTCTAAGAATATACACCTACTAAGTACCAAACATAAGATTTGCACGTTCATTTTCTTAATGACCATCTTGACACTTAATAAACACCTTATACTGCCAGTTCATATTTAAGTGCCAGTTCACCGAGAATTTCTACTTTAAGCTGAATTTATGCAAGAAAGTTTGTTATCCAAAAGTTAAATAAACATGTGTATGACCCACGAGCAGCTTTCCACATAAGCAAATATATTTATAGAATTAATTATTAACCTACTCAAGTTTCCTTGAGTATTAATAATAAAAATACTCAATATATTGTTTGAATTCTAAAATTCTATTTCCTTAAATTGATTTTCTCCTTTATAAAAGAACTGGTTAAATTCATAAAATTTAAGAAAATTAGATCTGATTCAAGTAAAATAAACTCTTGAAATTAAAATACTGGATTGTTTTTATCATAGTTGAAAGAATGTGTGTGTGTGTGACAAGTTACTTCAGTCACATCCAACTCTGCGACGCACTGGACCGCAGTCCGCCAGACTTCTCTGTTCATGGGATTCTCCAGGCAAGAATACTGGAGTGGGTTGCCTGTACCCTCCTCCATGGTATCTTCTGACCCAGGGATGGAACCCACATCTCTTATATCTCCTGCACTGGCAAGAGGCTTCTTTACCATTAGAGCCACCTGGGAAACCTCACCTGAAAGAATACAGGACAGAAACAATTTGTTATTACTTACTTTTGATAAGCTTTTTAGAACAAATTCCTAAGGTATATCAGAGGTGATAACCTTTAGTTTTCGGTTTTCACTTCTTACTAGATTGAAGACGTAATTAAATTGAAAATACAAATATAAGAAGTTCTTCATTGCCTAGGCATGGCATTGCTGAGTCAGTGGCATTCATATATAGCATAATATTAATTATATTCCCCTGTTTATCAAATATCCAAAAACAAAAATAAAATCTCCAAAAATTTAAAAGTTCATGAATTTTTTAAATTTCCATATGAACTATTTGAATAATTTACCTCTAAATATATTTATAACAGCAAAGCTGTCACTGGGGGATATTAGTGAACTTATTACATGAAAATGTAAATAAAGTTCAATTGCAATGTTCAGCACTCATGTTATTCCTGAGAGAATAACTAATTACTACACATAAGTATATATGCAGCTACCTTGCAGAATGAATTTATACAGTAGGTAAAAATATCAATATTTAGAATTCTTGACTGAACTCTCTTTCAATTATTAGGTTAAAAAGTAAAAACTGTGAGTCATTTTTGGATAGTTGTGTGAATTTAATTTTCATAATTTATATCTACTTTTGATATCTATACACTTAAAGCTTATGCATTAGTCCTTGTAGCCTTAAGATCAGTCCTCTGACCTGCTGGGGTTCATATAGTAGACTGAAACTCAATATTCTTCGTGGTTTCCTTTGGGAAACTTAAGGGGAGTAAAAAGATGTTTAGCTTTGGAGTTATTGATATCTGGCTTTAAACCTCAGCTCTATAACTACTAACTCTACACTCTGCATGTGTGCATGCTTAATCGCTTCAGTTGTGTCTGACCCTTTGCATTCCAACCCTATGGACTGTAGCCCACCAGGCTCCTCTGCCCACAGGATTCTCCTATCTCTATTTGGAGAAGGGTGTAGGGAAGGACACTGTATTTTCCAAACTCTAGGGCAAGGTAATTAGCCATCTGAAGTTTAATATGCAAAAGGAAGGGACTGTAAGTTTTGTGTGCCCAGCTATATATCCTTAAAAATATGTGACACAAGTAAAGGCTCAACTATTTGTTGAATATATGCAAACAGATAAAAGCTTCACACCTACTTGGAGAGGTATAGTGAAGATTAGCAGAAATTAAACGTGAGAAATAAAGTAACATACTGCATGGTAATTGGAAGCTGTCACTAAATCTTAGCTTCTCTCCTGTTCTTCTTCCTTCTGTCACAAATATTCTTTAGGCACCTGATTTCCCTGGTGCCTCAGATGGTAAAGCATATGCCTAGAATGCGGGAGACCCAGGTTCAATCCTTGGGTTGGGAAGATCCTCTGGAGAAGGAAATGGCAATCCACACCAGTACTCTTGCCTGGAAAATCCCATGGATGGAGGAGAGTGGTAGGCTACAGCCCATGGGGTCACAAAGAGTCGGACACGACTGAGCAACTTCACTTTCACTTTAATCATATTTCTAATGTTAAATGATTGGATCACTAGAGGAGTAATTCATAAGGTTGTCCAAAATTGTGCTCTTTTGCAAAAGGTAGAGAAACCTTAAATAGATTTACAAAATCTATATTTGGGTTCTTTTTTTCAGGGCAAATCCAGACATCGTCAATAATATTAACTGAAAGTTTAGGTATGTTTGGTTATATAAAATGTTAATATATCTGTTTCATGTCTAATGATTAACTATTTTCCTTTTCTCATCAGTTATTTCATGTCAAGTATTTCTCGTTGTGGATATCAGAAACTACTTTCAAATCAGTTTTTTAAAATCGTAGGAACAATATATAAAACAAATTTTAAATTTTAATTACTACTTAGGTCAAACAATGTGATCAGGCATGAGTTTTACCTATGTTTCCTCAGTCAACAACTTAAAAAAAATATATTTGTTGAAGTTTCGTTGACTTACAATGCTTTATTAGCTTCAGGTGTAAAACATAGTGATTCAATATTTATATAGATCATAGTCCATTTAAAAAGCATTTCTCCTAAAGTCAGGAACAAGACAACAGTGCCCACTCACACCACTACTATTCAACATAGTTTTGGAAGTTTTGGCCACAGCAATCAGAGCAGGAAATAGAAATAAAAGGAATCCAAATTGGAAAAGAAGAAATAAAACTCTCACTGTTTGCAGATGACATGATCCTCTACATAGAAAACCCTAAAGACTCAACATTTCACTCCACATATTTCTACAACAGCGGCTTCCCAGGTGGCTCAGTGGTAAACAATCTTCCTGCCAAGGCAGGAGATGCAGGAGGCTCGGGTTTGAGCCCTGGGTCAGAAGATCCCCAGGAGGAGGAAATGGCAACCCACTCCAGTATTCCTGCCTGGGAAATCCCATGAACAGAGGAGCCTGGAGATGGGATCACAAAGAGTAGGACACGACCAAGCGACGGAGCATGCGCCCAATTTCTACAGTGGCTGAAGTTTTAAAATGAACACGGATTATCTCTGCATTTAAAAGTAATAATAGTACATAATCACACAACTTTCTCAGAGGACCAATGATGAAGGTGCAGGTGTTTGCCTGAGATGACACCACTGCCCCCACAGCAGGCCAGGGCTGGTCATCAGACCTTCACTCGTGTCTCACTCTTTGGAACTTGTTTTGTACAGGACCTGGCCTGGAATCACAGCTGAATGCTCTTGGTTGCTAAGGACTTCATTTGTTTTTCTTACTCAGATTTTCTTGGGGGAAGGCCAGTGCATCTTGCAGGATACATAATTTATTAATCAGCTTGGACTGCCATAACAAAATTCCATAGGCAGCGTGGCTTAGACAGCAGAAATGTGTTTTCTCACAGTTCTGGAGATGGGAGGTCTGGGGTCGGGATGCTACATGATGGGTTTCTGGTGAGAGATCTCTTCCTGGCTTGCAGACAGCGCCACCTCCTTGCTGTGTGCCTACAAGGCATTTCCTTGGTGCATGTGCGGAGAGAGGGAAAGCAAGCTCTCAGGTGTCTCTTCTGAAAAGGGCACAATTCTCATCAGACCAGAGCTCCACCAATTGACCCAATTACCTCCCCAAGGCCCCATCTCCAAATACTATAACAATGGGGGTTGGAGCTTCAACATATGAATTTAGGGAGATGGGGGACACAGATATTCAGTCTATAACACAAAATTATTTCTCCCTGATGCATAATGTGATTTTGAATCCCTTTTCCATCTTGAGCTTTTTGGTTTTTTTTTGGCTGTTTTAATTTAATCAACAAATATTTATAGGGCACTTACCTTGTTCTGAGCTTTTAAACAAAAAAGACCAAGATTGCTGCCCTCACGGATTCCCTTTTAGTGTGCAAGTGTCCTGTGCCTCAGTCCCCGGTTCTCCTTCTCTTGTCGGACTCTCCTTTTGTTGCAGAGAATAAGCCAATTCTGATTCCATATTGGAAACTGTTTCTTCCACTTGCTTTCTGTTGCTTTTGTCATTATAATCAGGGCTTCCCTGATAGCTCAGTTGATAAAGAATCTGCCTGCAATGCAGGAGACCCTTGTTCGATTCCTGGGTTGGGAAGATCCGCTGGAGAAGGGGCAGCCACCCACTCCAGTATTCTGGCTTGGAGACTTCCATGAACTGTATAGTCCATGGGGTCACAAAGAGTCTGACATGACTGCGTGAGACGTTCACTTTCATTATAATCATACATAATAGCCTGCTTCAGAGGACCCTGATGGGCACTGCCCAACTGTAAACTAAAATGTCGTTGTTCGGCTCACAGAGATATATTCTGATGCTGCCCACCTATGAATAGCTACAACAAAAAGAAGAGATTAACACATCCCTTCCAAAGGCCAGCCATTTCCTTTGGAGATGTCTTGGGAGACTGAAGACCCTTTCATTTTACTTCCCCACTGCCTCTCCCTCTCTGTTCTGCCTTTTGATTTTAATTCCTCATTGCTTCTCTCTCTAGCACAACAAAGGAAACTATAAGCAAGGTGAAAAGACAGCCTTCAGAATGGGAGAAAATAATAGCAAAAGAAGCAATGGACAAAGAATTAATCTCAAAAATATACAAGCAACACCTGCAGCTCAATTCAAGAAAAATAAGGGACCCAATTAAAAAGTGGGGCAAATAACTAAACAGATATTTCCTGAAAGAAGACATACAGATGGCTAACAAACACATGTAAAGATGCGCAACATCACTCATTATCAGGGAAATGCAAATCAAAACCACAATGAGGTACCATTTCACACCAGTCAGATTGGCTGCTATCCAGAAGTCTACAAACAAAAAATGCTGAAGAGGGTGTGGAGAAAAGGGAACCCTCTTACACTGTTGGTGGGAATGCAAACTAGTACAGCCACTATGGAGAACAGTGTGGAAATTCCTTAAAAATCTGGAAATAGAACTGCTTTATAACCCAGCAATACCACTGCTAGGCATACACACTGAGGAAATCAATATTGAAAGAGACACATATATACCCTAATGTTCATTGCTGCACTCTTTATAATAGCCAGGACATGGAAGCAACCTAGATGTCCATCAGCAGATGAATGGATAAGAAAGCTGTGGTACATATACTCAATGGAGTATTACTCAGTCATTAAAAAGAATACATTTGAACCAGTTCTAATGAGGTGGATGAAACTGGAGCCTATTATGCAGAGGGAAACAAGCCAGAAAGAAAAACATCAATACAGTATACTAATGCAATATATGGAATTTAGAAAAATGGTAATGATAAACCCGTATGTGAGACAGCAAAAGAGACACAGATGTACTGAATAGTCTTTTGGACTCTGTGGGAGAGTGTGAGGGCAGGGTGATATAGGAGAATGGCATTGAAACATGTAAATTATCATATGTGAAACAAATCACCAGTCCAGGTTCGATGCAGGATACAGGGTGCTCGGGGCTGGTGCACTGGGATGACCCAGAGGGATGGGATGGGGAGGAAGGTGGGAGGGGGATTCAGGATGGGGAACACATGTACACCCATGGCAGATTCAAGTCAATGTATGGCAAAACCAATACAATATTGTAAAGTCAAATAAATAAATTAATTTAAAAAATGAAGTTATTACAAAGTATTGTAATTCTTGTGGTGAATATTGCATCCTTGTAATATATTTACTTCCCTGGTGTAATGTAGTTCCCTGGTGGCTCAGAGGTTAAAGCATCTGTCCCCAATGTGGGAGACCCAGGTTTGATCCCTGGGTCATAAAGATCCCCTGGAGAAGGAAATGACAACCCACTCCAGTATTCTTGCCTGGAGAATCACATGGATGGAGGAGCCTGGTAGGCTACAACCCATGGGGTCGCAAAGAGTTGGACACTACTGAGCAACTTCACTTCACTCACTAATGTATTTACTAGTAGTTTCTACCTCTTAATCCTCTTGCCCTAGCTTTTCCCTCTCTACACCCCTCTACCAACTGGCAACCATTAGTTTGTTCTCTATGAGTGCTTGTCTGTTTTGCTTTCATTAGTTTGCTTTATATTCTAGATTCCACATATAAGTGGAAACATAGTGTTTTATTTTCTATGTCTGAGTTCTTACATTAAGCACAGTTACCTCTAGGTCCATTCTATTCATGCTGTTGCAAATGGCAAAATTTCATTCTTAATCTTTATTCATTCATCTGTTGATAAACATGTAGATTGCTGCCTTCTTGGTTATCATAAATAGTGCTGCTATGAACACTAAGATACAAGCATGCATGCATGCATGCATTTTTTTTAAATCAGTATCTTCTTTTCCTTTAGATATATATATCTTATAATAGAAGTTGGATCATGTAGCCTGTGATATACTCATGTTACGCATTCCACTCTAGGGTTGCAGATCTCAATTAGATTGCTTCTGTTTGTTTTATTTTATTTTATTTATTTTTTAATTTAAATTTATTTACTTTAATTGGAGGCTAATTACTTTACTATATTGTATTGGTTTTGCCATACATCAACATGAATCTGCCACGGGTGTACATGTGTTTCCAATCCTGAACCCCCCACCCACCTCCCTCCCCATACCATCCCTCAGATTCTATGTCAATCTTTCTTTACAGCCTTGGTTGTTGAAGATCTGTTCTGCTAGTTCCCATGTAGATTTTAGCAAGATTCACTCTACACATTTAGTTGTACTTTCAATGTGTTTGTGAGTGGAAGTGAGTCCAGTGTCCTTCTACTCGGCATCTTGATATCTTTTCAACAACTGATTTTGGATCCATTCTTGGAAAACTCCCATCTTACTTCTGATAAGTGTCTTTCTAGTATTTCCTAAGGCTGCATACTCACATATTCAAATCTAGCAGTAAGGAGATACTGAAGTTTCATGAATCTTATTGGGTTTGTAATCATGGGATGGGGTATTTCAATTTGATTATGCCCATCAGTCATATTTCTGAACATGGTGGGAAGGATTAATCTTAGTAAAACTACATGGCTGGAAAATATGAAGTATATATTAAGAGAAAGGCAACCAATAAATATTAATCTCAGTCTGATTCTTTAATCACTCAATTAAAAATAATACTTCTCATTAGTGACTTAACAATATGTCAGTGGATATAAGTATGTATCCTGCAGAAGGAAATGGCAATGTACGCCAGTATTCTTGCCTAGGAGAAGGCAGTGGCAGTCCACTCCAGTACTCTTGCTTGGAAAATCCCGTGGACTGAGGAGCCTGGTGGACTGCCGTCTATGGGGTTGCACAGAGTCGGACACGACTGAAGTGACTAGGAAATCCTGAAGACAGAGGAGCCTGGCAGGCTACAGTCCAAGGGGTCACAAAGAGTTGGACGTAACTTAGCAACTGCTGCTGCTGCTGCTGCTAAGTCGCTTCAGTCGTGTCCAACTCTGAGTGACCCCATAGATGGCAGCCCATCAGGCTCCACCATCCCTGGGATTCTCCAGGCAAAAACACTGGAGTGGGTTGCCATTTTCTTCAATGCATGACAGTGAAAAGGGAAAGTGAAGTCGCTCAGTCGTGTCCGACTCTTCGCGACCCCATGGACTGCAGTTACCAGGCTCCTTCATCCATGGGATTTTCCAGGCAAGAGTACTGGAGTGGGTTGCCATTGCCTTCTCCAAATGTAGCAACTAAATCACCATAAATATATGTACTTAAATTCTTCTAAAATGTGAGCTGCTATTTGATTTAATTCCATACCCATGATCTCTGGATGATAGGGAGGATCTTTTGTAAAATCTGACCATAATTTCCCAATAGCTGATAACTTATCACTAAGTGATAAACTATGCCCAAGACATCTCATATATTTATATGGACAATGTATAAGTCAAGTGTAATAAAAGCTCCCATTTTTAAGCACATAATGGACACTAGTTCAATGCAGGTATTGTGTGTAGGAAAGGAAAAACAAGCCATTTCTGAGCTGCTATTTAAGTCTTTTTTTTTTTTTTTCATTTTGTTTTAAAATTTGGGGCTTTTAGTGTTTTGGGAAAGAATTTGCTTTGCCCGTTGCAGTTCACTCTCAGTGATTCTCCTTTTCTAAATAAGTTTTTTGAATAACTGCCTCAATCTCCATGCCATTGTTTTTTTGCCTTTTTTTTCCCCCTGTCTTGCTGTTTCATATGCCTATTCTTGTTTAAATTTTAAGGATTAGGTATTGTTTTAAGAATTAAGAAATCACATACTCTAACAGCCTGAACTGAGCTGTCTCTGACAATAAAAGCTGAAAAACTGAATATGTTTCTGTTCTATTCATTTCTGTGCAATTTCTGAGATATTCAACTGGAATTTTTAGCCATGATAAGGCATCTCAATTTATATATTTTAAGCATTAGATTTCTGTTCTTTGCCTATTCCTTCAGACTTCATTTTTCTGGAGCTTGCTATTTTAATCTCTGCTCAGAGAAAATTTGAATTAAGTGCCAGTAATTTGCATCTGTCCCTACATGGCATTCAGGTTGCATTGTCAAAATGAACCTGTTTACCATTAAAAAAATTGGTATTTATCAAGCAGAAAGCATCATTAGGGGATTGTGAATGATTTATAGTGCTAGGCTTCTCCTGAAATCCTGAACTATCCCTTTATAAATTCCCATTTTCTATAGTTTTCCAACTTTGAAAGCTTCCACATTAGTTCACTCAGTTGCTTTTGTTTACAGTTCCAAGCAGAAAAAAATTCATTGACAAAGACATATTTTCTTTACTGATGATTTCAGTGTACAGTTCTTTAGTGTAACTTTTTTTTTTTTTATTCTAAGAAGTTGCTAAAAGATTCAATAAGTAGCCAGCAAACTCCACTAGTTGTGAAATTGTCCTGTAAGACTCCTAATAATGTAGTTTGAGGATGCACATGACCTGTGTTACAAGATACATTAATTCATAGCTTATGAGTGGAAAAGTATTGCTGAGTCTTCTGCTTAGGAATAGCATCACTGCTTTTACCAGTGAGGATAAAAGCAGTGTGTGAGGATATCATTTCAGCTTGCTGCTGCTGCTGCTAAGTCATTTCCATGGTGTCCGGCTCTGTGCGACCCCATAGATGGCAGCCCACCAAGCTCCCCCATCCCTGGGATTCTCCAGGCAAGAACACTGGAGTGGGTTGCCATTTCCTTCTCCAAATCATTTCAGCTTAAACAAGCTCAATTCAAATACTCCCTCAGAGTAAGGAGGAAGATAAATTAATTACTGTAAAACCATAAATATACTCATATAATGGAATCTATTAGCAAAATCGCCTGATCTAACCCAAGATAAAAGTGTTCAGAAGAAGCTGACTGCCTCAAGTACAAGATTGCAATTATCATAGGAAGAAATTAGAGGGAGGAGGAGAATGTGGCAAATGGAGTAGTAGACTGAGCAATTACGATTTTATACCAGAGTAGGAAAAGGCTGGTAAGAACTAGTTGATAGGTGCTGTGAAAATGGAAAGAACAATTGTTGAGTTGACCTACGTTTTCCCTAAACACGAAAAGATTGAAAAAAAAAGTGAAAGTGTTAGTTATTCAGTCATGTGTGTCTCTTTTTGACCCCATGGACTGTAGCACACCAGGCTCCTCTGTTCAAGGGATTTTCCAGGCAAGAATACTTTCCAGGGGATCTTTCTGACCCAAGGATCCAACACAGGTCTCCTGCATTGTAGGCAAATTCTTTACCATCTGAGCCACCTAACTGAGATTAACAATTATCAAACACGGCTCTTCTTTGTGGACAGTTTGACTAGACTTCTCAAGCCCTCTTGAAGTTTGGTGTGATCATGTCCTCCTGGTCTTGCCAATGAAAAATAAAAGTTGACTGACTCTTCTCTCCCCTTTCCCCAAGCAAACTTACCATTAAACTTCTACTTGCTACTTCCTCTTTCTTCTGAATGGGCAGAGAAACTGATAGTGAAGTAGGAAGTCACATGTTGAAGATGATAATACAGTCTTTAACCCGAGTCTCTGAATACGTAAAGCAGGACACTTCATTACCTGGATACTGCCCAAGATTCTTACATAAGCAAGAAATACATTTTTATTGCATAGCACCATGCAAGTTTGAATCTGATTGGTGTTATCTAGCCTACACTAATTAATATTTAAATCAATATTTAAGTATTTGTTGTTTTACAGCAGGCAATTAACATGATACCAAAGAGTAGAAGGCATTCAAATAGTATACATTGATTTAAAACACTTTGTAAAACTATGATTTCAGTAACTCAGAGTCTACCATTTTTGTAGTTCAGGGTAAGTGATCAGATAGCACCCATCCAGATACAATTTTAGTGTATGTTGACTCAATTGCTTCATTTAGTAGGGTTTTAATAAAGACAAATTAGCCAGGTAAGAATTGGTTGTTTCAGAGCAGAGCTATAGGAAATAAGAATCATAGAATTAACAGTTTTGCAAAGGTGGAAAAGTTAATAACTGCTCTTGGATCCTCAATGATAGGCTAGAAAGTTTTCTATCTAGTCATATTGTTTTACAGGGAAGGCAATGGCACCCCACCCCAGTACTCTTGCCTGGAAAATCCAATGGATGGAGTAGCCTGGTGTGCTGCAGTCCATGGGGTCGCTAACAGTCGGACAGACTGAGTGACTTCACTTTCACTTTTCTCTTTCATGCATTGGAGAAGGAAATGGCAACCCACTCCGGTATTCTTGCCTGGAGAATCCCAGGGATGGGGGAGCCTGGTGGGCTGCCATCTATGGGGTCACACAGAGTCGGACACGACTGAAGTGACTTAGCAGCAGCAGCAGCATATTGTTTTATATGGTGTCAGAGTTGAATGACTCCTGTTAAAGCGAAACAGGCAAGAGGAAAAAGAGGCAAATACAAGAAAGATTCTAAGAACTTCCTGGAAATAAATGCAAAGAAAATTACTGGCATATACTAAAAGTAAGCAAAGAAGATAAGAAAACTGAGATGTTTTTGAAACAAACCGTGAGCCTGATTTTTGAAATTTTGTGATTGCAAAAACCTTCATTTTATTTTTTTATTTCCCATAACTTACCAGTTATTTTTAAATTTAATTTTATTTTATTTTTATTTATTTATTTATTATTATTTTTTTAGAGCTTCTGTTTTACTTTATTTTACTTTACAGTACTCTATTGGTTTTGGCATACATTGACATGAATCTGCCATGGGTGTACACGAACTCCCAAACATGAACCCCCCTCCCACCTCCCACCCCACATCATCCCTCCGGATCATCCCCATACACCAGCCCCAAGCATCCTGCATCCTGCATTGAACACAGACTGGCGATTC
>SJYX01010753.1:104169-139465 GCA_006410675.1 Oreotragus oreotragus
GGGCTCCAAAATCACTGCAGATGGTGACTGCAGCCATGAAATTAAAAGACGCTTACTCCTTGGAAGAAAAGTTATGACCAACCTGGATAGTATGTTCAAAAGCAGAGACATTACTTTGCCGACTAAGGTCCGCCTAGTCAAGGCTATGGTTTTTCCTGTGGTCATGTATGGATGTGAAAGTTGGACTGTGAAGAAAGCTGAGTGCTGAAGAATTGATGCTTTTGAACTGTGGTGTTGGAGAAGACTCTTGAGAGTCCCTTGGACTGCAAGGAGATCCAACCAGTCCATTCTCAAGGAGATCAACCCTGGGATTTCTTGGAAGGAATAATGCTAAAGCTGAAACTCCAGTACTTTGGCCACCTCATGTGAAGAGTTGACTCATTGGAAAAGACTCTGATGGTGGGAGAGATTGGGGGCAGGAGGAGAAGGGGACGACCGAGGATGAGATGGCTGGATGGCATCACGGACTCAATGGACTTTAGTCTGAGTGAACTCCAGGAGATGGTGATGAACAGGAAAGCCTGGCGTGCTGTGATTCATGGAGTCGCAAAGAGTCGGACACAACTGAGTGACTGAACTGAACTGAACTGAATGGGTCAGGGAGATCCCCTGGAGAAACAAATGGCTACCCATTCCAGCATTCTTGCCTGGAGAAATCCACGGATAGAGGAGCCTGCCAGGCTACAGTCCATGGGGTCACAAAGAGTCAGAAATGACTGAGTAACTAACACAATACATGTGATGTGTTTTACAATATCACTTATTCTGAGAAAGAGAAAAAAAAATGGACAAATAAATGCTGGTAAGTACTCAAAACATGTCATTTTATATAGTTCTAACTTTAATTCTTGACAAATTGTATGAGAACAGTAGTATTTTTTCTATTCTCTGTATGAAAAAACTGAGGCCTAGAGTATATCAGTAAATTGATAACAGATACATAGCTATGAAGTATTTGTATTTCCATTAAAACACTTTTTTTTCCTGATAAAAACATCTCATCGCACTACCTTATTAGCAGCACTAGCACTGGCTTTTATAACCACTGCCCTTTGGGACATTGGGGTACAATGGTGAAGAGATTTTTTTCTGTCTAAGAAAACCTTAGCATAGATAATTGATCTCATACAGTCTACTCATAGATGAGGCTTTGCTCTGTCTCAAACCTAACTGAGAACAAGAAATATAACATGGAAATTTTATAAATGATCCTTTACCTCTATTAAACTGTTTTCCTAGCTACATTTCAGTTCCAAATGCCCCATCTTACCTCTGTTTTTTTTTTTTTTTTTTTTGTACAATTCATAGTGAGAAACTGGAATTACACACAAAAGTTTACCTTTTCTGAGGTCCCTAGATTCATATTGCCATTCCATTATCTAATAAATCACAAGTATATGATACAAAATTCAGGAGACCTATGAGACTTGTGCCTTCCAGAAAGCCAATATTAAATGTGATTTCTTCTAAATCTTTCCTTCTAGCATCTATACATCAGAAACCATAAATTATCAATATCTAAGGCAGCAAGGGAAAACATGAATGCTTTCATTTTTTGTTGTCTATAATCTAATTCCAGGAGACTAAACCAAACACAGGCAAAAATCTAAAATGCTTTCAGATCCCCACACTCTAACATCAGTTAGGCCCTTGATATTTATCTGTTTTATATATTGTAGTTGTATCTGTTAATCCCAAATTCCTAATTTATCCCTCTCCTCATTTCTGCTTTGGTAACTATAAGTTTGTTTTCTATGTCTGTGAGTCTATTTCTGATTTGTAAATAAGTTCATAACTTATTTATAAATAATCCCATTTTTATTCCTTATCTAAGTGATATTATATGTGATTTGTCTTCCTCTGTCTGACTTCACTTGACATGCTAATCTCTAGGCCTATCCATGAAGCTGCAAATGGTGTTATTACATTCCTTTTTAAGGATGAATAATATTCCAGCATTCTTGCTTGGAAATTCCCATGGACAGAAGAGCCTGGCATGCTACAGTTCACGGGGTCAAGAAGAGTTGGACACAACCACTGCGCAACAATATTTTATTGTGAGTGTATACTGCATATTCTTACCCATTAATGTGTCAATGGATATTTAAGTTGCTTCTATGTCTTGGCTACTGTAGTGCTGCTGTGAACATTGGGGTGCAAGTGTCTTGCTGTCCTTTAAATTGTTTTTAATTTTTATTTTATATTGGAGTTGGGAGCTCAGAGGGTTAAAAAATCTGCCTGCAGTTCAGGAGACCCTGATCAATCCCTGTCTTGGGAAGACACCCTGGAAAAAGAAATGGTAACCAACTCCAGTATTCTTCTCTGAACAATTACATGGACAGAGGAGGCTGGAGGTCTCCACGAGGATGCAAATAATCAGACATGATTCTTTCTTCATGAGAAACTTTCACTTAACTTTTCATATTTGATTAAGAATGCTATATTAGTCTCAGGTGTATAGAAAAAATGATTCAGTTATACATGTCTATTGTTTTTCAAATTATTTTCCTATTTAGGTTATTATAGAGTATTGAGTACAGTATCTCTGAAATTAGAATTTTCATCTTTTCTATATAAGTACCAAAGAATGGAATTGCTGGATCATATGGTAATTCTAATTTTAGTTTTGTATTTTTTTTAATCTCCATTGTTATTGTCCATAGGAGTAGCACCAATTTATTCCCACCAGCAGTGTAGGAAGGTTCCCATTTCAGAATGATATTATTTTATTAAGATGAGCTGAGAATAAAATTTGTTATAGGCTCAGAAAGTGAGGCACAGGTTTTTAATTTTAATATGATATAGACTTTTATTCTTCTCTAGATTTGGCTTATTTACTCCATTATTTCTCTTTCAGTACCTAAATTCTGAAATTCTCTGATTATGTAAAAGATAATATATGTGTGTGTTTGCGTGTGTGTGTATATATGCATATACATATATATATATATATATATATATATTCAGTTCAGTTCAGTTCAGTTCAGTTCAATCACTCAGTCATGTCTGACTCTTTGAGACCCCATGAATTGCAGCACGTCAGGCCTCCCTGTCCATCACCAACTCCTGAAGTTCACTCAGACTCACGTCCATCAAATCAGCGATGCCATCCATCCAACTCATTCTCTGTCATCCCCTTTTCCTCCTGCTCCCAATAACTCCCAGCATGAGTCTTTTCCAATGAGTCAACTCTTCACATGAGATGGCCAAAGTACTGGAGTTTCAGCTTCAGCATCATTCCCTCCAAAGAAATCCCAGGGCTGATCTCCTTCAGAATGGACTGGTTGGATCTCTTTGCAGTCCAAGGGACTCTCAAGAGTCTTCTCCAACACCACAGTTCAAAAGCATCAATTCTTAAGCACTCAACTTTCTTCACAGTTCAACTTTCACATCCATACATGACCACTGAAAAAACCATAGCCTTGACTAGACAGGCCTTTGTTGGCAAAGTAATGTCTCTGCTTTTGAATATAATGTCTAGGTTGGTCATAACTTTCCTTCCAAGGAGTAAGCGGCTTTTAATTTCATGGCTGCGATCACCATCTGCAGTGATTTTGGAGCCCCCAAAAATAAAGTCTGACACTGTTTCCACTGTTTCCCCATCTATTTCCCATGAAGTGATGGGACCAGATGCCATGATCTTCGTTTTCTGAATGTTGAGCTTTAAGCCAACTTTTTCACTCTCCTCTTTCACTTTCATCAAGAGGCTTTTTAGTTCCTCTTCACTTTCTGCCATAAGGGTGGTGTCATCTGCATATCTGAGGTTATTGATATTTCTCCCGGCAATCTTGATTCCAGCTTGTGTTTCTTCCAGTCCAGCGTTTCTCATGATGTACTCTGCATATAAGTTAAATAAGCAGGGTGACAATATACAGCCTTGACGTACTCCTTTTCCTATTTGGAACCAGTCTGTTGTTCCATGTCCAGTTCTAACTGTTGCTTCCTGACCTGCATACAGATTTCTCAAGAGGCAGGTTAGGTGGTCTGGTATTCCCATCTCTTTCAGAATTTTCCACAGTTTATTGTGATCCACACAGTCAAAGGCTTTGGCATAGTCAATAAAGCAGAAATAGATGTTTTTCTGGAACTCTCTTGCTTTTTCCATGATCCAGCGGATGTTGGCAATTTGATCTCTGGTTCCTCTGCCTTTTCTAAAACCAGCTTGAACATCAGGGAGTTCACGGTTCACATATTGCTGAAGCCTGGCTTGGAGAATTTTGAGCATTACTTTACTAGCGTGTGAGATGAGTGCAATTGTGCGGTAGTTTGAGCATTCTTTGGCATTGCCTTTCTTTGGAATTGGAATGAAAACTGACCTTTTCCAGTCCTGTGGCCACTGCTGAGTTTTCCAAATTTGCTGGCATATTGAGTGCAGCACTTTCACAGCATCATCTTTCAGGATTTGAAACAGCTCAACTGGAATTCCATCACCTCCACTAGCTTTGTTCTTAGTGATGCTTTCTAAGGCCCACTTGACTTCACATTCCAAGATGTCTGGCTCTAGATTAGTGATCACATCCTCATGATTATCTGGGTCGTGAAGATCTTTTCTGTACAGTTCTTCTGTGTATTCTTGCCACCTCTTCTTAATATCTTCTGCTTCTGTTAGGTCCATACCATTTCTATCCTTTATCGAGCCCATCTTTGCATGAAATGTTCCCTTGGTATCTCCAATTCTCTTGAAGAGATCTCTAGTCTTTCCCATTCTGTTGTTTTCCTCTATCTCTTTGCATTGATTGCTGAAGAAGGCTTTCTTATCTCTTCTTGCTATTCTTTGGAACTCTGCATTCAGATGCTTATATCTTTTCTTTTCTCCTTTGCTTTTCGCCTCTCTTCTTTTCAGTGCTATTTGTAAGGCTTCTCCAGACAGCCATTTTGCTTTTTTGCATTTCTTTTCCATGGGGATGGTCTTGATCCCTGTCTCCTGTACAATGTCACGAACCTCATTCCATAGTTCATCAGGAACTCTGTCTATCAGATCTAGGCCCTTAAATCTATTTCTCACTTCCACTGTATAATCATAAGGGATTTGATTTAGGTCATACCTGAATGGTCTAGCGGTTTTCCCTACTTTCTTCAATTTAAGTCTGAATTTGGAAATAAGGAGTTCATGATCTGAGCCACAGTCAGCTCCTGGTCTTGTTTTTGTTGACTGTATAGAGCTTCTCCATCTTTGGCTGCAAAGAATATAATCAATCTGATTTCGGTGTTGACCATCTGGTGATGTCCATGTGTAGAGTCTTCTCTTGTGTTGTTGGAAGAGGGTGTTTGCTATGACCAGTGCATTTTCTTGGCAAAACTCTATTAGTCTTTGCCCTGCTTCATTCCGCATTCCAAGGCCAAATTTGCCTGTTACTCCAGGTGTTTCTTGACTTCCTACTTTTGCATTCCAATCCCCTATAATTAAAAGGACATCTTTTTGGCTGTTAGTGCTAAAAGGTCTTGGAGGTCTTCATAGAACCGTTCAACTTCTGCTTCTTCAGCGTTGCTGGTTGGAGCATAGACTTGGTTTATTGTGATATTGAATGGTTTGCCTTAGAAAGGAACAGAGATCATTCTGTCATTTTTGAGATTGCATCCAAGTACTGCATTTCAGACTCTTTTGTTGATCATGATGGCTACTCCATTTCTTCTAAGGGATTCCTGCCCCTAGTAGTAGATATAATGGTCATCTGAGTTAAATTCACCCATTCCAGTCCATTTTAGTTCGCTGATTCCTAGAATGTTGGCATTCACTCTTGCCTTCTCATTTGGCCACTTCCAATTTGCCTTGATTGATGGACCTAACATTCCAGGTTTCTGTGCAATATTGCGTTTTACAGCTTCAGACCTTGCTTCTATCACCAGTCACATCCAGAACTGGGTATTGCTTTTGCGTTGGCCCCATCCTTAATTCTTTCTGGAGTTATTTCTCAACTGATCTCCAGTAGTATATTGGGCATCTACCGACCTGGGGAGTTCCTCTTTCAGTATCCTATCATTTTGCCTTTTTCATACTGTTCGTGGGGCTCTCAAGGCAAGAATACTGAAGTGGTTTGCGATTCCCTTCTCCAGTGGACCACATTCTGTCTGACCTCTCCACTATGACCCACCCATCTTGGGTGGCCCCACACAGCATGGCTTAGTTTTATTGAGTTAGACAAGGCTGTGGTCCATGTGATTAGATTGACTAGTTTTCTGTGATTATGGTTTCAGTGTGTCTGCCCTTTGATGTCTTTTGCAGCACTTACTGTCTTACTTGGGTTTCTCTTACCCTGGACGTGGGGTATCTCTTCACAGCTGCTCCAGCAAAGCACAGGCACTGCTCCTTACCTTGGACAAAGGATGTCTCCTCACCGCTGCCCTTCCTGACCTCTAGCCAAATCCATTTTGGACTTTTGGCTACCAGTATTGTAAGAACAAAATATGTATTATTTTGAACCACCAAGATTTAGTAATTTAGCTGCCAAAGGAAACTCATACATCACACTGACCTTACCATTATCCTTCTCCCCTTGTCGTTCTCCTACAGCTACCTTACCAACCTTGAACAATTCAGATTTAATTTCTACTCTGGATGTTATATGATCAATTTTTGACAATTAAAAAATTATGTTTTTCAAATACATATGTATCAGGGTTGTCTACTTAAGGACATTTAGATACATCATATATATATTTTTTCTTTAATATTTATTTAATATCTTCATTACACAGCAATGTGTAACAAATTGTATTTCCAAAGACTGATGTTGATATTCATTTGAGAAATCAAATTTAGAACCTTAACTTTATTTTTCATCTCATTTTTTTATAAGGCCTTACCTTATTTTCATTCATTACAATCCCAAAGAAAGGTATTCCCTTCTCCAGTGGACCACATTCTGTCTGACCTCTCCACTATGACCCACCCATCTTGGGTGGCCCCACACAGCATGGCTTAGTTTTATTGAGTTAGACAAGGCTGTGGTCCATGTGATTAGATTGACTAGTTTTCTGTGATTATGGTTTCAGTGTGTCTGCCCTTTGATGTCTTTTGCAGCACTTACTGTCTTACTTGGGTTTCTCTTACCCTGGACGTGGGGTATCTCTTCACAGCTGCTCCAGCAAAGCACAGGCACTGCTCCTTACCTTGGACAAAGGATGTCTCCTCACCGCTGCCCTTCCTGACCTCTAGCCAAATCCATTTTGGACTTTTGGCTACCAGTATTGTAAGAACAAAATATGTATTATTTTGAACCACCAAGATTTAGTAATTTAGCTGCCAAAGGAAACTCATACATCACACTGACCTTACCATTATCCTTCTCCCCTTGTCGTTCTCCTACAGCTACCTTACCAACCTTGAACAATTCAGATTTAATTTCTACTCTGGATGTTATATGATCAATTTTTGACAATTAAAAAATTATGTTTTTCAAATACATATGTATCAGGGTTGTCTACTTAAGGACATTTAGATACATCATATATATTTTTTTCTTTAATATTTATTTAATATCTTCATTACACAGCAATGTGTAACAAATTGTATTTCCAAAGACTGATGTTGATATTCATTTGAGAAATCAAATTTAGAACCTTAACTTTATTTTTCATCTTATTTTTTTATAAGGCCTTACCTTATTTTCATTCATTACAATCCCAAAGAAAGGCAATGTGAAAGAATGCTCAAACTACTGCACAGTTGCACTCTTACAAACTAGCAAAGTTAAGGTCAATATTCTCCAACAAGGTTTCAACAGTACATGAAATGTGAACTTCCAGATATTCAAGAAAGGGCAACAGAACTAGAGATCAAATTGCCAACATCCATTGGATCATCAAAAAAGCAAGAGAACTACAGGGAAAAAAAAAAGCATCTACTTATGATTTATTGACTATGCCAAAGACTTTGACAGTGTGGATCACAACAAACTGTGGAAAATTCTGAAAGAGATGGGAATATCAGACCACCTGACCTGCCTCCTGAGAAATCTGTGTGCATTTCAAGAAGCAACAGTTAGAACTGGATATGAAACATTAGACTGGTTCCAAATCAGGAAAGAAGTATGTCAAGGTTATATATTGTCACCCTGCTTATTAAACTTACATGCAGAGTACATCATGAGAAATGCTGGGCTGGAAGAAGCACAAGCTGGAATCAAGATTGTCGGGAAAAATATCAATAACCTCAGATATGCAGATGACACCACCCTTATGCCAGAAAATGAAGAAACACCAAAGAACCTCTTGATGAAAGTGAAAGAGGAGAGTTAAAAAGTTAGCTTAAAGCTCAACCGTCAGAAAACTAAAATTGGTCCCATCACTTCATGGCAAATAGATGGGGAAACAATGAAAACAGTGACAGACTTTTTCGGGGGAGGTCTTCAAAATCACTGCAGATTATGACTGCAGCCATGAAATTAAAAGATGCTTGCTCCTTGGAAGAAAAATTATGACCAACCTAGACAGCATATTAAAAACCGAGACATTACTCTGTCAACAAAGGTCAATCTAGTCAAAGCTATCGTTTATCCAGTAGTCATGTATAGATGTGAGAGTTGGACTATAAAGAAAGAAGAGCACTGAAAACCTGATGTTTTTGAATTGTTGTGTTGGATGAGACATTTGAGAGTCCCTTGAATAGGAAGGAGACCCAACCAGTCCATCCTAAAGGAAATCTGTACTGAATATTCATTGGAAGGACTGATGCTGAAGCTGAAACTTCAATTATTTGGCCACCTGATGCGAAGAATTTACTCATTTGAAAAAACCTTAAGGCTGGGAAAGATTGAAGGCAGGAGGAGAAGTGGTGACAGAGGATGAGATATTTGGATGGCATCACTGACTCTATGGACATGAGTTTGAGTATCTCCAGGAGTTGGTGATGGACAGGGAAGCCTGGATTGCTGCAGTCCATTGTGTCACAAAGAGTCAGACACGACTCAGCTACTGAACTGAACTTATTAATCCTTATTCATTAGTATTATTCCTTATTAATATTTAATATCAAGTAAAATAAAAATAAAAATGATAAAACACTCCTTTTATCATTAAATCATAAACATTCAAGAAAAAGCTATAAACAAATTGAGAAGTAGTACAAATTGAAAATACATACTTTAAAGATAGTATTTAAAATGTTGAATAGTTTAAAGCAGCATCACAATATATAATTACAAAAACTTTTCCAAATCATAAGAACTGTTACCTAATTAAATTCTATTTTTCAAATAAATTATTTAATGACAAAGCATTATATCCTTGATCCTAGTTGCCAACACAATAAAACAAGTTTACAATGAAAAATATTAATTTGATTTAGGCCCTCTTTGTAATATTAAAAGCAATAAACAGAAATTTTACAGCATGACTGTTTAGCTGTTGATTTCAAATGACAAATAGTTTGATATTCAATACCTTATCATAAAACCTAAAATAAATGAAGTAGTGATATGGCTAAAAGTCAAAATATTTCAGAAAATAATAATTCACCTCAGTACAGTTCAGTTCAGTCGCTCAGTGGTGTCCAACTCTTTGCGATCCCATGAATCGCAGCATGGCCAGACCTCCCTGTCCATCACCAACTCCTGGAGTTCACTCAGACTCGCGTCCATCGAGTCCGTGATGCCATCCAGCCATCTCATCCTCTGTCTCTCCTCCTGTCCCCAATCCCTTCCAGCATCAGAGTCTTTTCCAATGAGTCAACTCTTCACATGAGGTGGCCAAAGTACTGGAGTTTCAGCTTGAGCATCATTCCCTCCAGAGAAATCCCAGGGCTGATCTCCTTCTTAATGGACAGCTAGTTAATTTTTTTGATAAATCAGGTATAAAGATAAAATTTCCTTCTGTGGCAGTGTAAAATACTTAAAACTCCAATATTCTAAATGAAATAAGGTTAATAAAATTCATAACGCTCTGAGGTTTCTTGCCTTTATGTGAATTATTGATCATTTGCAAACTCATATATTAAAAAGTGTACTTTAATCTTAAATTTTTTCTGAACACAGCAAAAGACCAAATTTACATTTGACATTTCTAAAATTCTGGACATTGAAAAGGACATAGAGAACATACCTGTGGTTGCCAAGGGAGAGAGGGAAGGGAGAAGAATGAACTGGGAATTTGGAATTAGTAGATACAAATGTTACATTAGAATGGGTAAAAAAAAAAAAAAAAAAAGCATAGTCCTACTATAGAGTACAAGGGGCTATATTCAATATCTGGTGATAAACCATAATGGAAAAGACTAATTTAAAAATGCATATAAAATTATTATTTGAGAAATAAAAGCTAATGCAAACATACATATGCATACATTTTTCTTTAAATTTTTTTGAATTCAAATACAACTGTGTTGTCTCAAATACATAAAGTGGATAATAGATTTCTGTTATATGCTTGGCAACACTGTTTTAAGTTCTGCAGCTGAATTTCATATTGATGATTTATTTTAAAGTTACCTGCATGAAGTTGTTGGAAACTTGGACAGGTATAGTTAAGATAACTGACTGTTCTATGCTCCTGAAGTTTATTGTTTCAAAGAAAATGACTAATATAATTAGCTTATGGTACACAATAAATCATTGCCAATTTGCTTCTTCTGTTATATTCTGTATGCTTAAAAGTTTAAATTGAATTAACTAATTACTTTAAATTACAATTGCTATTGTTCAATCCCTCAGTTGTGTCTAACTCTTTGTGGACCCGTGAACTGCTGCATTCCAGGCTTCCCTATCCTTCACTATCTGCCTGAGTTTGCTCAAATTAATGTCTGTTGAGTTGATGATGTCACAATAATTTCACAATTATTGTAGTGAAAATTTCATTCTAGTACTGAAACTTGAGAAACCTACATGCAGGTCAGGAAGCAATGGTTAGAACTGGACATGGAACAATGGACTGGCTCCAAATAGGAAAAGGAGTACATCAAGGCTGTATATTGTCACCCTGCTTATTTAACTTATATGCAGAGTACATCATGACAAAAACTGGACTGGAAGAAGCACAAGCTGGAATCAAGATGGCTGGGAGAAATATTAATAACCTCAGATATTCAGATGACACCACCCTTACGGCAGAAAGTGAAGAGGAACTCAAAAGCTTCTTGATGAAAGTGAAAGAGGAGAGTGAAAACAGTTGACTTAAAGCTCAACATTCAGAAAATGAAGATTATGGCATCTGGTCCCATCACTTCTTTGCAGATAGATGGGGAAACAGTGGAAACAGTGTCAGAGTTTCTTTTTTGGGGCTCCAAAATCACTGAAGATGGTGATTGCAGCCATGAAATTAAAAGATTCTTACTCCTTGGAAGGAAAGTTATGACCAACCTAAGTAGCATATTCAAAAGCAGAGATATTACTTTGCCAACAAAGGTCTGTCTAGTCAAGGCTATGGTTTTTCCAGTGGTCATGTATGGATGTGAGGGTTGGACTATAAAGAAACCTGAGTGCCGAAGAATTGATGCTTTTGAACTGTGGTGTTGGAGAAGACTCTTGAGAGTCTCTTGGACTGCAAGGAGATCCAACTAGTCCATCCTAAAGGAGATCAGTCCATCCTAAAGGAGATCAGTCCTGGGTGTTCATTGGAAGGACTGATGCTGAAGCGGAAACTCCAATATTTGGCCACCTCATGCGAAGTGTTGATTTATTGGAAAAGACTCTGATGCTGGGAGGCATTGGGGGCAGGAGGAGAAGGGGACGACAGAGGATGAGATGGCTGGATGGCATCACTGACTCAATGGATATGAGTTTGAGTGAACTCTGGGAGTTGGTGATGGACAAGGAGACCTGGTGTGCTGTGATTCCTGGGGTCACAAAGTGTTGGACATGACTGAGTACCTGAATTGAACTGATCTGAAACTTAATTCTGTATTTAAAAATTTGGTGTTCTCATACACACACAGACAATATTAATATCAGTTCAGTTCAGTTCAGTTGCTCAGTCATGTCCAACTCTTTGCAATCCCATGGATTGCAGCACACCAGGCTTCCCTGTCCATCACCAACTCCCGGACCTTGTTCAAACTCATGTCGATTGACTCAGTGACACCATCCAACCATCTCATCCTCTGTTGCCCCCTTATCCTCCTGCTTTCAATCTTTCCCAGCATCCTGACCTTTGCCAATGAATTGGCTCTTTGCATCAGGTGGCCAAATTATTGTAACTTTAGCATCAGCATCAGTCATTCCAATGAATATTCAAGGTTGACTTCCTTTAGTATTGACTGATTTTGATCTTCTTTCTGTCCAAGGGACTCTCAAGAGTCTTCTCCAACACTATAGTTCAAAAACATCAATCCTTCAGTGCTCAGCCTTCTTTACAGTCCAACTCTCATATTTATAGGTTTTCCTTGTGGCTCAGCTAGTAGAGAATCTACCTCGAATGTGGGAGACCTGGGTTTGATCCACTGGTTGGGAAGATCCCCTAGATAATGAAATGGCTACCCACCCACTTCAGTATTCTGGCTTGGAGAATTCCATGGACTGTATAGTCCATGGGGTCGCAAAGAGTCAGATACAGCTGAGCATCTTTCACTTTCACTTTCTCATATCTGTACATGACTACTGAAAAACCATAGCTTTGACTATGTGGATTTTGTCTGCAAAATACCTTTGCTTTTTAATACATTGTCTAGATTTGTCATAGTTTTTCTTCCATGGAACAAGTGTCTTTGAATTTCATAGCTGCAGTCACCATCTTCAGTGATTTTGGAACCCAAGAAAATAAAGTCTGCCACCATTTCCATTGTTTCTCCTCTATTTGCTATGAAATGATGGGACCAGATGTCATGTCTTTGATTTTTGAATATTAAGTTGTAAGCCAGCTTTTTCACTCTCCTCTTTCACCTTCTTCATGAGGCCTTTTAGTTCCTCTTCAGTTTCTGCCTTTCAGTTCAATTCAGTTCAGTTGCTCAGTCATGTCTGACTCTTTGTGCCCCCAGGAATCACAGCATGCCAAGCCTCCCTGTCCATCACTCCCAGAGTTCACTCAAACTCATGGCCACCGAATTGGTGATGCCATTCAGCCATCTCATCCTTTGTTGTCCTCTTTTCCTCCTATCACCAATCCCTCACAGCATCAGAGTCTTTTCCAATGAGTTAATTCTTCACATGAGGTGGCTAAAGTACTGGAATTTCAGTTTTAGCATCATTCCTTCCAAAGAAATCCCAGGGCTGATCTCCTTTAGAATGGACTGGTTGGATCTCCTTATAGTCCAAGGGACTCTCAAGAGTCTTCTCCAATGCCACAGCTCAAAAACATCAGTTCTTCAGTGCTCAGCCTTCTTCACAGTCCAACTCTCACATCCATACATGACCACTGGAAAAACCATAGCCTTGACTAGACGGACCTTTGTTGGCAAAGTAATGTCTCTGCTTTTCAATATGCTATCTAGGTTGGTCATAACTTTCCTTCCAAGTAGTAAGCATATTTTAATTTCATGGCTGCAGTCACCATCTGCAGTGATTTTGGGGCCCAAAAAAATAAAGTCTGACATTGTTCCCACTGTTTCCCCATCTATTTCAGGGTAATATTACCTACGTAACTGAGGACACTGATATTTCTCCCAGTAATCCTGATTCCTGCTTGAGCTTCATCCAGCACCAACACCTCACATGATGTACTCTGTATATAAGTTAAATAAGAGGGATGACAATATACAGTCTTGACATAATCCCTTCCCATTTTGGAACCAGTTCATTGTTCCATGTCCCGTTCTCACTGTTGTTTGCTGATCTGCTTGCAGGATTTTTAGGAAGCAGGTAAAGTTTTTTTGGTATTCTCATCTCATTAAGAATTTTCCAGTTTGTTTTGATCCACACAGTCAAGACCTCTGTGTATTCAGTGAAACAGAAGTAGATGTTTTCCCAGAATTCTGGTGCTTTTCCTATGATCCAACAGAGTTTGGCATTTTGATCTCTGGTTCCTCTGCCTTTTCTAAATCCAGCTTTACATCTAGAAGTTCTCATGTACTGTGGAAGCCTAGCTTGAAGGTTAATACAATACCTACCAATAATTCTCATATTATTTTCTGGCTATTGTTATTAAAAATTATTAAATAATAAAATTTAGGGTTAATGTTTCCAATTTCCAGAAATTTAGAATGTCCTATAAAATAACTATATTAAAAATAAGAAGAAAAAACACAATATGAAGATAAACATTGTAGTATTAGTGCTAAAGCATCTGTATTCATGTATATAAGCATTATAATTTTATACAAAGAAATGAACCTTGAATCTTGAGAGTTTCATACCAGCTAAAGAGTAAATTTATGGTACTTGCACTCACAGAGTTAGAGTTCTTGGGTAAGAAGTGTTAATAGATGTGTTAAAATAATGGAGGAGTCATTCCCTCACTAGTAATTTTTAATTCAAACATACATAAATTATAAAATGTTTAAAATTAAGGATCAAGTAATTTTTGTTTTTGTTTTTAAATGAAATGTATTCTCACATGGACAGAGAAGCCTGGTAGGCTGCAGTCCATGGGGTTGCTAAGAGTCAGACACGACTGAGCGACTTCACTTTCTCTTTTCACCTTCATGCCTTGGAATGGAAATGGCAACCCACTCCAGTGTTTTTGCCTGCAGAATTCCAGGGACGGGGGAGTTTGGTGGGCTGCTGTCTATGGGGTTGCACGGAGTCGGACATGACTGAAGTGACTTAGGAGCAGCAGCAGCATTCTTACCTTAACTATTCTAATAAATCTGATCAAAATTCATCTAAGTAATCTAGACTAGCTAGTTACTGAAATTAATCTATAAAATTTTCTCTTATGTAATTCTAAATTTTTTCGTGGATTTTTTGAGTTAGTACACTCTCATATTAGCATTTGAAAGAAGTAAACCTAACTGAATGGAATAAAAGCATTCAATAAAATGCCTACTACATTTTATGCTTCAAAACACTTCAACAGTCATTGGATTATTTTCTTCTTTTATTATTTTCTCTGAGTATAAAAGGATCACTTTAGTCAGGAGACTGAGAGAATAAAGGCAATTACTGTTCAAAAGTAACACTTTCTAACTATAATACTAAAAAAAATGACATTTATGAAATTTTAGAGTTAAACTCTCAGAAATAATAAAGTCCTAGGTAATAGCATCAAAACAATGCTAACAATGCTTACTGATATGGAGGGCAACCTGGCATAAAGTCTATTAATACATGACTTACTAACAAAAAATCTGCTATTATTTTAAAAGTACTTTTAACCTCAACTCCACACATCAGAAAACGTTTCTCAAGTGTTTTATTCAGTACAAGAGTTTAGCTATTTCAAGTTGATGGTCTTTTGTGTCTTTCAAATAAAAGATAATTAATAACTAAACAATACCTCAAAATTATCAGAAATCTTAATAAACAATGTGTTTTAGGCTGGTATAGCCAAAAATTCAATATCTTTTGCAAAGTAACCATCTAAAAAATTTTTTTTAAAAAGCATGCATTCTCTTTAATACGATACTTATGCTTTGTATTATGCTTTTTCCATATTACTCTTTACAAACTTACAGAATGAAGTTTAGAAGGTTACACATTGATATATTAACTGAGAGTAACTTGTCTACTGTGAAAAGCTCCTCATTTATGTGATGTTATTTGGTGATACATGCTCTGGTAGAGAGAGGGAGAATGTATGACTTTCAGGCTTAAAGTTCTCACTGTAAGTCCATACATTTCAGCATTGTGTTAGTCATACTCTTGAGATGCCTGCAATGATTCCTAACTGCTGGTATTCATGCCTCCATACAATCCCTCCCACACTGAATAGGTCTGTCAATAAGCTACTGTGAACATGGCAATTCTAGATTATGCAAGGTATCACACCTTTCTCCTTGTTCTTTGGGATCACTTGCTCTAAGAAAAACTAGCTGCCTGGTAGAAAGCCAGCTCAGCTGGTAAAGAATCTTCCTGCAATACAGGAGACCCCAATTTGATTCCTGAGTCAGGAAGATTTGCTGAAAAAGGGATAGGCTACCCACACTGGTATTTTTGGGCTTCTCTTGTGGCTCAGCTGGTAAAGAATCCACCTGCAATGTGGGAGACCTGGGTTTGATCCCTATGTTGAGAAGATCCCCTGGAGTGAAAAGGCTACCCACTCCAGTATTCTTGCCTGGAGAATTCCATGGACTGTATAGTCCATGGGATCACAGAGTCGGACATGACTGAGTGACTTTCACTTTCATGGTAGAAAGCCACTGAAGATAAATCTACATCCCAAAGTTCTGAGACTTCTTGACAATTCCGGTAAGAAACAGGTCTTCCCTGGTAACTCAGATGGTAAAGAATCTGCCTGCAATGCAAGAGACCCAGGTTCGATTCCCAGATTGGGAAGATCCCCCAGAGCAAAGAATAGCTTCCCACTCCAATATTCTTGCCTGGAAAATTCCATTGACAGAAGAGACTGGTAGGCTACAAAGACATGGAGCCACAAAGTGACTGGTAGGCTACAAGGACATGGAGCAACAAAGAGTTGGACATGACAGAGTAACTAGCACTTTCACTTTCAAGTAAGAAATGGAAGTATTCTTCTAACAACCATGTAAATGAGCCATCTCTACAAGATCTTCCAGGCATAGTTAAGTCTTAAGGTGGCTACTGTCCTAGTGAGCCATCTTACCTTCAGCCTCATGAGAGATCTCCCAGCCAGGACTAGCAAGCTACTTTACTCTTGAATTCCTGATATACAGAAAGTATGTAACATAATACAAAGGATAGTTGGATTAAGTCTCTATATTTTGGGGGTAATTTGTTATACAGCAATAAATAATACACACAAACAGCACATATAAAAAAAAGAGAGACCCTAGAATTCAGGTAATATTAGTAACATAAATTAGTTCATATGTATACCTATGGACACATGGGAAAGAATATATACATATTCAAAGCAATGCTAAGAGAGCATATATCAGAAAAACGTGTGAAAAGTGCATGTGTGAAAAGAAAGCAATGTGTGTTATGAATTTTCAAGAATAATGGACGTGATAAATTCCTCTCAACATACATCATCATGCCAAAGACTGTTAAACATGGATTCTTGCCCACTGATGCACAGCAGGATAAAAATTAGAGGATGTTTAACCAGGTCTCTCCAGAGCTGTCCACCACTGCTATCAACCAAAATGTTCCAAATGGTTCCTCTCAGACTGTTTGCATTAATGAATAGATGATGTCTAAAACCATATGGGATTCTGTACTTGCCTTAATTAAAATTAATTGCCCCATGAATGATTAATGCTTAGTCTGAGTTTTTCATAGTTTCTATATTACTGAGACACCAAACAATGGAACTCATCTACATTTTATGTTATTATTTCAATACACATTAAACAAGTAATTAATTGTTGCATCTGTTTTCTTTTACTACATAAGACTAATAGCTCATTTTAAACTTTGAATATTTACTGCAGAAATTTACTTGAAGAAATTTCTGGCATTTCTAGTAATTTAAATTTTGCTTGGAACCATGAATAATAAATATCTGATAATTCTAAAATAAATTGTCAATAAGAAAGCATATGCAATTCTTCAATGAATTTTGAAATTTTAAAAATAAAAGATAAATTACATGTAAATATTTTTGCAAAGCAATGCTTTGCAAAAATATCTAAATATTCTTCAGCTATATAACCTTGGAAAATTATCAATTTTCTGGTTTCCTCATAAAATAATCATTTTCAAAAAATGTTATTGCCTTGCTCAAAAGACTATGCCCCCCAAATTAGTAAATTTATCTTTTTTTTATAAAAGTTCTCATTCTGTGAAATCTACCATAATAATCTTCTACTCTTAAAAGCCTTCCCATGTGGTTCTGTGGTAAAGAATACACCAGCAATACAAGAGATATGGTTTGATCCCTGGTTCAGGAAGATCCCCAGGAGAAGGAAATGACAACCCACTCCAGTCTTCTTGCCTGGGAAATCCCATGGACAGAGGAGCCTAGTGGGCTACAGTGCATGGGGTCACAAACAGCTGGACATGACTTAACGACTAAACAACAAAAATCACTCTTAGAAAACAATGTTCATGATTACAAAAGGGTTTCCTGATAGAGCCTGGACTGGGTTTTATTTCCTNCTGTCTCTTATACACATAAAGATGTGTATAAGAGACAGGTGCATGGGGTCACAAACAGCTGGACATGACTTAACGATAAACAACAAAAATCACTCTTAGAAAACAATGTTCATGATTACAAAAGGGTTTCCTGATAGAGCCTGGACTGGGTTTTATTTCCTTTAAGAGGCATGATCTACTTATCATGGAGCTATAGCAGTTATTAACACTTACAAAATAGTAATCAGTCCTATAACTTAAATTTTGGACCAATTAGTGCTAAATGTCTTTTCAAATATATTTTAAGCAAGTTGTACTTAAGTAAACTAGTTAAATATATCACTTTGGTATATATTTAGTGCTCTTAAACTCAGTCAACGAATTTAAAGTATAGCTCATTTATAAGAAAGCTAATGCAACCAAGATTTCAGTCTTTGTTTGAGTATGCTAATTTTGTACACATATAAACTGACCACCATCACCCAGTTTTACTAACACATGCCAATTTTCATGAGCAAAATGGGATATCTGAAAAGAGATAAAACATAGCCCATAATCTTTCAAAAGAAACCCACATATAATGGGTTTAAAAGATGGGTTGGCAACTTTTAAAAGAATTAACAGTTTCCAATGTATCTTCTGCTTTTTTATTAACATAATAATTTACAAAATTAAATAATTTACAAAATTAAAATAGTTGTATATGGTTTGTAATTATATAAGTAGTCTTCTGTCCATTAATCCTCACCATTATTGGCCTACTCTTTTGAAAGTGAAAGTCACTCAGTTGCGTCCACCTCTTTGTGAATTCTCCAGGCCAGAATACTGGAGTGGGTAGCCTTTCTCTTCTCCAGGGAATCTTCCCAACCTGGGATCAAACCCAGGTTTCCTGCATTGCAGGCAAATTCTTTACCAGTAGAGCCAGAAGGGAAGCCCAAGAATACTGGAGTGGGTAGCTTATCCCTTCTCCAGCAAATCTTCCCCACCCAGGAATTGAACAAGGGTCTCCTGCATCACAGGCAGATTCTTTACTAACTGAGCTATCAGGGAAGCCCTCTTACTCTTTAGTAAGAGTAACTAGCTAATTTGCCTTAGTATTTACTTCCATAGTTCTATCAATAATTAATTTACTTCTATTCCAAGTGTTCTTAAATTTAGTAATTTCTTATTTGAGAGTACCTTGCATTTCCTGCACTTCCCCTATCTCCCAAATGATGAATATATGTAAAACTATTTCCTATCTAATCCTCTCAAAAATGTTACATATGAATTTTACCAAAATCAATAGTCAGTGTTTACATTATGATGATGATTCAACTGCTATTCACTATGGCAGGCAGAATCAATTCTAAAGATGTTCCCCCAAGAATCCTTTCATTTGGTTATTCAATCAAGCACTAATCTAGCTACTGCTGTGAAATGTTTTTGGAGATAACATGCAAAATTGCTAATCAGCTGACATTAAAGTGGGGGATAATACTAAATTATTTATATAAACACAAGGAACTACATGAGATTTTTAAGCTGAAAAAGGAAGGTAGAATACTTACTCAAAGAGATATGGCAGAAAAGAAGGCATAAAAAATGAGACAGAAGTAGAAGACAAAGAAACTTGAAGTGTGCAAGGGACTCAACCCACCATTACCAGCTTGACCACAAAGAGTACCAGGAACTAAGGAATGAAAGTGGCCTCAAGAAGATGAGAATGGAACCTATCAAAAGGAAGTGAGCACCTCAATTCTACAAACAGCATATAACTAAATTCTACCAACAGCATGAGAACCTGGAAGCTGATTCTCTCCCAAATCCTCCAGACTAAGTTCAAACAAATCAGCACCTTGATTTTAGCCTAGAGAGATCTTAGATAGATTCTTAGGACCCTAACCTCATCCAAACGCTGTTACTTACAGAGCTGAAAAATAGTAAATGGGTGTTGTTTTGAGTTGATAAGATTGTGGTGATTTGTTACAGCAGCAATAGATATCTGATACATTCATTTCTGAGACACAAATACAGTGTGATTATTTTTCACTTAGTAAATCTTCTAAACTCAGATTATTTTTACACCTACTATACAAAAATTACCATCATCATTTCCTTTATATTTTCCATGTTTAATCTATTTTTTCCCTGGACTCCAGAACCTTTTTTTTTTTTTTCATTTTTGTGGAGAGCATCTGTTGATACCTTCTTGAAAGAGAAAGAGTGCCTTAAAAGAATTTTATTTTTGAAACTTTGTATGAAAACAATTTTGATCAATCCATGAAATAAGTTTATTGANTTTTTTTTTTTTTCATTTTTGTGGAGAGCATCTGTTGATACCTTCTTGAAAGAGAAAGAGTGCCTTAAAAGAATTTTATTTTTGAAACTTTGTATGAAAACAATTTTGATCAATCCATGAAATAAGTTTATTGAAAATTTGTCTAGATATAGAATTCTAGGTTGGAAACTGTTTCTCTTCAGAATTTTGAAAAATAGTATCTAGCCGTTTTCAAAAGATCAATGCCACTCTGATGCTTCTACCATTATAAGAAAACATTTTTTCCTCTCTCTCCAGAAGCAGTAAGCCATTTCTCTTTGCAGTAAGCCATTATTTCATCCCCAGTGCTTAGAAATTTCATAAACTGTATTTTACTATATTTACATTTTCCATTTAATGTGAATACTATTTATTTAACCCCTTAAAATAAATATTTATGTTCATCCATTCTGGGAAATTTTTTAAAATTATTTTATACTTTTTTGTCTCATTTTCTGTTCTCTCTCAATTAATGATGAAGTAGGTAGTCTTATTTAATATCTAAAATACTTACGATATTTATCTTCTATTATGTATATATTCATTTTTGTTCTGCTTTAAGATTTTTTCTCAAGTTTATCTTAAAAATCCTTCTTTGCCATTTATATTTCTGCTTTCATGTTTAACATCTTCAGAAGTTCCTACTGTATGCATATTTCTAATATTTCTTATTTTCTGAATATTTATATAAAATTTGATTCTTGTTTTATTAAGAAAATATATTCTAGTATATCTATAAAGAGATATTATAAGTTATCACACTGAATTTTTCTTTTGTTCTCCTTGATTTCCCATTTCTANTTTAACATCTTCAGAAGTTCCTACTGTATGCATATTTCTAATATTTCTTATTTTCTGAATATTTATATAAAATTTGATTCTTGTTTTATTAAGAAAATATATTCTAGTATATCTATAAAGAGATATTATAAGTTATCACACTGAATTTTTCTTTTGTTCTCCTTGATTTCCCATTTCTATGGCAACAATTGTAGTATAATTTTATATAGAAATAAAGGAAAAATTTTCAACCTTATTTTGCTTTCATGGTTGATAGGAATGTATTTTTTTAGTATTTATATTTGAGATGCCTAAAACATGTGCTGTTAACCGGTTGTTTTATAGTTATAGAAAAAACATGAATTTTGATTATTTCCACAATTTATGTTAAAGACATAAAGTATAGACTGTAAATACAATTGATTTTGCTTTATTATAATTTATTTTAACTGACATGAGAAAGCTTCAACTCTGAATAGACAGTGGTAAGCAAATTCCCCTTATCTCTAATAATTGAATTGTCAGCACTGCTTGTGTTCTATGTATCTGAATCTATTCCTCCTCCATCTATATGCTTCTGGTATTGACATTCCTGGAAGCATTTGAACTGTATTACCTCTTACTCAGTATTTTGCTACCATGCCTAGTGAGTCAGCTCTGTGGGCAGTTCCAGTATTCCTGGAAGTCACTTCTCTAGCAGGGCATCTAGCAGTAATTTAATACTGCAAAAACATTTCCATAAACCACACACCTATAATCTCTCTAAATTTACACTAAATGTATTTCAAAATTGTTTTCTTTGTATTTAGATGGGAGAAATACCTGTTGACACTTCAGTTCAGTTCAGTCCCTCAGTCATGTCCGACTCTTTGCGACCCCATGAATCAGAGTACGCCAGGCCTCCCTTTTGCAAATGTTACACTAAAAATATTTCTCTGAATGCAAAGAGAGAAAACATAAGAAAAGGATAAAGAATAAAAATACAGGAGGAAAATAAAATAATCATCTGATAAAGCTGTATCTTTAGGGCTTCTTTTTAAGGGGTAAGCTTAAACTGGCACATAAATTTTTCCACAATAAATTCATAATTAGTTCAGTTCAGGTCAGTTGATCAGTTGTGTCCAACTCTTTGTGACCCCATGAACCGAAGCACGCCAGGGCTCCCTGTCCATCACCATCTCCCGGAGTTTACCCAAATTCATGGTCATTGAGTCAATGGTGCCATCCAACCATCTCATCCTCTGTTGTCCCCTTCTCCTCTTGTCCTCAATCTTTCCCAGCATCAGAGTCTTTTCAAATGAGTCAGCTCTTCACATCAGGTGGCCAAAGTACTGGAGTTTCACCTTCAGCATCAGTCCTTCCAATGAATATTCAGGATTGATTCCCTTTAGGATGGACTGGTTGGATCTCCTTGCAGTCCAAGGGACTCTCAAGAGTCTTCTCCAACACCACAATTCAAAAGCATCAGTTCTTCAGTGCTCAGCTTTCTTTATAGTCCAACTCTCACATCCATACATGACTACTGGAAAAACCATAGCCTTGACTAGATGGACCCTTGTTGACAAAGTAAAGTCTCTGCTTTTTAATATGCTGTCTATGTTGGTCATAACTTCCCTTCCAAAGAGTAAGCGTCTTTTAATTTTATGGATGCAGTCACCATCTGCAGTGATTTTGGAGCCCAGAAAAATAAAGTCAGCCACTGTTTCCACTGTTTCCCCATCTATTTGCCATGAAGTGATGGGAGTGGATGCCATGATCTGTTTTCTGAATGTTGTAATTAGTATAACACAGGGAATATAGCCAATATTTTATAATAACTATAAACAGTATAATTTTTTAAAAAGAACACAATTGTTCATAATATATTTAAAAAGTCATAATGTTTTCTCATTATATACTTCATATTCACTATTTTAAAAATCCAAACAATGAAGAAAAATTAGGATTAACATATGAGTCATCTGAAATCCTACCACCTAGAGATGATCATTATTGCTCTTTTGATAGTCAACCTTTCACACATCTCTCTATGCAGATGTACAAAAATAAATGCATAATTCCATATGAACAAATTCTATTTATATCATAGACAGCTTTAATTTTATTTCTAATACCTTCCCTTATCTCTGCCTCTCCTAATACTATCATCTCCCTTCCCCTCACATCCCACCCAAACCTTTCCCCTATTGTATGACCTATCATATCAGACAGCTGTGATTCTTTTTATATATTTCTTCATATTATAGATAATATGTATATACATATATAGAACTTTTATCTGCATTTTGCGTTTTTCATGGAAATTGCTTTACGTTAAAAGGAATAGATCAGCTCATTCTTTCTTGCAGCTGTGCAATATTCTATGGAATGGATAAACAGCTACTTATTCAAATATTAAATACTGAGTGTTCACTTTGATTCCACCTTTCTGCTTCTACACACCTGTCTCTTATACACATCTTTGTNTTAAAAGGAATAGATCAGCTCATTCTTTCTTGCAGCTGTGCAATATTCTATGGAATGGATAAACAGCTACTTATTCAAATATTAAATACTGAGTGTTCACTTTGATTCCACCTTTCTGCTTCTACACACAATGCTGCAGTTAATTATACATATATTTGTGGGTACACTACTATGACTTTATTGCTATGAAATAGATTCCAACAAGTGGGACTATAGCCTATTTTACGAAAGTGGCTTTAACAATTATTTCCTTCAGCTATGACTGACAGTGTCCTTTTCCTCATCCTGTCACTAATGATGTTGCTTTCTCTAAATTTTTGCCAATTTGTTAGACAAGCAGAAACTGGAAGTTCCTTAACCAGATGTGAAAGAGTTATTGTGTAATAGCATCTCTGTTGAAAAATATCTTACTTTGAGTCTCAGAACATCAGCAACACCAGGAAAAATTTATATAGTCCTTAATCTTTGTATCATAAATGTACCAAATTTTTTTTTAATCTCACACTAAAAACTAAAATATATTTGTGTGCTAAAAACAGTATTTAATTATAAAAATGATTATCCTAGTACAATGCAAAAGGAAACTTCAAAGATTTTCCCTGGAATAGATAGATAGTAATGCCATCACTGAATGCAATCAGAAAAATCCCGATAATAGGAAAATACAGGGCAAATGTTCAGATACTTCAGTAACCAAATTACCTTATTTGGACTATGACTGAATCAAACATTAAATTAAAAGCAAAAACCACTAAACACTTGATGATACTAAGGAATTATTAACTGTTTGGTTTGATAACAGTATTGTGATTAGGTTTAAAAAGAGGTCTTATCTTTTAAACATATATACTGAAATACTTACAAAAAAAACTACATCCTGTATCTGCTTCAAAATAATTTGGAACAGAGAGTGACAGCATAAATAAGATTGTTATGAACTGATCATTGCTTAAGCAGGAATCATTACTCTTATGTATGTTTGAAACTTTCCATAATAGAAAATTAGAAAAAATATTTCCAGCTAGAGGAAATTTAGGATTGGTAAAAACTTTAGTGAATGTAATTAGTTGAGTGTTAATAGAAGAGACGGTGGTTTGGGCTGAATTAAAATCAAATAGGTGAAGAATCCACTTGCAATGCAGGAGACCTGGGTTCAATCCCTGGTTGGGAAAGATGCCCCTGGAGAAGGGAATGGCAACCCACTCCAAGATTCTTGCCTGGAGAATTTCATGGTTAGAGGAGCCTGGCGGACTATGGTTCGTGGGGTTGCAAGGAGTTGTATACATCTGAGCAACTAAGCACAGCACAGCACAGAAACCTCAGATTCCCAAAAACAGGTCATTCAAAAGACATTATTCAAAATGCTTGTTTCAGGGAGAAATTTAATGCAAAGAAATGATATCACATGTTGCAAGACTTACCAAGGAAAAAGAAAGTTAGAACTTTCAAGAAAAGGTAATTTCAAATATTTTTACCTTGAGCTCCAGTCTTGTGGTATTTGCCTGGCACCGGTAAGTGGCGAGGAGAAAATTGTCATTTGACTAGGAATAATTGAGAAGTTGAGGAGAAGAATGAATCCATGTCTTTAAGAATAACAACATCATTAATAATAATAATAATTGTTATCATTTTACTGAGCGCCTATCATTTGGGTGGAACTGTGCTATGAACTTTATGCTTATTCCTATAAACAACCCTATGTGGGAAGTTTTAACAGATGAAGAAAATGGGGCATGGAGGGTTAGGTAACTTTCCTAAAAGCCAGTAAGTAATAACACTGAAATTCAAATTAATATTTATAGCTCAGTGCTCTTTCCATCTTGAATTTCTCCCCTAATATTTAAAAATATTAATTGTCCTTCCAAAAATTTAACTGATAATGCAAATACCTAATGTTTATATTATAAAAGCAAAAAACATAAATGTTCAGTGTTGAACGTATTTGGTTTTCACACATACTTACAGACAGCTTAGAAAGATCTCATCTATGTATTTCCAGCAAATAGCACAGTGTCAAGTAGACCATAGGCATTCAATATATGTTTGTTAAATAAAATTGGAGAGGTTACTTCATATAATGTAATTTCTTGAAATGGAATAATAAACTACTAAAAACAACAAAAAAAAGTATTTCTGGGTGCATGAATTGCAAATTCAGACAAAACAACGTGAACTATTTGATATGCAATTTTCATGTACTGATATTTCCCTATTTTTAATAAATACCTGAAGAAATAAAAGGAACGCTAGTATTAAAAGAAAATTCAAGTGTTTTAAACTCAGCAAGCACAGAGGATAAGTCAACTTAAAAATAAATATACTTTTGTGTAATTAAAAACAAATGTTATGTATCTCAGTGTTTACAGATAAAATGACTAATTAAAAGAGATAAAATGTCTGGAGTTAGGTTTGGGATGGGAAGAAGAGGGTAAAGAGCAGAAAACAAGACTGGCCATATGTTAAAGTTAGTGATGAGTTCGTGGAGGCTGTGCTATTCTTTCTCCTTTCGTATATGTTTGAAATCTCTATAAGATTTGTTTTTTAAGTCATCATTCTAGAAAACAGGTTTTAAATTAGTATAAAATACTCAAGTCCTGCATTGATATAAACAGGCTTATTTTTCACTGTAACTTAGGAATTAAAGATCTGAAGTTCATACTAACTTGATTTTTTTTAATGATCATAAAAACGTAGGTCTTAATCTTTTGTATCTTATTCTCAAACGGGGATGGCAAAGCATATATGATAACAATACAACTGCTTTTTCATAAATCTCTTATCAAAAAAAAAGTTTTACTCTGAAATTATTTTGAAAATTATTCCCTAATATAACTATCAACTTTGTTCTGTATCTATTCTTTCTATCCTTCTCTTTTTAATGCCAGTTCCAGTCACACTTTCTTCTCTGGCTTGCCTTCCTCAGACTTTCTCTGTACCCTAACTTCTCCTCAGGAGCTGAACCTAGCGCCGAGACTGCCAGTCAGCTAGTACCAACGCAGAGAGAAGTGAACGGCATCCGAAAGCTCGGATATGGGCTCATCCCGGGTACTCTGCACAGAGTAGGTGTTCAATAAATGTCTACTAAATGAAGGGTAAGCAAGAGTCAGCAAGAAAAAGTGCGGAAAGGCAGGCAGATGGAACAGATTGTGTTTAACTGTAGGAATGTGTGAAACTATATAGCATTTGAAGAAATTTTAAGAACTTCAGTTTGGCAGAAATCATGTGCCTGGGAGGGAAGGTAGCAGCTGGTGAGAGATTAAGTTGGAGCTGTAATCAGAGCTGAATTATGGAAAGCTTTTATGGTACAGGGAGAGGTCTAGACTTACATGCAGCTCAGGAAAGGTTTTAAAAGGTTGTGAGAAGAGAAATGACACAGTGATGTTTGTATTTTAGGAAGGCCTCTTGGAAGTGCACAGCATCTCCTGTGATTGAGAGGTAATACTGAAGGCAGAGAAGCTGGTGGATACCAGCAAGCTGGTGGTTCAAGCAAGCATGGTAAGAGCTGGAAGGTTAACAGAAGTGGAAATGAAGCAAAGTAGACAGCTAAGAGCAAGGGAGTGAGAACTGACAGAAATCAGTGACTACAGTAGTCTCCCCCTTATCTGTGGTTTTGCTTTTTGGGGTTTCAGTTACCCATGGTCAACTGTGGTCTGAAGATATTAAATAGAAAATGCCAGAAATAAGCAACTCATAAGTTTTGCTTACAGAATCACACACCATTCTGAGTAGTGTGATGAGAACTTGTAACATCCCACTCCATCTCATCCAGGACATGAATCAGTCCTTTATCCTGCAGATTCATGTCGTATATGCTACCTGCCTGTTAGTCACTTAGTAACCATCTCTGTTATCAGATGACATGTTGTGTTCAGGTAACCCATGTTTTAGTTAATAATAGCTCCAAAGTGCAAAAGTAATGATACTGAAAAAGACACAGTATTATTCAAGGGTTCTGTAGTATTTATAATTTCAAGCATCCACTGGGGCTTTTAGAATGCACAGTATCTCTAGCAGATAAGAGGGAGGGATCCACTATAATTGGATTAAACAGATCAGAGAAGAATTTAAAAGACAACAGTCCAGTTTCTGGATTATATGAATACAGAGAAAGAGAATACAAACAGATTTTGAGGGAAAGGTTATAGAAGGAAATACTGAAGGAACAATGACCCTAATAGCATTTATAGGTTTCATACAAAATGGCATAATGAAAATGAAAGCAACTAAATAATTCTTTATATTTTTTTACTCACCTCAGAATCACAGCTGCTAAAGCTGACAACAGCAGAATTTTTATCCACATCAAGTAAATCTATTGGAACATCACTCTACAATCAATATCAAAAGGAAAAGAAAGGTTCAGGTAGAAAACTAGACATTTTTCAACGTATATTTTCTCTTAGGGTTTTCTTTGGTTCTAGTTTATGTTAATTTCTAAATATGAGAGTATGAACTCTCTAAACTTATATTTGATAATGTGTACTTCTAGAAAATAAATATAATATGAATAAATGTCATATTATGACTTATTTTTCTAATTTGGATTAATCAGGATTACAGATTTTAATCTCTTGCTGCTCTTTTTAAAGTATAGTCTTCTTAGGCCTTTCTGTCAGTGCTAAAAATGCTCCCATGGGCTACATATGGTCACGTTTATTATGCATGCTTGCATGATAAGTCGCTTGAGTCATATCTGACTCTTCATGACCCCATGGACTGTATCCTGCCAGGCTCCTCTATCCCGGGGAGTCTCCAGGCAAGAATACTGGAATGGGTTGCCATGCCCTTCTCCAGAGGATCTTCCCGACCCAGGGATCGAACTGGAGTCTCTTATATCTCTTGTATTGGGAGGCGTGTTCTTTACCACTAGTGCCACCTGGGAAGCCCATGCTTATTTATATCAGTTCATTTTTATAATTTTTTATTTCACCTGTAACACAGAAAGAGAGTGATTTTTAATCTACTTTGGAGAGGTAGCTTCTAGGACAATGAGTTTGCACTGTGCTCTATATAAATGGTGCACCTAGAGTTGTTCAGTGTAGCAGTCTAGGAGCTAACATTACTTAAGAAAAATTTCTGCCTTTAAGTTTTAATTAATAATCCTCCCCCTCCCCCATATCTTTTCAAACTTTGTCTTCTTCCTCCTCTTTACTCTTATTTTCCATTCATTCTACTATCATCCTTTTCCACTCTCTTCTAGTATAAGAAAAAAATAATTAAATAAATTGAAAAATGGTGGTATACATTATTATCTCTAGGTTTCACCCTTAGAAATCATCTGCTTTGCCTATTGACCTATCTGGAAACTGATGGTTAATGAGCAGTCTGTACTGTAAACTCTTACTTTAGTATTTGGAACTTAAAGATCCTATTCAGGATATTAAATATTGAAGTTTTACAAATCACATCTCTGTTAAAATGTTCCTAAAGGCTATCCAAAGAACAAAATCCTAAATGTCCTTCCTCAATCTTTCTGAAACTTAAGTTCACCAGCTTTTTGCTTACTCTGTTAAAATGTTCCTAAAGGCTATCCAAAGAACAAAATCCTAAATGTCCTTCCTCAATCTTTCTGAAACTTAAGTTCACCAGCTTTTCGCTTAATATGTATAGGGTGAAAGTAAAGATATAATTTAAATAATCTATAAGCAAACTGATTATCTAATGGAAGATTAAGATAAATGTTTAAAATCGCTGTCTAAAAGTGCCCAAAATAATTAGTGGACACTAAAATATATCCAGTCATAAAACAAAGAAATTATGCATATTTACCTGTATTAAGACATTATCTATCGCTGTCTGCACCTCTAAGATAAGGCTGTAGCTGGCATCATCTTTATTTAATGTAAACTTGTCATTTACACTAAATGAAGGTACTGCTGATTTTGCTTTGCTTGACTGGGAAGACTGTTGATATTTCTCTCTCTCCTGTAGCACTTTATACTGCAGCTGTTCCAATTCACTCCTAGAGGAAAATATAGAACTTTGTCACCTATAACCATTTGAGGTCCTCAGAATGTTTACAAAAATCTGACAGACATTTACTTCTGCAAAATGGATTTTTTAATTGGTTGCATTTGAACTATAACACAAATATAAACAAAATTTTTGCTTCTATCACTGACCAACTGGTTCCATATTATCTATCTATAATCTAAAAACTAAAATATCTTCTCAGCCCCATACCAGCAATATTAATAAAGAGTTGTAAGAATCAAGGCAAGCTGAAAATACACATGAGTCTGGCTTTAGTTACATGTAGTACTAATCAGAAGACAAACTGATTGTTCTGGGGTAGAATAACTTATATTTAATGAGAAGAAACAAAATGTGTGAAATCAATAAACATGTTCCTTTCAGAAAAACATTAGAGTAGACAGCCAACAAAGACTGCTGCTGCTGCTGCTGCTGAGTCACTTCAGTCGTGTCTGACTCTGTGTGACCCCACAGACGGCAGCCCACCAGGCTACCCCGTCCCTGGGATTCTCCAGGCAAGAACACTGGAGTGGGTAACAAAGACTGCAGAGTATCAGTGATAATCATGAGCCAGCTGAAGTTCCAAGTGCTGGAGATTGAACTGTGCAGGCACTGCTTTGAGTTGCTCCAGTTAAAAGGAAAGGCCAAATGCAAACGAAGCAAATAGTAACTGGGCAAGAACAATATGAGGTTTAGCTACCTCGAGTTTAGGGGGAAAAGTCTAGGAAGGATCTTGGAAGAAATTTGTGCAATTAACCAAGGAAAAGATTCATTCACTCAAGAAATATTTACTGAGTGACTCTATGAACAAAACAGACATAACCTTCTCATAAGCATACATTCCAGTGAAATCAGGAAGGGGTTGACTTACTTATAAATATAAGGTATAGTACTGAGGGCATAAGATAGCAATTCACTCTACTTGGTATCCTTACTGGAGAACATTAGAGCTTTCTCTCCTAGTGACTCTGGTGAACTGGTTTGTGGTGAACTGGTGGTGTGGCTTTAGTGAACTAGCACTTGTGGCAATTTGTTGCCTCAAAAACTTCTGTAGCAACTACCACCAAAAAAAGATTGACTTTCACTCCCCCAAGAAGTTGGCAAGGGCTGAAGTAAAAGGAGAATAATCATTAAAAGTTGCATGCACCTATGGACACCTTCGGAGAAGGCAATGGCACCCCACTCCAGTACTCTTGCCTGGAAAATCCCATGGAGGGAGGAGCCTGGTAGGCTGCAGTCCATGGGGTTGCTAAGAGTCGGACATGACTGAGTGACTTCACTTTCACTTTTCACTTTCATGCATCGGAGAAGGAAATGGCAACCCACTCCAGTGTTTTTGCCTGGAGAATCCCAGGGACGGGGGAGCCTGATGGGCTGCCGTCTATGGGGTTGCAGAGTTGGACACGACTAAAGCGACTTAGCAGCAGCAGCATGGACACCTTATCTTTTACAAAGGAGGCAAGAATATACAATGGAGAAAAGACAATCTCTTTAACAAGCGATGCTGTGAAAACTGGTCAACTACTTGTAAAAAAATGAAACTAGATCACTTTCTAACACCATACACAAATATAAACTCAAAATGGATTAAAGATCTAAACGTTAAGACCAGAAACTATAAAACTCCTAGTGGAAAACACAGGCAAAACACTCTCCAACATAAATCACAGCAGGATCCTCTATGACCCACCTCCCAGAATATTGGAAATAAAAGCAAAAATAAACAAATGGGACCTAATTAAAATTAAAACCTTCTGTACAACAAAGGAAACTATAAGCAAGGTGAAAAGACAGTCTTCAGAATGGGAGAAAATAATAGCAAATGAAGCAATGGACAAAGAATTAATCTCAAAAATACATAAGCAACCCCTGCAGCTCAATTCCAGAAAAATAAACGACCCAATCAAAAAGTGGGCCAAAGAACTAAATAGACATTTCTCCAAAGAAGACAAACAGATGGCTAACAAACACATGAAAATATGCTCAACATCACTCATTATCAGAGAAATGCAAATCAAAACCACAATGAGGTACCATCTCACACTGGTCAGAATGGCTGTTATCCAGAAGTCTACAAGCAATAAATGCTGGAGAGGGTGTGGAGAAAGAGGGTTGGTGGGAATGCAAACTAGTACAACCACTATGGAGAATAGTGTGGAGATTCCTTAAAAAAACTGTAAATTGAACTGCCATGTGACCCAGCAATCCCACTGCTGGGCATACACACCGAGGAAACCAGAATTGAAAGAGACACGTGTACCCCAATGTTCATCACAGCACTGTTTATAATAGCCAGGACATGGAAGCAACCTAGATGTCCACCAGCAGACGAATGGATAAGAAAGTTCTGGTACATATACACAATGGAGTATTACTCAGCCATTCAAAAGAATACATTTGAATCAGTTCTAATGAGGTGGATGAAACTGGAGCCGATTATACAAAGTGAAGTAAGCCAGAAAGAAAAACACCAATATAGTATACTATCGCATATATATGGCATTTAGAAAGATGGTAATGATAACCATGTATGCGAGACAGCAAAAGAGACACAGATGTATAGAACAGTCTTTTGGACTCTGTGGGAGAGGGCGAGGGCGGGATGATATGGGAGAATGGCATTGAAACATGTAAATTATCACATGTGAAACGAATCACCAGTCCAGGTTTGATGATACAGGGTACTCGGGGCTGGTGCACTGGGATGACCTAGAGGGATGGGATGGGGAGAGAGGTGGGAGGGGGGTTCAGGATGCGGAACACATGTACACCAGTGGCGGATTCATGCCAATGTATGGAAAAACCAATACAATATTGTAAAATAGAAAAATTAAAAAAAACAGTTTCAGCAACTCCTACTTCTTCACTATATGAAGCAATTTTCCTTGAGGCCCTTGTCTAGGACTTATCAAACTGAATAGGCTGTGAAAGTGATCCTTGTGTCTAAATGAGTTAACATTACTCATTTCCAGAAAGAAAACTTACAAGCCAAAGTATAGATTCAGAAAGGTCTACAATAGCAGTGAATATTAGAATTAATGAGGAATGGAGCCATCTATATTGGCTACTTTCTAATGTCTATAAAAAAAACACTCTATAATAGACAAATGCAAAAACATATTCTTGATTTTTCTAAGATTTTTGATCTAAGAAAAAATCAACATAGAAAAAAACACATAAAAAGTATATTTCTAGCTCCAAATACTAATCAGCACTTACTGCTAATGTTCTCAAATGGATAAACCTTCACTTAAAAAGGTGATAAACTAATTAATTATATAATTTCTTCCAGTAAAATATACAGTACCAATAAGTAAGAAAGAAAACAACAATCACATACTTCATGATATGGAAAAAAAAAAAAAAAAAAAGGCAAGCCAAAATCCAAAATTACCGTAAAGAAGAAATTTTATTCTGCATCTCCTGATTAAATTTTAATTCTTCTCCTGGTCCACTTTCCTTATGAACAGGCTCTGTTGTCAGACCTGTAACCCAGCCTGCAGAGATGAATTAAATCGCGCACCATTAAGTGCTGCCAGTGTTAAACCCTAAATGCATGCCCCTTTGTCCACCAACATCAACCTCATTTAGTTTTGGACTTATTCTTTTTCAAAAAAGCATAAGCAAAACAAAACAAAACAAAAAACAAAAGAAATCAAGCTGGAAGATATTAAAACTATAAGGAAATTACTTCAGATACCATTTTTCCTTTGCTTGAAATACTGTAATACTGCAATTAAAGAAATCTTTTATAACTTTAGTTTTCAGGGATGAAATAAGTCAACATAGTCTAGCAAATGCAAAAAAGAGCTGATGAATAAGAGTTGTTTTTCAAAAATTACTTTCATGGAAAGTTAAAATCTCATATAACTATTGTGAAAATCCAAAAATGACCAACTCAAAAGAAAGTAAGTTTTATAAGAAATGTACATAGTAACAAAACAAACTAAATTTCAGTAAATAATAATTTTTAAGTCAAAGGATATCATTTAATTTTCAAAGATACTAGAGATATACTAAACATTTTTTAAAAGCATTAATAAAGAAATTATTTTATAAATCAATAACACCCCTTTCTTTTTTATTTTTAACCAATAAAGCTTTTAATGCTATAGGTAAGGGATACTTACTTATAAACTGAAAAAAATAATCAAAAGCAATTTATCAAACTTATATTTTTTATGATTGATTCTTTCAACTAGCTATTACCATTTCCATTTACCTTACCTGAGTATGTGGATACCACGATTTCATCATAGCCATCCTTCCCTACACAGCCACCCTGGATTGATGTGACACTCTCAGACAACGTCTACAATGAATTTAAGATCAAGCACGTCATCAATAAAATTTCACAAAGTTAAATAAGCTACAAAACTTATTTTCCTATTTCCAAACATTAAATATATTTTTACTGAACACTCATTTGAAGACACTGAGATTGGAAAGGTGAAAATCCTATACAAGTGGCCAGAAATTCCAGTGTTTTTCAATATGAGGAAAGGAGACTGAAAATGACTCATGTATCTGTGTGTAGCACTCAGCTACAGTAGTCATTAATAAGCAAAGATCATTTATTTACATATAGAAGTAAGTTATTTTTTAAAAAACATTACATAAGCAAAACTCTTAACACATTTAGTTTCTTATCTGAATTCCACAGACCACCTCTCATGTGTTTTCTCCAAGTAGCTTTTTAGAAGAATAAAGAAAATGATAGCTACCATGGGACCTTTAGGGAATTTGCTATAATGGATAGAAACCCTGGTTTTCAGGAGTTTATATCTCTTTAAAGCAATATGTCCCAAACTTGTCTGACAATAATTACTTGGATGAGTCAACCAGGAATCTGTTTTTAACAAACACTCTAGGTCAGTGGCTTTCAAGCTATCTGAAAAGTAACCAATAAGTTTTATACTGCAATCTGGTATACTTCACATATGAACATATACAACAAGAGGAATAACTTAAAAGGCTTAAGTACTGTACTCTATATTGAACTCTGATATATCCTAATCTATTCTCTTTCATTAAGGAAAAAAATGGGCTGGCAACCCATTAATGGCCTTGACCAGCAGCTCTGCTAGGTGACTCTCACTAGGCAGAGCCCCAGCCATTGTTCTACAGGAGAAGGTGGAGGGAATGGACACTAGCATCAGAAATGCTCGTCGTCTTCAGCCTCCCTACAGAAGCAGCCACTGAGCTATTCCACAATCAGACTATCGTACCTGTTTCTGAGCTAACTACCTGAGCGTTTCAAGTAACAGAGGTTTGATTAAATATCTCCATGAAGTTAGGTTCATAAGTGCATCTGTTTTTCCCTTTGGCCATGCTGTATGGCTTGTAGGATCTTAGTTCCCCTACCAGAGACTGAACCCATGCCCCCTACAACAGAAGCATAGAGTCCTAACCACTGGACTCCCAGGGAAATCTTTAGTATAAGTGCTTTTCTAATGAGTGTCCCAGTGTACTTAATATACACTAGAATTCTCTGGACTTTTTTGTTCATGTTCCTGCTAAAGTTAATTCTGAAAAAAAACAAAACTGCATCCATTCCTGTGTACATTTTTCAACTTTCAGATTTTCATCATTACTATATTTAAATTATTTAACTTTTAGTCTTTGCTTTCTGACTTCTGAAGTTTTTTTAATCTTGCTCAGGAAATTCTCTTAGCTCCAATATTGTAAGGACTATGTTCTTATTATTTCATTATTTTACCGTTCTCAGCCATCTTCCTTTCTTCTCTGCCTTCCG
>SJYX01010753.1:153010-164329 GCA_006410675.1 Oreotragus oreotragus
AGGATGAGATGGCTGGATGGCATCATGGACTCGATGGACGTGAGTCTGAGTGAACTCCGGAGATGGTGATGGACAGGGAGGCCTGGTGTGCTGCGATTCATGGGGTCGCAAAGACCATGACTGAGTGACTGAACTGAACTGAACTGATAATATATTATGCATTATAGAAACTAAGGTAAAATATTTAATACCTTAGATATAGAATATTTAGAAATCAAATGAAAAAGTAATTTACTGTTCAGCTTGAGGGCAATATCTATTATTCAAACATAAGAGCAGTCTAGACAAGGTTTTGATAATATCAAAGCAGCAATATTTTAAGCCTAACAGAAGATTTTAACATAATCATTTAATAAAACACAAACTGTCAGCCATTTCTATAATTGTTTGATGAAATATAATAAAATATTTAATACCTTAGATATAGAATATTTAGAAATCAAATGAAAAAGTAATTTACTGTTCAGCTTGAGGGCAATATCTATTATTCAAACATAAGAGCAGTCTAGACAAGGTTTTGATAATATCAAAGCAGCAATATTTTAAGCCAAACAGAAGATTTTAACATAATCATTTAATAAAACACAAACTGTCAGCCATTTCTATAATTGTTTGATGAAATATAAACATACACAGTCTTCTTAAAAATGAACTTACATGATCAAATCGTAGAACAGGCTCATTGGCATTATCGAAACTATATACTTCCACCATTCCATCATCTCTTCCAACAAGTAAATCTTTAACCCCATCACCCACAATGTCAAAGCTGTCAACACACAAAATACCTTTAAAAAAAGGTAAGTGATAAATTAGCAATAATACTGATATTGCAGTCAAATATACTAAGTATGAATGAAAAAAATCTATATATCAGAGTAGGGAAAAAAAAGTAAATTACAACATAGCAATATCTTCCTAATTCAATTCCCTGTCTTTAATTTCAACCTATTTCCTGGCAAATCCACTCTCTATGGAGTGTTTTTGTTTTAGTTTTGGTAAATTAGATCACATCATATTCTCACTTACAGTTTTCCAATGACTCCCCACTGCACCTAGACTAAAATTCAAACCTTTTACCAAGGCTCCCAAGGACCTCCATGACTTGGCCTTGGCCTACCTCTGACTTCATTTCATGCCATATTTAGCCACACTGGTCTTCCTTCTGCTCCTCAAATGAACAGAATTGACCTCTGCCTCAAGTTCTCTGCCTTTAGTTTTTCCTCTTCCCAGACATTGTTTTCCCTTAAATGTTTTGCATTGTTAACACATTTTCTCATCAATCGGATTTCATGCTGTACTTATAAACAGCCATCCAAATTTACCAAGTCAGATAAAAATTCCCCTTAGAAAGGTATAAATTCCTTAGAAAAAAAGGAATATTCTCTGATCTCACTGTACTTCTTTGACTCATACCAAGTACTCCCAAATTCCAATTAATTCTCTACAGCAAACAATGAAAATTGGATTTGAGCAGAGATTGATGTCATAGATAAACATAACCCATAAAAGCCTGCTAAGTCACTTCAGTTGTGTTCAACTCTGTGCGACCCCATAGATGGCAGCCCACCAGGCTCCCCCGTCCCTGAGATTCTCTAGGCAAGAACCCTGGAGTGGGTTGCCATTTCCTTCTCCAGGGCCTATCCATCCGAAATCACTATTAGGATATCCTGTGTGTGCTCAGTAGTTGAGTTATGTCTGACTCTTTCTGACCCCTTGGACTGTAGCCCACTAGTCTCCTCTGTCCATGGGATTTTCCAGACAAGAATACTGGAGTGGGCTGCCACATCCTGCTCCAGAGAATTGTCCTGATCCACAGACTGAATCGGTATCTCTTACGTTTCCTGCACTGGCAGGTGGATCCTTTACCACTGAGCCACTTGGGAAGCCCCGTTAGTATATCTTACTCTAAAAAAATTACAGCAAAACTGATAGACCTGCTAAATAAACAAACAGTAAATAAACATGAGGTGGCTCTGTAAATTGCTAGGTCTGCTCTGCCTTACGGATAAAGGAAACAGGATGAACTATACAATGCAGGTTGGCCTATCTATCTACCTATCTCTGTGGTCAAGCACCATGCAGCAGGCAGGGTCTTAGTTCTCTGACCAAGATCAAACTCATGCTCTTGGAGGTGAAAACATGGAGTCCTAACCACTGGACTGACAGGGAATTCCCAGGCTATTTCATTCAATAATCACTAAAATTCAGAATCTGAGTTACATAAAAAACATACCTCCCCTCTTTTTCTCATTTCGAATTTCCCACTTGTGTATTGGTTTGGATGTAGTGATCTGAATAAGCCCAAGTTTTCCATCTGATGTTCCAAACAAAAGGTCTTCTCCAGAGTCACCTAGTTACAGTTAAAAGTCAACATATTATGGTTATCTCACAGCTCACACTATTTCTTTGAAATTAAAATACTTTCATATATATTGGCTTTCATATAAAAACCTCATTTAAAATATTATGAAAAGACAGATTTTAATTAATTTACTTATTTTAGAAAGATGGTTATATAGTCACAGAATTTTATAACCATAAGAGATGGTTCCTCATCAAGTAACCTTAAGACGAGGAAACTGAAAAGCCAAGTTCAGTGACTCATACCTGTTAGCTACTGGCAAGTTAGAAGACAACTTTCTCTATTTCAGTTGAAGTTCTTTTTACAGTTTCCCATTTCCACTTTATAGTTAAATGATTAAGACCCTGAAACATCTAAACTTAAATAACATAACTCACTCCCTTATTTGATTGTCAAAAATTAAACCCTGATTACCGCCATTTCCATTGTGTAGGGCTAGAACAGTAGGTGGGCCAGGAACTTCAATTTCATACATCACATCAGATCCCTGAAGGAGAACAAGTATATTAAAACTAAAACAGAATACAAATTGAAAATATGGATAATAAAATGACTCATAGATAACATCAATATTCATATAAAGAACTCTAGAATAGAACAATTGAAAAAAACTAGATTGTGAATATTAACTTTTATTAGCAACTTTGCACGTTGACTCATTTTATATGGGCTCATTGGAAAAGACTCTGATGCTGGGAGGGATTGGGGGCAGGAGGAGAAGGGGATGACAGAGGATGAGATGGCTGGGTGGCATCACTGACTTGAGGGACATGAATTTGAGTGAACTCCGGGAGTTGGTGATGGACAGGGAGGCCTGGCGTGCTGCGATTCATGGGGTTGCAAAGAGTCGGACATGACTGAGCGACTGAACTGAACTGAAATATATATAATAAAGACAGCAAGGAAATAAGTATTTCAAATATTCTCCACTTTGAATAATTTTCACTTTAGGTACTTTGCATGAAAACTTGACACTGGTAAATTTCCTTATCAAAACTTTCTAGGAACAAACTTTTTCTTCTGTCCTAACTTGGGGCACATTCAAACAAACTCAAAGCTACTTCCTAAGGAAAATTCTGGCCTTGCCTTTCTGTATCTCCAAAACCCACTCTAGTAAGAGGCAGAATTCTCTGCTATTTAGATAAGAAAACAAGTTAAATTCTGTCTTTTTTTCAATTTTGTCACTTATAATGCTTTAATTTGGTGCATAGTATTTGTGAAGCTGTTAAAGAATGATAGAAGTATTAAATCACATAGAAAAAATACGATAAATCTCTCAATGAAGAAACATTTGCAAAATTACAGTAAATCTGATATACCATTGTTTAAAAATTTTAAATACATATAGAATATATGAGTCATGTTTTATACTTTATTTAGAATAACATTAAATATTCACAGATATCTGTATCTAACTATATAAACACAAAACTATATCTAACTATATAAACACAAACTGTTTTAAAAGGCTACCTTTGGGGGTAATGGATTGCATCCAGAGGCAAAGGGAAGTAGGGAAAAAGTGTGCAGGTCAGAGGAAAGACTTCAAGTTTTTACTTTCCACGGTAAGCACATGGGTCACTGGTTAAACAAAGCAGGGTCTTAGAATTCAGTCAGGTCAATTTCTAAATGGATGTGAGTCAGCTCCTATTAAAAGCCTTACTCAAACAACTCATATTGGGGAGCATAGGCTACGGGAGAGATCAATCATTCATGCTGCTAGAGAGAACCTTGAACGTTACTTTAGTCACCCATGGGGGAAAAAAAAAGAACTGATGTCTAAACATATAACTGTTCATTTTGCTGTACAGTAGAAACTAGCACAACATCCTAAAGCAAATAAACATCAATAAAAATTAATTTTAAAAATGGGGGGCTGATGCTAAGAAATGGCCATCTGGAAGTACCGAATAAATAGCTATACTTTTTGTTTAATTACACTATCATCATCCTAAATTTTGATCCAATTAATTCATTCATTATATTTACATTTAAACCTTTATTGTATTTTTGTCATTTACATTTAAACTTTGTTTTATGGGTCCTGGGTGTGTGTGTTATGTGTATTTGTGAGAGACTGTGTTTACTTTATTGAAAGTAACTTTCGGAATTCTTTGGTGGTCCAGTGATTAGGACGTTGTACTTTTTCACTGCCAAGGGTCTGAGTTCAATCCTTGGTCGGGGAACTAACATCTCACAAGCTGCACAGCAGGGTCAAAAAAAAAAAAAAAGTCACTTTCAAGAAGACAGTTGTAACTAGTATTAATAATAACAATGGCTTTAAGTAGTTGCTTTAGCCAATCACAGTTTTTAATAAAAATATATAAAGATAATAAATGATTTTTCAAATATTTACTGAGTGCTTATTCTGTTCAACATACTGTCATAAATGCTGGATAAACTCAAATGATACAATCTTGATCTCAACTCTCCCTTGTTAAAGCCTAATACCTTCTTCCCAACCAAACTTCCTCTTTTAGTTTGATTTTTGGGGAGAGGGGAAGGTGATAAACACATTCAGAAAACTAAGATCATGGCATCCGGTCCCATCACTTCATGGCAAACTGATGGGGAAATAGTGGCTGACTTTATTTTTTGGGGCTCCAAAATCACTGCAGATGGTGACTGCAGCTATGAAATTAAAAGACGCTTGCTCCCTGGAAGAAAAGCTATGACCAACCTAGACAACATATTAAAAAGCAGAGGCATTACTTTGTCAACAAAGGTCTGTATAGTCAAAGCTATGGTTTTTCTAGTAGTCATGTATGGATGTGAGAGTCAGACTATAAAGAAAGCTAAGTGCCAAAGAATTGATGCTTTCAAACTGTGGTGTTGTAGAAGACTCTTGAGAATCCCTTTGACTGCAAGGAGATCAAGCTAGTTCATCCTAAAGGAGATCAGTCCTAAATATTCACTAGAAGGACCTGATGCTGAAACTGAAATTCCAATACTTTGACCACCTGATGCAATGAACTGACTCACTAGAAAAAACCCTGACACTGGGCAAGATTGAAGGCAGGGGGAGAAGGGGATGACAGAAGATGTCACTGATTTGATGGACATGAGTTTGAGCAGCTCCGGGAGTTGGTGATGGACAGGGAAGCCTGGTGTGCTGCAGTCCATGGGGTCGCAAAGATGATTGAGACTGACCTGAACTGAGGGTGATAGATGGGAAAAACAAATAAAAGTGGGGAAGTTAATGTAGTAAAGGTACTACATTCTAATGAAACTAACTCAGATATCATGTATGGGGTGAAGGGGAGAAAGTGTCCTTTCTTCCATATATGCCTCTCTAAAAACTTGCTAAAGATTTCAACACATTTGCCTCAAGTAAAAAAAAATAATGTTAGTCAAGTAAAACATTAAAAAATTTTCAGATATAATTTTAACATATTTAAAGTGGTAGTGGTCACTGAAGTAATTATCTCAGTTATACATTGTTCATCAATATTTACATACCTATGAAAAACTATAAAAATGCAAATAACAGTAACCTGTAAAACTCGGAGTACTCTGTCCTGGCAGGCCAACACTGGTACTTCACGAAGTAGTCTTTCCACTGGAAGGCAGATGACATCATTGATTTTGTCCCCAGAAAGGTAATAATGTTGGTCTTTGCAGTCACAATAATGGTTATAGATATAACTTGCACTGAGAAAAAGGTCTGAGCCGGATATGTGCCTGAGAGTATGAAAAGTAATTTAAGACATCCACATTTAAAAAAATAATCATAGGAAACTCCTGAATTATTTTCAGAGATGAAAAGTTTATTTATTTACAGTTTACTATCATTTTATCATAGACTCAGAGAATACTGTTTGTTTTCATTTCCCATACTTATTCTAGCCTTTTGGTATAGCCATGATTTTGAAAGCTGAAAATGAGGTTCTTAAGGCCTTGGGCTTCTCAAAAATTGAGTTCAGAAAAACTGTAAATGAAGACAGGATAACGCTAATTCACCTGTCTACACCTGAAGAGAGTTAATATATCAAAAAGTAGGGGTTTTTTTAATGTGTACTATGTGCCAAGCACTGTCCTAAGCGACTTAAACATATTAGCTCAATCCTCATAACTCTATAAACTAGGAACAATTATTCCTAGTTTATACAATTATCCCTTTTTAAGGGGAATAATATTAATAAAATGTTAAGTAATTTGCCTAAATGCACAGTAGACAGTAGACTGGATTGCAACTCAGGTAGCTTTAACTCTATAGTTATCTTTCTTGCATGCTCAGCCATTCAGTTGTGTCTGACTCTTTGCACTCCCATAGACTGTAGCCCACTAGGCTACTCTGTCCATGGAACTTTCCAGGCAGGAATACTGAAATGAGTGAGTGAGTTGCCATTTCCTACTCCATATCTTTCTTACTACCACACTAAATAGAATAAGGCTATCTAAACTGAATCTACCTGAAACTAAATAATAAATAGTGGAAAAAATGATTTCATTAGAATTTTAACTTGAAAAAAGAAATAATAAGTTCATTTAAAATTATAGTTAATCAAATTTAGATAATAATCATAACTATATTCTAATTCTTAGAATNAGGCTACTCTGTCCATGGAACTTTCCAGGCAGGAATACTGAAATGAGTGAGTGAGTTGCCATTTCCTACTCCATATCTTTCTTACTACCACACTAAATAGAATAAGGCTATCTAAACTGAATCTACCTGAAACTAAATAATAAATAGTGGAAAAAATGATTTCATTAGAATTTTAACTTGAAAAAAGAAATAATAAGTTCATTTAAAATTATAGTTAATCAAATTTAGATAATAATCATAACTATATTCTAATTCTTAGAATGAATCAAGTTTTCATTGGGAGAGGTAAAATATTTGACAAAAATTATATACTAATATATTATTTTCACTAGACAGCTATCATCACCTATAATCATAAAGAGGGTATTAATTTGAATGTAAATATCTGGAGAGTTCTTTCACTTCTTTTATACTTTGGTTATGAATCATAACTGAATATAAATACTATAAATGTCTTGAAAAGATTTCAATAACCAATTGATTATATATTGATTCCAGGTCAAATTCAATTTGAGACTCATATAGTATTTTTAGTTATTTCCTAGATAACCTATTAAGATATGATACTTAATCAGATGTTTGTCACCTATCCAAAATATTGTAAATGGACATGTAAAAATAAAAAGAAAGAATAAACATACATAGCTTTAATGCTTTCAGTGAGATTTGTTTCAAAAGAGAGGAACTGTTTTCCTCTCTTTGTGAAGCCTCTAATTTCAGATCCTGCAGCAATAAAAATTTTCTCCTGGGGTGTATTAAGAACCCCTCCTAGTTCCAATCTTGCAATCTTCTGCCCAGGTAAAGTCTTGAACACTGTCTGCAAAAATTGTTAAGGGAAAAATTAAGTACACAAACTTATTGCAAATATTTTCCTTTACCATAAAAATGTAGTGCTCTTAAACTTCCAAAAGTTTATAGTTTTACTATATAGGAACATCTGTAGGTACAAATGTGCTTACTTCAACCATCTTGTGGATTTTTTTGCTAAATATCTTCAAACTTTATTCTCATACATATTTCAAGATCATTAAAATCTAAATTCTTGCAACTCAAAGTAGGGCTCACTAATTGGCAGCACAGCATCACTTTCCTTTTAGAAATTCAGACGCTCAGGCTCAACTGTAGATCTACTGAACGAGAATCTGCACTTTACCAAGACTCCCCATCTGGTTCTAATGGACATATTTTTACACTTCAATTATCTTTTTATGGGCTTCCCTGTGACTTAGCTGGCTAAGAATCTGTCTGCAATGCAGGAGACCTGGGTTTGACCCCTGGGTTGGGAAGATCCCCTGGAGAAGAAAATGGCTACCTCCTCCAGTATTTTAATCATCTTTTTAAAACTAATTTCTCATGGTTCTCTTACAATTTTAAAAATTTTAGTAGGATAAACAAAGGACTACAGAATCTACTGAAAACCTGAATGTATAACTTCATATCTCTCTATTTAACTGGAAGTATTTGCATTATTAATTTCTTTTTTCTTAATTTCTGTTTTATTATTGGCATCAGTTTCTTCCTTCACCCTCAATGACTTTATACACAGAGAACAAAATATCTGGAAGAATATATGGATAATGGAAACACTGAGTTTCTGATCGTTTTTACCTGCTTCACCTTTTTGCAAATTCCATATAAGGTATAAGGAAGATATGAGTTCACATCTCAGTCCTATCACTTTTAAATTACAGTCTGTGAATATGATAATGTAATAATCACTTCCTTGACTAGGTTATATTAAATGGTAAAGGTGATGTGATGGTCATTTCCAGGTTGCACTCTGTTAGGTAAGATTCTGTCTTAGAAGACTGGACAGATTTTTCCATTGGCCTGAAGAAGCAGGTTGCCACGTTGTGAGAGGGCCTGTGAAAAGACCACACGGCAAGGAAGTGTGGGGGCCTCAAATGATGAAAGCAAGCCTGGGCTTATAGACAGCAATAAAGTGGGGATCTCAGTTCAATAGTAATAAAGAATTGAATTCTTCAAACAGCCAAGTGGGCATGGAATAGGACCCTGAGCTCCAGAAAGAAATTGAGCCTGGCTAACATCCACGTTGCAGACACATGAGGTCTTGAGGCTGGATTCTTGCCTCTGAGAGAGAATAAATGCATTTCATTGTTAGCCCCTAAATTTGAGGTAATTTGTTACACATTAGAAAAAACTAATATATCACCTTAGAATGTCAAAGATGTTTTATAAACAGCTAGCAAATGACTCTTATGCTGCCTGAAGTCTCATACTTCATATCACTACTTTCTTTAATCCATTTTTCATTGTGCTTTATAAAAAGCTTAACCTGGGAGTATTCAAAACATACACATACCACTGCTTCGCCCTTCTTCATGCCAAAGCACATAACTATGCCATCATGATCTCCAACAACCACCTGTAACAGATTGAAGAGCATCTAACATTACAATTATGCCTTATTAACTTATATGGGGAAACAAGATCCACAATACAGAAATTATAATTTTAAAAAACAGAGATCAGAAAACTTAGTAATGACAGCCCTACAAAAGAATATTCACTAAAGAATTACAAGAAAGGGACAAAGAGAAGCCTGTGGGAGTTGTTACAGAAGGAGCTGGTTTCCTACAAGGTAAAGAGAACAAGAGAATACAGATGGATATGGCAAGGAGGTGACTTTTTCCCTGTCACCGGGGCATAAGAATGTTGTAAGATTAATTTTTAAAGCTTTATGAAAATAAGTTTGTGACAGACCTATTTGATATTTTTAAAAGCTTTTTTCATTTTTTAATTTTTATTGAACATAGTTAATTTATCTAAACAAAAACTTTTGCACAGCAAAGGGAACCATAGAAAAAAAGAAAAGAAAATCTATCAAATGGGAGAAAGTATTTGCAAATAATATGAGCAATAAGGGGTTAATATCCAAAATATATAAACAGCTCATATGACTTAATATTAGAAACACAACCTGATTAAAAAATGGGCAGAAGACCTGAATAAACATTTTTCCAAAGAGGAAATGCAAACAGCCAACAGGGACAGGAAAAGATGCTTAACATCACTAATCATCAGAGAAATATAAATCAAAACCACAATGAGATATCACCTCACACCCGTCAGAATGGCAATCATCAAAAACAACATAAATAACAAATGCTGACAAAGATGTGGCAAAAAGGAACTCTTGTACTCTGTTGGTGGGAATAGAAGTTGGTGCAGTCACTGTAGAGAACAATACTAAGGCTTCTCAAAAAACTAAAAACAGTACTATCTGACCCAGAAACGCCACTCCTGGGCATATATCTGAAGAAACCAAAATCATGAATTCAAAAAGATATATGCCCCCAGTGTTCACAGCACTGTTTCTAACTGCCAAGATAAAGAAACACCGTAAGTGTCCATTAACAGATGAATGGATCAAGAATACTACTCAGTCATAAAAAAGAATATAATTTTCCCATTTGCAACAACATGGATGGACTTAGAGGGCATGATGTTAAGTGAAATAAGTCAGACAGAGAAAAACAAACCATATATCATTTGTATGTGGAGTCTAGAAAACACAACAAATTAGTGAATATAACAAAAAGTAGCAGAGTCACAAATTTAGAAAACAAACTGCCAGGGGTTACCTGTGGGGAGAGGGAAGGAAGAAGGGTAACACAGGAGTAGGGATTAAGAGATACAAACCAGTGTGTATAAAATTAGGTACAAGGATATACTGTATAACACAGAGAACAGAGCCAATATTTTTATAATAACTATAAATTGAATATAATGTTTAAAAATTATGAATCACTATATTGCATACCTGTGACTTACATAATATTGTAGACAAACTATATTTCAATAAAAAATAAACAAAATAATAAAATGATCTTAAAAATACTATAAACGAGTCCTAGGATCAAAAAGTTTGAAAAGCGTTGCTTTAGTAGACTGAATACAATAAATGATAATCAAAAATCTGTTGATTTATCTTGATAAAATGTATTATATGGTAATACTGTATTTATTTTGCAGCTATTAAAGAATCCCATTAGTATACTAAGAAATTATATTGTCTTACAGAAATTTCAGGATTAATATTTCTATAAAAAATCAAAATTATTTGTTAAATATAAAGTTTAAAATAAAAATTACTCTTAAAAATATGACAAAGTTTTTAAAAAGTATTTTCTCTACAGCATATTGTGTTTTATGTTTCTTTTTTCATATACACAATCTGGAATGCACAAGTACACTCAGGGAAAATTATTCCCAGAAAAATGGAACATGGTTTTCAACTAGTTTGCTAATACTATTTACTGATGGTACATGATACTTATAATGTACAAGAAAATTACTGTATATAAGTGTCCCTTGGTATTCCAACCTCTGTTCAAATTAACAGAAATCCATTTCCACTTTAGCTTTGAAATTAAAAAAAAAA
>SJYX01010756.1:7819-18000 GCA_006410675.1 Oreotragus oreotragus
TCTCTGACCTGAGCCCATACTCCTCAAATAAACTTATTCTAATTCTCCTGTAATAACACCTAATTGTCAAAATATTAATATAAAGGTATAAAATAAGAATCTTTAAATTAGTTATATGTAAAATGATTCAGAAAGTAATAGATTGGTATATTAATTTTTTTTTCTTTAGAGAAAACACTACCAGACATTAATATTTAAAAGATGCCGCTACTGTTTGAGATTTTCTACCAAAGCCTTGTAACTTATCTATTCAGCACAAGGATTGTTTATGAATAAAAATAATCAAATGGAATAATTCTGTAGCTATTTTTTTTTTTTTTTGGCAAAACAGTGACATCTATTGCTCAGTGTTATACAAAATGGAGTTTACAAAAGAAACATTATCTTTTTTATATGGTTAATTATAAAATAACTTTTTGAAATTCGTTGTCTTAAAAGATGATATCTAGAAACCTATTTTTAATTTAAAATCAAATCCAACTGATTATTTAGGAGGTCCAACATTTAATCACTACTCAAAACATCCAGGATCTGTCTAGTTGCTAAAAACAGGGAGCGAGAAATAAGACAACAAAAATATGGAATGCAATTTTTAAAGCTGATTACATAGTACAATATATGTGTTTTTCTCCCCACAAATCACTCAAACAAATACTACTGAAATCTGAAAGCCCAAGCTGAATTCTGAATTTAAGGCAAGTTCTGCTCTCTTCTTATGTCTATTGTCAATTGAATCTATGTATTTAGAAAAGTTGTGCACCATCTTAGCTACAGTCTATTTTCTATGAAAGTATGAGACTGTACCTGAAGGTGATCTATTTCCTTCTAGCTCTTATGTTTCTTAAAGATGTCATCCACCATCATTCAATTAAGCAAAAATTTGAAAAGTAAATCTCTATCTAAACAAGTCTTTTTCTAATGACAGTCAAATAATTGAGATAAGTTAGGGAAGGAAACAGTTTAATTTTGTGAGGAAGCATTTACTAGATACAACTTTTTTAAAATAATTGGCCAATTCAGTGAACATGAGTACACATCTGGTCATGTTTGAGTACAACATTAATAATAAGCTTAATTATCGTCAACCTGCAACAAAAGAAAAATCTCAAAATAGGACCCTTTAAAGGAACATGAAAATAACACTATGAGCATTTTCCAGGATATAATATAACATAATGTTCCAAGGCACTAGAAACCAGAATCCTAATGTGACTTCAAAGGGCTTCTAAGCAGTGGATCAATCTATATTGTGAGGTGCTCTGTTCACCTGAAACCCTAGGAACTGCTGATGGAGAAGGGAAAATTGGATATTGCCAATTGTAACCTAGAGTCCTGGACCCTGAAAGTAGTGTTTTCTCCTATCATCAAAATATTGTACTTTTACTAAAGCTCTAAAATGATAAAAATTATCAAACTGATAATAATCTTGGGGAAAAGTTATCCTTCAAAAATGTGAGACTCACAAAGTGTAGTACTAGAGAATAACATTAAAACAAGCTCTTTTTTTTTAAATTAAAATATATGTAATCTATAAATTTATTTTTTCTATGATTATTCTATAACATTACAGCACTCAATTGAGTGCTGTACCCTTCATACCCTTCTTCAAAAAGCATCATAAATGTCTTTGAGGTTTAGCTGTGTGGGAAGGGGTGGAAAGTGTCAAGAGAGAATTTGCAATGTAAAGTTGGTCCTGACAGTACAGGACAAGAAACACATAGTCAGAGTTCTACACCCAGCTCACCTTTCCCCTCCTTTCAAGCTATTTCACTGCCACTCACTTCTCTCCAGCCCTGTACTCAAGTAGAAAGGCAGGTTGTTTCTTTTGCATACATATATGAAAACATATGCTGAGGCTACTGTTTTCTGGTCTGAGATCATGTAGAGGAAACATCTCACATTCTCATGACACCTCCTCACCCTCTGCTGAGTCATTTGGCCAGGGAAATACCTGTAAAACAGAAGAGAAGGAGATTCAGCAGCCAAGTAGGCAAGTCCCCATTGACATGCCCAAGTGAGAAAAGAGCATTTGAGGTCGGAAGTTGGGCAGCACATACCCATCTGAAAAACAGGGTATATGAATATCTGGCCTCTTATCCTGTTATTTCCAAATATCTCCTTGTCCCCAGTTTTAAAAATTTGCCATTCATTTTTATTTATGTTGTTTGTTAATTATACTAATATTAATAAAGACAGTATATACAAAGTTTCTACTGTTGATATAAAAAATTACTATTAACCTAGTGTCTTTTAAAAAACGCACATTTATTATCTCACAGTTCTACAGGCTGAAAGTTCAGTATCACGAGGCTAAAATCAGAGTGTTGGCAGTAGCAGTGTTATGTTTCTTTCTGAAGCTTCTACTTTATGGCCTTTTCCAGCTTCTACAGTTCATCTGCATTCCTTAGATCGTGGCCCTCTTCCTCCTTTTCCAAAGCCAGCAAGGTTGTATCTCAACTCTCTGACTTTTCTTTATCATGACATCTGTCTCTCCCCTTTCTCTTTCAATGCAGTAAGAACAAGTTTCTTGCTTTTAAAGATTTGTGTGATCACATTGGATCCACCTAAATAATCCAGGATAATATTTCCACTTCTGAGTCTTTAACATTGATCACATCTTCAAAGTCCCTTTTACCATATAAAAAAGAAGGGCATCCACATCTTTGGGGAGACTTGAAATATTAAGAACATCAACATAAATTAAGGTTAAGAGTTGAGAACTAACCCTTACTTGCTTACTTGTCTGGGACTTTAAATACATTATCTTGCTGATTTTTCAAAACAGCTCAGCAAGTTCGACAGTATTCTTAAAAGCAAGCAGATTTTTTTAAATGTTATCTCAGAGTTTAGTAATTTACCCTAGGTTAGGTAGTTTACAAGAGTTCATTCCAAACTTGAACACAGACTACATTCTGCTACCAAGGCAATAAACCAATCTGAAATTAGCAGCAGCAGCAAGAGGAAGGCAATGGCACCCCACCCCAGTACTCTTGCCTGGAAAATCCAATGGACGGAGTAGCCTGGTGGGCTGCAGTCCATGGGGTCGCTAACAGTCGGACAGACTGAGCGACTTCACTTTCACTTTTCTCTTTCATGCATTGGAGAAGGAAATGGCAACCCACTCCAGTGTTCTTGCCTGGAGAATCCCAGGGACGGGGGAGCCTGGTGGGCTGCCGTCTATGGGGTCACACAGAGTCGGACACGACTGAAGTGACTTAGCAGCAGCAGCAGCAAGAGGAAGATATATTGCTAACATGAAAAAGCTAAATATCAAAACATTTCTGATTAAATAATTTACTTAAAAGTTTGACCCTTAATCTAAACCTGACATTTTTATGTCTGCTTCTAATAGAAATGTTGTGTTCTGATTTCCCAATCAGAAACCTTGCTGTCTTTTTGATGTCCCCTCCTTTGCTCATCATCACCATTTATAGTCAAGACATCACTGGATCTTCCTCTTAGCTATATCTCAAACTCATCTATTCACATTGCCATTCCTTTGGTATACATGAAATTATTACTCTCATGGTTGATGACAAAGCCTTCAAACTGTTTCCTTTACTTCCCATCTTGTCTGCCTCCCAATTATCATCCATTCTCCCTCATTATAAACAGAGTGAGCTTGTGAACTCTTTAATAGGTGTAGCATAGCCTTAAACTCTCTTGCTGAAAGACTTTGAAAGGCTCCCCATTTTCCTCACCTCTTTTAAGACGAAGAACAACTCTTGACCTGATAAATCTGCCTAGGTTCCTGCTTTCCTTTCCAGTGTAATTTATGTCTCAGAACCACCCCATATTTGCTTCCTTCCTTTACACAATCTCATGTACTATTGAGTTTTCTTACCATTTCTACAACATTCACTTTATCTTTCATCCTCTCTTTCCTTCCATTTCTCTCTACCCTCTCCTCTAATGTGGACTTTCCCACATGCTTCCTCAAAACCTCTTACATAAAATCTTCATGTAGATGACTTCTGCACATGCTCTGAAAAGACTTCTCTGAGTTCTCTATTCTGAATTAGTTTCCCTTGTATGTGTTCCTACAGCATAATATAAACCAAAACCCTTATTGAACTGTATTTATCTTCTCTGCTTATAGATTGTACCTCACCACAGAACTACATCCTACATCAGAGGGAAGGAGGCATAGCTCTTAATATATGCAGCTTATTGTATATTTTTTTTTTCCTGAGGGAATAAATACTTATATATATATATATGCATCTTATGTAATTAGAATTTCTACATATATTCTAACCTAAAGCTAAAAAGATAGAATTATTATTTAAAATTGCCATAGCTCCTGACAAGAATAAAAATTGCTTTTTTTATAATAAAATTATGTTTCAGTTTATGGTAAACTTTAAATAGTTTCTGCCATAAATTTTCAAATTTTGTTAAGTGCCCATGTCATCAACTATGACTCCCAAACTATTGTACACATTATCTGTCCTATAAATAATTGTTATAATATATATGTTTGTATTCCAAATGATGGCTAATTGTGAGTGTCTTTATACATAAGTACAACAAAATTGAGACTACAATCATTAAAAATAAATATTTTTATTTAAGTCAATCACTTTATACAACTAATGCAAAAAATATTAAATGTGATGGCCATATTTTTTCTTTCCAGGCTGTTTCCTGTTGTATAAGATGGAGGATGGGGAAACTCACCAAATTGATCTTTTATGTTGAAATTTTGTTCCTAAAAAAGTAACTAATTTAATGGATTTTTTAAAAGTCATTTAATATGTGCCTTGTATTTTGTTTGTTTTTGAATCATTAAATACATGCTGATTGACCATCATAACAATCAAATTAACAGAACAATTACAAATGTTTAGTTTAGACTTGATGTGTCTCTTTTCAGCCTGCTTAAATTCACACCTACTGCAGAAATGAACTGGTTCTCAGATTTTGTTAATGAAAGTGTAGATTCTAACTTTGAGGACAGTTAAATATTGTAATGAAACACAGTGATTGCAATAGGGCAGTAGCAAGATTTTCATAAGATAATATTGGGCATGTAGAATACATGATCAAAATAACAGAATGTATCTATTTGGCTATTACTGTGTGCTGCCAAAGTTTCTACTCCAGATGCAAAAAACAAATGGCCTCGCATTTTCTGTGATCATGGCAGCCAAGATTAAATGAGAGAATACAGAGAAAAGCACAGTAATACAGGGCAAAACGTTGAGAGAGAATTTTTGTAGCTCAGAAGCAACTTTGCAAAGAATGAAAATCTTGTTTTATTCTAAAATTTAATCCAAAATTTGAGTTAAATATTAGAGAAAAAAGAAAAGTATAATGTTATATTATGTCTCATCATTGCTGTGTGTGTGTGTGTGTGTACTTAGTTTCTCAGTTGTGTCATAGTGTCAAACAAACTGGTTATTCAAGCAATGCAGCTGTTATCAAAATGCCACTTCTTGAATTCCACTGGGTTTCTGGTTTTCTCATTATGTAAAATATATGGATAGATTGTTCTAATAATGTTTCCTATTAAATAATTCTTTAAGTTTTGGGCATGGGAAATACTGTGATTTTGCTTTGAAAACTCCACCAGAATTTTTAATAAAAGCATGCTATAATATTATTTTAAAGTTCCATTTCATGCATCACATTATATCTCACACTAGTCCTATGAGGTTGGTTAGTAGATGTTTTAGTTGGGCTTCCCCAGAATCAGACCCTGAGATGAGATTTTGTATACAAAAGGTAAAATAAGGAAAATTTCTCAAGTAAATGAAAGCAGTCGATCTAAAGGTAGCCTTAATCTCATCTGCACAGGCATTTCAGAGCATGAATTATGCCTCAGAACTCTACTGAATGAGGTAAGGGATCTGAACTTCCTTATGTATACTGCCTCCGACAATGACTAGGCATCTTCAAGGGGAATATAATTTTCCGGATAACTGTCTCCTCACTATTTGTAGGCAAAATAGATTTCGGTAGCCCAAAGGTTGCTTGAATTTTCTGTAACAGAAGCAAAGAGTGGGAATGCTCAGATGCTCAGTCATGTTTGACTCTTTGTGACCCCATGGACTATAGTCCACTAGGCTCCTCTGTCCTCTCCATGGGATTCTCCTGGCAAGAATATTGGAGTGTGGTGGTGCTGGGAAGGGGGTCATCAAAACAGTATTAAAAACATTGATGCAAAGAGATGTAAACAGAAACCTTATAAAAACAAGTCAGGTTTTACTGTCATGCTCAAAGATTAGAAAAGGAAGTTAAAAAAGGAAATGTGATTTGCATATAGACATCCGCAAGTAAAAGTGTAAAACAGATTATAAGACCCTGGCTGTAAATTCTGTTTCTTTTGTGCACTACCCTACCATGCCTTTCATCATGTGTTATTTTCATAATTAACATATAACCTTATAATAAAATATGACCTGATATTTTATAGCACTCTACACATTTCTGATTGCTTTGATATTTTACTTTTCTTCATATGAGTAGTTTTATATCCAGTTAAACCAGAGTTCACAAACATAAGGTTTTGTTGGATAATATAAATCAATGAATCAAAACCAATAAGAAAGCCAATAAAGAACTGAGATGCCCTGAAGAGCTGCTGCCTGTCTATAAGAGGAAGCCTCTTCTCAGGCCCAGATTATTGTTGCCACAGGGGAATACAGATCCAGTGTGGCTAGATTTTCCATTTTTTTCATGCTTTGCCTGAAATCAGGATGCTTCACATATAGGCTCCTAATATCTAAATTCTTGCAACTGACCACCCCTTCAGATATCCCCTACTTTCCCCTCCCCCACCAGTGGGAGTCAATTTTTTATAAGTTACAACAGATGACATGCTGTTTTACTCCTTTGGTATATGCCAGCTGGGTTGGTACATCTTAAAGTATGTATTCACCTAGTCATTCAATTTGCAACATTTTTGAACTATGATTGTTGGCCAAATAAAAATTTACAGAGAATAGGAGTTAATTTGTAGGTCTTGAGTTTAGAATCTTTAAATTAAGCTAATATTTCCATGAACTGTTAATGTTACTCAATTCAATCATAAGAAATAGTTTCTTTTCCAAGCAAATACGATTTTCTTGTGTTTTTTTTTTTTCTTCTTTTGAATGTTGCATGAACTACAAATGAGAGTGAAAGATTTCAAGATCCTTTAACGCTGTTCTAAATTCTGTCAAAGGTGGCTCAGTGGTAAAGAACCTGCCTGCCAATGCAGTTTCAATCACCAGGTGAGGAAGATCCCCTGGGGAAGGAAATGGCAACACACTCCAGTATTCTTGCTTGGGGGAATCCCCTGGAGAGAGGAACTCTCTCTGTCCCAAGAGAGTTTGACATGACTCAGCAACTAAACAGCAGCGCACTCTGTTTGAATCATTGCACTGTGATTAAAGAAATGACATTCAGCTTAGTAACACCCAATGTTACCTTTAATAACAGTTCTAACATTATCTCTATCATCTTGGAATAAAATTCTTAAGATACCATCACACAGCAACACATGTAAGCTCTAATATAATCAGTATACAGCCTTAACTCCAATATAGAGGAGTGAGAAAAACAACTTACAATTAAATAATATATATTTCTTTTTTATTGAATTACAGTTGATTTAAATATTAGTTTCAGGTATATAGCATAGTGACTCAGTACTATTGCAGATTACACTCCATTTTAAGTTATTACAAGATAATGGATTTAATTCCCTGTACTGTAAGTTTATCCTTATTGCTGATCTATTTTATGTATAGTAGAGTGTATTTGGGGGGGCTTCCCTGGTGGCTCAGAGGTTAAAGCATCTGCTTGGAATGTGGGAGACCCGGGTTCGATCCCTAAGTTGGGAAGTCCCTGGAGAAGGAAATGGCAACCCACTCCAATACTCTTGCCTGGAGAACCCCATGGAGGGAGGAGCCTGGTAGGCTCCATGGGGTAGCAAAGAGTCAGACTTGACTGAGAGACTTCACTTCTCTTCATTTACTTCAGATTGTATTTCTTAATCCCATACACCTAAATGACCCTCCATCTTATCACTCTCCCGTTTGGTAAACTCAAGTTTGTTTTCTATAACTGTGGCTCTGTTTCTGTTTTGCATATACATTCATTTGTATTGTGTTTTAGATTTTAAATATGTGATATCATACAGTGCTCTTTCTTTGTCTGACATTTCACTAAGTATAATATTCTGAGTCCATTCACGTGGCTACAACAGGCAGTATCTCATTTTTCTGTCTAAGTACTATTCTATTGTGTGTGTATATATATATATACATGCCACATCTTAAGACAGGTATCTGCTGATTGGCAATCTTGGTTGTTTATATGTCTCAGCCCAGACTGGTATGAACATTTGGGTACAACAGTTCAGCTCAGTTCAGTCACTGACATGTGTCTGACTCTTTGTGACTCCATGGACTGCAGGACACCAGGCTTCCCTGTCCATCGCCAACTCCTAGATACTATTCAAAGTCATGTCCATCGCGACAGTGATGCCATCCAACCAGCTCATGCTCTGTCATCCCCTTCTCCTCCCACCTTCAATTTTTCCCAGCATCAGAGTCTTTCTAATGAATCAGTTCTTCTCATCAGGTGGCCAAAGTATTAGAGTTTCAGTTTCAGCATTAGTCCTTCCAATGAACATTCAGGACTGATTTCCTTTAGAATGGACTGGTTGAATCTACCTGGTGTCCAAGGGACTCTCAAGAGTCTTTGCCAACACCACAGTTCAAAAGCATCAATTCTTTAGCACTCAGCTTTCATTATAGTTCAAATCACACATCCATACATGACTACTGGAAAAAAGACAGCTTTGACTAGATGGATCTTTCTTGGTAAAGAAATGTCTCTGCTTTTTAATATGCAAGCATCTTTTAATTTCAAGGCTGAAATCACCATCTTCAGTGATTTTGGAAAATTAAGTCTCTCACCATTTGCATTGTTTCCCCATATATTTGCCATGAAGTGATGGGACCAGATGCCATGACTTTCGTTTTCTGAATATTGAGCTTTAAGCCAACTTTTTCACTCTCCTCTTTCACTTCATCAAGAGGCTCTTTAGTTATTCTTCACTTTCTGCCATAAGGGTGGTGTCATCTGCAATCTGAGGTTATTGATCTTTCTCCCAGCAATCTTGATTCCAGCTTGTGCTTCATCCAGCTCAGAGTTTCTCATGATGTACTCTGCATATAAATTAAATAAGCAGGGTGACAATANTTCATCAAGAGGCTCTTTAGTTATTCTTCACTTTCTGCCATAAGGGTGGTGTCATCTGCAATCTGAGGTTATTGATCTTTCTCCCAGCAATCTTGATTCCAGCTTGTGCTTCATCCAGCTCAGAGTTTCTCATGATGTACTCTGCATATAAATTAAATAAGCAGGGTGACAATAAACAGCCTTGATGTACTCCTTTCCCGATTTAGAACCAGTCTGTCTTTCCAAGTCCAGTTCTAACTGTTGCTTCTTGATCTGCATACAGATTTCTCAGGAGGCAGGTCAGGTGGTCTGGCATTCTCATCTCTTCAAGAATTTTCCACAGTTTTTTGTGATCCCCACAGTCAAAGACTTAGGCATACTCAATAACACAAAAGTAGATATGTTTCTGGAACTCTCTCGCTTTTTCAATGATCCTGCAAATGTTGGCAATTTGATCTCTGAGTCCTCTGCCTTTTCTAAATCCAGCTTGAACATCTGAAAGTTCATGGTTCCCATACTGCTGAAGCCTGGCCTTGCGTATTTTGAGTATTACTTTGCTATCACAATGGGGTGCATATGAGTGAAATTCCTCATTCCAGTCCATTTTAGTTCAAAATTTCTCTAATGTTGAGGTTCACTCTTACCGTCTCCTCCTTGACCACTTCCTATAGCATAATGATATGATCACTCTCCTAGAGCCAGACAACCTCCAATGTGAAGTAATGTGGGCCTTAAGAAGCATCACAATGAACAAAGTTATTGGAGGTGATGGAATTCCAGTTGACATATTTCAAATCCAAAAGGATGATGCTGTGAAAGTGCACACTCAATATAAAAACAAATTTGGAAAATCAGCAGTGACCATAAGACAAGTAAAGGTCAGTTTTCAATCCAATCCCAAAGAAAAATCATGTCAATGCACAAACTACCACACAGTAGCACTCATCTCACACATTAGTAAAGTAATGCTCAAAATTCTCCAAGCCAGGCTTCAGCAATATGTGAAC